>ML681981.1:25657174-26076982 GCA_007922195.1 Podocnemis expansa | reverse complement strand
TGCGGTGGGCTTTGGGGGCAGCCCAGGCAGGGGGGTGCAGCGCCTGGCTGCACTGCTCTCCACCAGTGCCTTCAGTCCCCCTCTGCAGACACCCCAACTGCGTTTCACCCCACGGATGCCTGCAGTCCCCCCCCTGCAGACACCCATGGGGTGAGGCGTGGCTGCGCTTTGCCCTGCGGGTGCGTGCAGTCGCCTCCCCAAGCGAAATAGCATGTCCACACTGTGGACATGCTATTTCGCTCCCATATTTCGAAGACGCTTTTTTTGTCTGTCGAAATAAGGTGTTTCGAAATAACCCTTTATTTCGAAAGAAGCTTGTTTCGAAACATCTTGTTTCGAAACAAGCCCTCTGTGTGTGAATATAGCCTACCTGCCACAAGACTCCTTGGTGTTTTTAGCCCCATCTTTAAGTATCTGATGAAGTGGGATTTTCCCCCATCAAAAGCTCATGCAATGAATAAATTTGCTAGTCTTTAAAAGTGTCACAAGGCTCCTTCTTTGTTTAGCCTTCTGTACAGGTTCAGACAGTAAATAAATCCCTTTCCAAACAAGGAATGAATTTAGAAATTCAAGATTGAGAGATGAGAATGAACAACCTAGATGGAATGACACATTAGGAAGAGTAAAAGAAGAGGGAAAAGAATCCTCACTTTTAAGCAGGTTTACTGCTGACATGGTGGGAGACAATGTTGCGGAGCTTATTGGAATGGTCAAATACTACGAAAGTCTCAGAAGAGAAACTGAGACACAAGCATAAAATCCATTGCTTCAAATTTCTCTCTGCTCTTACAGAAATAATTAATTTAGCCTGTGTATCTTTAGGAGTGTAGGGCAAATCTTTTACTAACTAGGGTCCGACCCTGCTTCCATTGACTTCACTGGAGCTGAATCAGGCCTTTGGTCACTGTTCATTTGTATAGACAATGATCTGCCTGTAAAAAAAGGGGTCGGGAGGGGGGTCAAACTGTAAACCGGAGAAGACGACTGAGCCAATTAAAAGAAGGGAAGACTGATTTTAGCATGAGTAGATGCTTACCTTAGCATGGAAAATGCCATCTGTTTAGAATATTCAATTTCTGTTTATCTAAGCATTGATTCTGAAGCACACAGACAACCTTCATACCGAGTTCATTGATTTTAAAGAAAATTAAATCTATTTAATTATTTTATCTGAAGCAATTTAGTCTCTAAAATGAATTCACTGGTTATCATGTGTGTTGCAAAGTGTTACATGTAAGTATAGAATGCTCAGGCCTAAACTTTAAAAATTGGAGATACAGTCACATAAAGGATGCCGGCAACCATCACTGACCTCATCAAGACCTTAACCTACATAGCAGTCAGTTGAAGTAATTTAGCATAGCTCCAAAATTCTCTTTTATTTTTGGATATATGCCAAAATAAAATTAAAGCATTTCCTATTCAATTTTGCCACTACAGAAACTCATTCACCTAAAGCTCAATGACTATTAGTTTATTCAATTGCTATTCAAGATCAGGGAGTTTTGTAAATGTTTTCTATCAGCAGCTTGCTGTTAACCTCCCTTTCTCTATCAAAATGTTATGCTGTAAGAATTTAGACCTGTTTGGAAGCCTTTCCAAAAATCCAGTCCACCCCCTCCAGCAGTCAGATTAAAAATGCTGAATACTTGATTTGACTTTGCTACAGTATCAAAAATCAAGTTACAGGAGCCCATTCTTCTCACTCCTTTTTGCCTCTATGAAAAGTCCTGATCCTATGAAAGCTAAGCTACTTGAATTACCAAGAATCTTTTTCATATATCACACAACATGGTTTGTTCAGTATTATGGCACTCATTTGCTCCTTGGCCTTCTTATATACAATTTATAATTCCTAGATAGATTACTGTAAAGATTTTTTAAGATGTACAATAGCTTTAATCCTCTGCTTTCCTCTGCCACAAACTTCATGAAAAGACATATTAGTGAGAGAGTTCTTACTGTAACCAGTTTTTTTAATGATTAATAATCATTGTATTGATTACCAACAGCTACTAAGTTAATGAGCTGTTAGTAATAGGATTCTTGTTCCAGAATCAGGATCCACAGAATTAAAATAAAGAAGTTCAGTATCTTGTAAGAAACCCTATGATATATGTCAAAGGCACTCACACTGGCTATGTCCACACTGGGGGGGGGGGGTTTGGAAGTCAAATTAACAAGGTCAACTTTAAGTCGATCTTGTTAAGTCGACTTCAGGCTATGTCTGTGTGGACAGGGACCAGCCATTCCCAGGGAGCCCCTCCTCCTACCCCGCCCCCAGTCCAGGTTGGATGCCCTGAGCCCAATTGGCTCCAGGTGCCGGTCCAGACTGGGGGTCAGCTCCAGCTCCTGCCCTCTAGGGAGGTGGGGCCAGCAAAAAGGGGCTAGGAGCCTGACCTGACTCTCACCTCCTCTTTACATGCGGGGAGACTTGAAGCCAGCTCCTGCCAGCCATGACAAGTGGCCCGGGGCCAAATTTGGCCCCTTGGTCACTTATCAGGGCAGCAAGTTCAGCAGCTTGGTCAATTTCACAGGAGTGAAATTGACCAGGCTGTGGAGTGGCTGGACTCTGCAGCCTGGTCAATTTCACTTCTGTGAAATTGACCAGGCTGCCGAGCCTCCTGCCAGCTGCGACAAGTGACCCAGCACCCCATTTGGCCCAGGTCACTTGTCATGGCTGGCAGAAGCTGGCTCCAACCCCGCACCACCCACGATGGAGGCTGGGAGTGATAGCACTCCCCAGCTCCTTCCTGCAGGTGGCAGAGAGGGACTAGGAGCCCAACCTGGCTCAAAGTCCCTCTCCATAGCCAGGGGCCAGCGATGCTGGCATCTCCCCAGGCAGGTTGGGGAGCCGGCTTGTCACCGGGCCCCTTGCAAGCAGCCAGAGGTAGGGGGAGCCAGCATCTCCTCCAGCAGTGGGGGAACCAGCATTGCCCCTGGCCACTTGCAAGCAGGCAGGGGCACAGGGAACTGGAATCACCTCTGGCCTCCTGCAAGTGGCCAGGGAAGATGCTGGTTCCCCGCGTCCCTCACCACTTGCAAGTGGCCAGGGGCAGGGGGAACCAGCATCTTGCCCAGGGGCACAGGTAACTGGCAACTCCCCGGCCACTTGCAAGCCAGGCTCAGCCAACCACAGAAAGGGGCTAGGAGCTGGTTGGAGCTCACACCTCCTCTCTGTAGACTAGGGGTGCTAGGAGCCCACTGGGACCCCATCTGGCTCCCAGAGGCTTGCTGCAGTGGCCCAAGCAGCTGGGATCATGGTCTATTTCACAGACTCTGAGCCTGTAAAATTGACCAGGAGATGGTCAATTTCACAGGTTAAGAGTCTGTGAAATTGACCAGACTCAGAGCTGCTGGCTCAGCAACACAAGCCTCTGAGAGCCAGATGGGGTCCCAGAGGACTCCTAGCACCCTCAGCCTACAGAGATGGGCTGTCAGCCCCATCCAGGTCTTAGCCCCTCTCTGTAGGCTGCACGAACTGGCTGCCAGCCCCTGCCCCCTGCAGTGAGGGGCTGCGAGCCAATCCAGCCCCTGCTCCTTTCCACAGGGCTGGAGCTGGATTGAGCCCCCTGGCCGGATCAGGCCCAAACCCAATCACACTCAGGGGAGGGGACGGGGGTTGGGCCTGCCCTGTAAAGTCATCTTAAAAGCTTAAGCCTACTTACAGGACAGAAGTTATTAAGTCATCTTAATGATTTCTAAATAAAGACTAGGCTTTATTTAAGTTGACTTAAGGGCCCTTAAGTCGACTTAAAGCCACAGTGTAGACACAGACACTGAAGGCAAGTCTCAGTCACTTTTAATAAAACAATAAGTGAAGACAAGAAACCTCCAAACCACATAAACAAATGGAAATACAGTATTAAGGATGTCTTCAGTGTCATTCCCTTCATATGCTCATATACTCATACCCTTCCTTGGAGATCTGGTGGTAAAAGAGAAAGGTCCAGTCCTGCCACTGGCTTGTCAAACAAGTCCAATGGTTGAGACCCCCAGTGGCCAAAATCTGGTGGCAGACAATAACAATGAAAAGCTGAAGTAGAGAATAACAATGAAAAGCTAAAGGGTCAATGATGGAAAGCTCTCCCTTGCTACCTTTCTACTTGGTAGCTGGGCTTATTCATTCAGATGTCAAGCTTCCCATGTTCAAATCTAACTTCCTCAGCCTTGTAATATTGGGGCACCCTTATGCTATAGGAGAAGAGGAGAATAGAGAATAAATGAGCCTTGTGGAAGCCAGGAAATAGCAGCTGAGGTGATGAGGAGCATTTGTCCATTAGTAGTCTCTGAGCCCTATTTGATAAAATTATTAGACCCAGTACAGCACTGCCCTATTTATTGCTGCAAGTTCTCCCAGCCATGTCACTGGTGCCACAGGATCAACAGTCACAAAAGTGCATAAGCTTTGAACTGTGCATTAAAAGCTCACATACTCAGAGGAGGTCTTGTCAGAGTTTTGTAATTCATTAATGAGGACACCAGTGATACCTTGATATTTTAAAGGAATAGCTGTAGGGTCTAGCAGACAAGTTGCAGTAAAGGAAAACTATCATTGTTTAAAAGTATGTGGGTGGAGCAGTATTTAAATATTCATAGATGTTAATGAGCCAGGAGAGAGTTGAATCCTGCATACGCGTATGGGACACAATGGGGGGGAGGGTGCAGGGATTAGGAATCAGAGCAGAACTTTCTGAACTGATCATAACCTGTAAATAAATTTGGTTCATACATGAGGGGAGGAGGATTAGTCTCTGAATCAAGTTTTACTAAAATATTCCCAGATAGACAAACATTTTCTCTCTTTCATACAGGAATAAATAGAAGTGAAGTCTTTGCTTGTTATGAAGTAGAAAGAAAAGAGTATTACACAATTTGAGAGAAAATGAAAGGTAAATTTAAGATATAGTCTGACACGTTAGCCAAAAACTGATAATTTATTTTACAGGAAATAAGTAAAATTATCATGGAGAAAGATGGAATTTCAAAGATCCATTTGAAAAACAGCTGAAGCCAAAGAATGATAGCTCCAGAGCCAGTGTAGTGATTCCACCGGTGAGGGAAAGCAGGGCCAAAGGGCAGAAATTACTTGTAAGTAAGCATTTACAAATGTGATTTTGGGAGCAATCCAGCAGCTGGCAAAAACAAAACAAAAAACCAGAGTAGGTAAGTAGGAATCCAAGGGAAAAGATGCAGTCATAATAAGCAGTGGTCAAAGAGGGGAATTGTAGTCGTTTCCTCATGTGCTTCTTACATGCATATCACTATGGCTATGTCTAAATTAGGAAAAGTTAGTTCAAATTTGTTAATTTGAAGTAATAAGTTTGAGGTTAGTTTGAACGAAACTCAAAATTATTAGTTTAAATTAACAATGTGGGCTAATTTAAATTAACATTAGTTTGAATTAGTCCACTTTCTTAATTCAAACTCACTGCCCTTAGTTTGAAATAATAAGTTTGAACTAAGGTTAGTCCTAGTTTTCACTGTCCTTAGTTCGAACTAACAGCTTAGTTTGACTTACCCAGCAGGTCTTATTGTTTGGAACTAAGTGTTCATTATTTCAAATTAAGGAATTTCTGAGTTCAAACTAATGAAAAGCCTAGTGTAGACAGGTAATAAGTTAATTCAAATTAAGCCTCCTTAATTCGAACTAACTTTCAAATATAGAGATATCCATCGATACTTACGATTATAAATTCAGTCTAGAAGCAAAAATGGAACAAATTCAAATACAAATGGAAATATCTTATTGATCTCATCTCCAAGGTTACTATCCTCTCGGTATTTCAATCTCTCCAATTTTACCATGATACCAGTTAAGAGTATCAAGGTTGAAGGGTAAATGAAGATAGTTTCATTTAACTAATTAAAAACAGCACTGTTATCAAGATGTGGTCATCCATCATCCTAATAACTTTCCTATGTTGTTTCTAAATGCTTTGTTTGCTTATATTACATTATAAACATTTGGGGCCAGGGACCTGGTTCTCCACATAGTTTTGAATAAGACCTAACACTCTGTGGGCATCACTGGAAACAACGTTAATAAGGACAATCATTAACAATAACAAGAGTGAATGTTCATGAATCACTGGTGCAATCTGTCCCCATCAACCTTTGTTGCTTATTAGTTAAGCCAGGGGTCTCAAACACGCAGCCCGCATGCGGCTCCTAAAGCTATTTCCTTTGGCCCACAACGACACTATTGTTACCGATATTTGCAATATTGTTGTATGAAAAGGTTTCAATGGTGTGGCCCTCCAGCTAATGTACTAGTCCCCATGAGGCCCTCATGATTTGAGTTTGAGACCCCTGAGTTAAGCTGCTCTACGTTTTAAGTTTTCCAATGGTGTTCATCTTCAACCCTGTATAAAAATGGGAGCAGCAATATCCTGCTCAGGTGAGGCTGAGGGCTGTATACTTAGGAACTGGTAGAAAGCCTGCTGTTTTCAGATCTTTTGGAAAAACTTTCTTATACAAAATACCAAATACATGAAAAATTCAGTATCAGAAACCACACTATATAGGCTAGGATTACTTTGAGATTTTTTAAATTAACATCAATGTAATAATATTTCCCCATAATTCTATTTTTAAAAGTGTATCACAGGATAATTTTTGGCTCTATCCAATTACTTAGAGAAAATGCTTATTATTTAAATTGTATTATGTACACTCTTGTGTGATAGAAAGCTTGCTGGAGCAGTAATGGATCTCTGCAGACAGCACTGCTCGGTCATAACACTGAACCTAAAAAGGGCATGGAGGCAATTACAATAGTTTGTGTTTTTATGCTACCTTCCCCATGAGATTCTCAAAGAATTACAAACCGCTGAATTTAATCTCAACAGCAGAGCTGGCTGGAAAATTGAAATCCTTCCCTTTGAAAATTTAGTATTTTGGAGCAAAAATCACAAACTGAGATGGAATATTAAAAAAAATAAGTTTCTCATGGAAAGGGATTTCAAGCATAATTCAATTTTGTGAGAAACAAAATGAAATATTGCAGCTTCAGGAATGCCCATCTGAAAAGCTCTCTTCACTTTCACTTTCTGAGAAAGCAGAACTCAGTCTTTCTAGCCCCAAAGCTGGGAGGGAGACAGAACCCTTGAATGCCCAGGGTCTCTGCCTCTCAAGCCCAGAGCTTTGGAGGACGACATGGGGAGATCGAGTGCCAAGATACTCTGCCTCCTTGGGCCCAGAGCTAGGGAAGAAGGGAAGGCTAAGGGTCACAGTGCTCAGTTTTGGCAGCTTTTCAGGGGAAGTATTGTCACTTTCAATGTCTGGCTTTTAGTAAGCGGAAAAAAAAAACAACAAGGAGTTGTGTGGCACTTTAAGACTAACAGATTTATTTTTTGCATGAGCTTTCATGGGAGAAGATCCCACTTCCTCAGATGCTTCGAAGATTTTAGTAAGCGGTCAGGGAGCTGTTATTACAATTTTCTCAATGTAAACTCCAAAATTTTCAGCAAATTTTTAAAAAAAAATCTTCCTAGGGAAAATTTTAGGTTTGGACATGGACTTGTCTCATTGGAAAATTATTCCAATGAATATTTTTCAACTTGCTCATCTCAGCACTCTGGTAACACAGGAACATCCTGAGGGCAAAGAGCAAGAGAAGGAAGGGACTAAGAATAAGTTGCTTAGATACTTCAAAGACTATACAGTTAATTAAAACCATTCAGTTTCCTTTACAGGAAGAGAGGCATTAAAAGAGTGCTATATAAAATACAGATATACATATATATGTAAATAGTTAGCGAACAGTAACTATTTGTGCAGTTCTTTACATCAACACCTAATAACAGTAAGATTCAGACTGGCACACAGCACAGAAACAGCTCTTCTGGTATTTTGCTAATTCTTCTAGATCTCTCTTGCCACTTTTGTTGCTGTTGATTATATGGCACCAGTGACAAGAATAGGAGAAATTGCAAGAATAAATAGGGCAGTGCTATACTGGACCTAATAATTTTATCACACAGACTCAGACTTCTAATGAAGAACTGTTCCTCATCACCGCAGTGTGTATCTCCTACCTTCTACAAAGCTCATTTATTCTCTATTTTCCTCCCCATCTCAAAAGAGACTGCTTAGAGAGCTACTGACAACTTATGAGCCTCATGCACAGATACAGCATATGGATGATAGTCATCTGCACAATTTCTTCACAATTAAGCCTTCACTATCGAGCCTTCAAGGGCTGAATAAGCATCTGGGCTAACATTTTCAAAAGTGACAATGCCTTTAGGTGCCTCAATTTTGGAGTGCCCGATTTTTTGTTTGTTCAGTAAATGCCAAGCACCCCATTCTAAAAAATCAAAGACCCCTTTAGGGTCTTCATGGCATGGATAACTTGATAATGGCCTTGTCTGAAACATCTAGCACCAAACACTGTGAGAAAACAGGACAGTGACTAGAGAAACTATCAGTCTGCATCAGTATAGCCCTTCTTATGTTCTTATGTCCCAATTTATACACTTAAGAATTGAAGAAACCAAAATTACAAATCACTGTTAAATGCTCACTGAATCTCCAGAACTTGAGTTTCACCAGTCCACTATCATATTTGATATTTTCTGCTTAGTTATTAGTATCCATTGAGGAACCATTGGCACTATTATGAGAAAGCAGTCAGAGTATGTTTGACAGTGAGGCTACAACATTAGCTGTACACCATTAGAAACACAGGGTATCAAAGTTAAGAGACCTACAAAGCGGAAGTGAATAGGTAAATGGAGTGAATAGCCATTATATGCCTGAAATTTTCAATGTACACAGCCACTGAAGGATACAAAATCTCTCTCCATATAAATAAATGAAATAAAAGGCAGTAAAAGTACTGTCCAACAAAGTACAGAAAACTCAAGAGTTTATTTTTTCAGTGATCTAGTTTACAGTCCCAACACCCCACAGAAAAGTATTCATTCAAAATCGCAAGAAGTGAGAATTTAAAGTCGTATGGGGTCAGAGATAGAGCCTATATTTCTGTCTCAATAGAATTGCTAGCAATTCTTCAAAACAAAACTGCCAAAGACCTCTAAATATTAAGGGTTTTCAGTAAGGGACAAGAAAATGGCAAAGAAAAAAATAAGGTGGCTATTAGTTTTCTTTTCTTTAGGCTACAGAACAGAAATTACATAAATCCAGCGCTTGGGCAAGACTTATGGTGTTCTAAACAAAAGTTCCTTACTGAAGCCACAAAGGATGGCCAAATGGAAATACAACCTTTCCAACAATGACCTGATAGTATGTATATAGCAAGAACTACCAATTGTAGGGGTGGAGAAGTAATTCAGCGTCTATCACACTTACTCAACCCTTTGTTTGTTTGTTGAAATCTCCAACTGTCTTAGTCGGTGGAGTGCTTTTGTGATGCAAAACATATCTCTATTAGAAGGTGGCCAGTGACAAGATCATTCCATAGTGACAACCAGGACCAAATGAAAACCTCTGGTGGCCCAGGACTGCTCACTCTTTTGGAGTACCCCCTTCACCCACAGTGGTGCCCCACCTGGGAGTGGGACAGCATTCAGCACTGGGGTGTAGGGAGTGCACGGTGGGGCCACAACCATGGAGCCAGCAGTTGGCAGAGACCTGGCTGGAACTTGAGGGACTGTGGGGGCCAGAGGCCACAGTCTGAAGCACTCCCACCCTGCCCCTAGGCTGGCTGGTCTTCCCCAGGGAGCGAGACCAGCCACCACTGGGTGTGGCCTCCAGCAATGGTGCCACAGGGCCAGGAGTGCTATCACGCCACCATGACAGGACCCTTGAGAAACCAGCCAGACCAGCCTGAGCCATGGGAGCTCCAGCACAGTGGCCTGACAGTGCTTCTGGCCCTGAAGCACCACTGCTGGAGGCTGCACTGCATGTCAGCTAGCTACACCCCCTGAAGACTAACATCTGGCATGTCACAGATCTGACCTACAATTAGCTACTAAGATCCAGCCAAGACTTTCACCAGGAAGCCAAAAGAATACACTAGGAAAACACATAGTACTGAAACAATTTTAGCTGGTCAACATTCACAATGCTGCAGCACTCATTTCTGGACTCATCCCCAGCATACCATCTGCCTGCGAAGGTGTCAGGGAAGAAGCTGGAGGGCTGAGAAAAGTTCTGAGTGTTGGGAGGTGAGATATTTATTGATTTATTAATAATCAAGACTAATCCCTTCCTTACCCAGATCCTTTTTTCTTCTCCAAATAAAGTTCCCTTTTATTATAGTGTTATTTTTAAGTTTGCCACTACTCTGCTGGGGTTTATGTTGACGTACGTTATTGTTTCTTGTGTACCATGTTTTATACTACTTGCCACCAATATGGCAGTATTTATTCTCCCATTATTCATTTGCCTTGCATCTTGTCCACAGTGAGAAGTCACCAGAAATGGAGACACGAGGATTACAAAAGACAGTTTGGAACCTGACCTATCCAAGAAGAGGCGAGAAGTCACTACAAGTAGCAAGCACCAGGCAGAAGGCTTGAGTTACCCTTTAGGGCAGGGATTATATTAGCAATCCATGACAGATGAAGTGGACAGGTAAAATAATTTGTACAATACATATAGATCTTTCTACCCAACTGCAACTTGGAAACTTCTTTTGAGCTCTTAATTATCTTCTTATCCACTAGATAGAATATTAAAATATTAAGTCAGAAAAGCACTCTAGTTAACAGCTGTCCATGATATTCTTTAGACTAAAGGAGGATATATAGACATATGTTGTGGTTACATGGGTGACTCCCTGAAGTAGGTCTATTTTATATCCCCTCTAAATTAGCCATCAAACTTTAAGAAAATTGTGGTTATGTTAATTAGGAAGCAACTATATCCAGTGTATTGGCTAATCATCAACTATTTGCATCTGCTCTTCATTATTTTCACCATAGAATTTTTCATTTCCCCTTCATGTTCACCACCAGCAAACAATGACTGGCTTACTGTTTTTAATTTTGAGGCATCCATTGCCTATTTCAGGTAAATAACCGATATTTCCGAAACAGCAGAAATGTTCATAAGCAATTTATTTAACATTGTGTAATACAGAATGACCAAAACAAGGACTAAGTTTCATTAAATTCACTATGTTTGTGTAACTCCTTCACCATGTTGTGATTATTTTTATGTTGCTCACCAATTATAAACATTACGGATGAAATCCTGGCTCCACTAAAGTAAACCGCAAAAAGCCCAATGACTTTAGTGAAAATAGTATTTCATCCCAGATTCTTTGATACAGTCCAAAAATCAACATTTTGAAATATGGCCATTAATTTGGGGCACTCATTTTAGGACACTTGAGGCCTGATTTTATGTACTAGGCACCCCCAATTTTATATGACATCAATGACAGCTGCAAATGTTAATTACCTCTTAAAATCAGACTCTGAATTAAAGCACCCCAAACCAGTGGCTATATCTGAAAATTTGGCTGCAGAAGCCCAATTCAGTTGGCTAAGAACAGCGAAGCAAAAACCAAAGAATTCAGATTTTTTCCTTCACTGATCTCTTGTGAGATATAAACATGGTCTCAAATTTTAAGTATTTTTTGGTGTGTGTGTGTGTGTGTGTGTGTGTCTGTCTGTGCGCTCGCACGTGTGTGTGTGTGTGTACAGACAGAGAGAGAACTAACTTCTCTACAGGCTCAAACCCTGACCTGTGTAAAGACTTACACATAGTTTTAATTTTATACATGGTGATTAAATCCATTGATTTCATTGAGGCTATTCACAGTATACAGCAGTTAAATGTGTATAAGACTTGGGGATCAAGGTCTCAGAGCCAAGACAGCCTTACTTATTCCCCTTTTGTCCTCTGGGAAGTGAGCAGTTAGTTCTCTGAAACTTTTAAATCAATGTTTAGGAGTAATTACAAAGCCCAGGAAAAGCTGTTTAAAAAAAGAAAGTCATTAAAAAGCTTGGGAAAAGAATAGAAAGTGATAGATAATAAGACAGAAAATTTCCTAGTGCCACTATGTAAAAACTTGCGGGGCACCCGTGCTCTGAATAATTTGCCCAGTACTATCTCAAAAAACAGAACTGGAAAAGGTTCAGAAAGGGGCAACAAAGACAATCAAGGGTGTAGATCAGCTTCCATATGAGGCGTCTCTAAAATGATTAGGGCTATTAAGCTTTGAAAAGAAACAGTTCAAGGCGGAATTTGATAGAGGTTTCACATTATGAATTGTGTTGAAAAAGTGGATAGAGAAATGCTATTCATCCTTTCCAACAATACAGAAGCCAAAGGTCACCTGATGAAGTTAACAGGCAGCAAATTTAAACAAGACAAAATTAAATACCGTTTCACATGATGCATAACCTGTGCAACTCACTGCTCTGGGATGTTCTGATGACTGAAATTATAACTGAATTAAAAAAAAACAAAAAAACAATAGATGGCTATTGATGGACCTATCCTGCATAAAATTATTAGCTAAAATGATCATGGATGCAATCTCACGCACAGGGTAATCCTAGAAATCTAACTGGAAGAAGCCAGGAGGGAAAACAGGCTGGATCTCTCCAAAATTACTCTGTTCTGGACACGCCCCCCCCAAAGGCTTTTGTTCTGGCCACTTCTGGGAAAGAATACTGGATTAGATTAACCACTGTTCTGAATGTGTGTCGTTTCTTTCATTCTTACAAGTGTGGCCACCATCAATTAGTTCAGTCAGTCACTGACCACTCATCAGATAGCATTCACCTTTTAGGTCACATGGTTTAACCTACCATGCACAAAAAAATTCCTCTTTGTCATGCTTCATCTGTGCCTAAAAGGTGAACATTTACAGTAACATGGAAAGTGTAAAAGGTAGAGACAACTCTAGTGCCTTTTCTGAGATAACAATTTCCTGCAAGAAACATAACTGCAAGTCTTTCAGTTCTTCCAACATTTACATGTTCTCTATTCATGTGAATCTACTAACAAGTTATTGCAACTTCCACACTGGTTAATTTCTGTTCCTTTTATAACAATGACTTTACACTATACTCTCAAAACTAGATTCCTTCATAGAAAACCAACCTACAACGCATTCTTCTACATGGCTGGACTTCACAACAAAGAGAAAATCCATCTACGACACGCACTTTGCTTTCCTACAGAAGAAAAAAGATACCAAACTGTATAAACTACTATACACCGCTACAGAAAACAAGAGTAACACCTACAACCCAGCCAGCAACATTGTTAATCTCTCAAGCTACACACTTACTGCAGCAGAGGAATCTGTGCTATCTAGGGGACTTTTCTTCTGCCCCACAACTGCCACACATAAGATAAAATTCTGCGGTGACCTAGAGGCCTGCTTTCGCCATCTAAGACTCACAGAATATTTCCATAACACCACAGATCAACGCACTGACACACAGATACCTTCCTCCAAACACTACAAGAAGAAATATTCTTCATGGACTCCTTTGGAGGGTCGAAACAAGAGACTTGACTTCTACATTGATTGTTTCTGCCACCGTGCCAAGGCTGAAATTGTAGACAAACAACATCCTTTACATCATAACCTCAGTCCTGCAGAATGCAATGCCATCCACAGCCTCAGAAACAACTCTGACATTATCATTGAGGAGGCTGACAAAGGAGGTGCAGTTGTCTTCATGAATAAATTGGATTATGACCGGGAGGCTTATAAACAACTCTCCAACACAACATTCTACAAACCACTTTTCTCTGACCCCACTGAGGAATACCAAAAGGAATTACAACGCCTACTCAAGAAACTCCCTAAAACAGCACAGGAACATATAGAGACAAACACCACCAGAACCACAGCCAGGGATGTTCTATCTACTACCTAAAATCCATAAAAAAGGAAACCTTGGACGCCCCATCATCTCAGGCATTGGCACTCTTACTGCCGGCCTATCTGGCTATGTGGACTCCCTCCTCAGACCCTATGTTATCAACATCCCTAGCTATCTTCAAGACACCACGGATTTCTTGAGGAAAATACAGTCCATTGGAGAACTTCCTGAAAACACCATTCTGGCCACTATGGATGTAGAAGCTCTTTACACCAACATCACACACAAGGATGGATTACAAGCTATTAGAAGAACCATCCCAGATGTTGCCACAGCACAGCTTGTGACTGAACTTTGTGACTTTGTGCTCACTCACAACAACTTCAGATCTGAAGATCTTTTACATCTCCAAATCAGTGGCACTGCTATGGGCACCCGCATGGCCCCACAATATGCCAACATCTTTATGGGTGACTTGGAACAATGTTTCTTCAAGTCTCATGCCAAAACACCTCTTCTTTACCTACACTACATTGATGACATCTTCATCATCTCGACACATGGCAGGGATGCTCTTGAAGATTTTCACAGAGATTTCAATAATTTGCACGACACCATCAAATTGACACTGGAATACTCCACACAGGAGATCCACTTTCTTGACACTACAGTACGAATCAGAGATAGACACATCATCACCACCCTGTACCGAAAACCTACTGATCGGTATAGTTACCTACGTCCTTCGAGCTTCCATCCCAAACACACCACACGATCCATTGTCTACAGCCAAGCCCTAAGATATAACTGCATCTGCTCTGATCCCTCAGACAGGGACAGACATCTTGAGGATCTCTATCAAGCATTCTTGAAACTACTGTACCCACCTAGGGAAGTAAGAAAACAAATTGACAGAGCTAGACGGGTTCCCCAAAGTCATCTATTACAGGAGAGACCCAAGAAAGAAAGCAACAGAACACCACTAGTCACCACATACAATCCTCAAGTCAGACCTCTGCAACAGATCATTAAGGACCTACAGCCTATTCTAAAAGATGATCCCTCTCTCTCTCAAGCCTTGGGAGACAGACCTCTCCTTGCCTACAGACAGCTGCCCAATCTTAAACAGATATTCACCAGCAACTACAGATCTAACAACAGAAACACTGAAGCAGGCACACACCCCTGCAACAAACCATGCTGCCAAGTCTGCCCACATATCTGCACAACAGATACCATCATGGGTCCTAATCAAGCCTGCTACTCCATCAAAGGCTTATTTACCTGCTCATCTACTAATGTGGTCTATGCCATCATGTGCAAGAAATGCCCCAACACCTTATACATTGGACAAACAGGACAATCGCTGCGTAAAAGGATGAATGAACACAGAGCTGATATCAGAAATCACAGAACAAAGAAACCAGTTGCTGAGCACTTCCATCTTACTAATCACTCGATGAATGATTTGTTAATGACTGTCGTCAGAGATGTGGCTGGGACATCAAGACTTCAAAGAGAAACACCTGAACTCAAATTAACATGCAAGCTAAATTCTGTGAAAGCAGGATTTAATTGGGACTATGGGTTCTTTTCCCATTACAAAAGGTAATTTGACTTCAGACTTACCAGGGTTTGAACCTAACAACTGCTCTGATTTGCTGTTACTGTATGACCTGATCCTATGTTTTACACCCCCTTGCATTTATTTTCATTCCATTCTGAAAGTTCACCCATCTTCGAAGCATCTGAAGTGGGATTTTCTCCCACGAAAGCTCATGCGAAAAATCAATCTGTTAGTCTTAAAGTCCCACATGACTCCTTGGTTTTTTTTACACTATACTAAATGTTATAAAAGGTCATATTAAGTAGAAGTTAAGGCCAAGCCTGAGCCTGTGAAATATTGTCAAGAATTAGTGTTTGGCTAATTGAAAATTTTATTAAAACCTGTAATGTATCCTGATAAAAATTACTTGTGTTCTAAGATGGATAACAATACACTTGAGAAGAACAAAGCACTCCAAACCCAAAATGTCAAGGACAAGAACAAGGCCACAGAAACATACAATCCAAGAGAAACATTTGACGGAGGGAACAGGGCAAGATGGCATGGTTACTATGTGTGATCTCTGCATGATGCATACAAAGAAATAAACCAGAAAATAAACCAGAAATACCTCCTACATAAACAAGAGTGGTAAGTGATTACTTTGGGAACACATGCAAGATCAAGAAAGGTGCATACTTTTGTGACCGTATAAGGGTATAAAAGGAAGTGAACTGATAAAAAAAAATTGGAGCTATATAAAAGTCTTCCATGCAGTTGGATCAACATGGAATTGGTGATAACAGAGGAAACCTATCTGAACCCCAGGACTGGATGGGTGATCATTGCACTGTCCTGCTTTTATTTCTGTTTGATTAAGGTGGTAATATATTATCCAAAACATTCTCAGTAAAGCTTTAAAATGTATTAAGCATAAAAACTGGGTGTACCACGCTTTTCACCCAACAATATATATTTATTTTAATAACAATTTAGTAGAGTAGATAAGCATACCAAAAGAAAAACACCATATGCAAGTTTTTTATCCTAATTTTTAAAACAGCAAAGATACAAGATCTGAGTTTGAAAAGTCAAGATATGGCTAGAAAAAGAACACAAATCCTTTTTAAAGTTAATGTCAATCTGTTGAAGATGCAGGTGAAAGATGAATTTATCTAGAAAACATAAAACAAAATTCTTAGGAGGTATTGAACCTCTTTCACTGCAGCTATCAACCTGATTCAGCAAAGTATTTTTATGCATGAATTATCCTTCCTCTCCCTATTCATCAAAACACCTTTGCACATATTTAAAGCTAGTCATATGTTTAAGGCCTGGAACAGATGCCCATTGAAGTCAATGGGATCCTTTCCATTATCTTCCCTGGGTTTTAGATTAGGTCCTCTATTGATCAGAGCCGGGACTACTTATGGTCTTAAAAGCTGAGCACACGTGTAAGCTCTTTGCTGAATAAGAGCCAATTACACTAAGCAGCACTGAACTGAAGATTTATACTTTTCATAAATATACCATTTCTCTCCCTCTCTCATACACACACATACAGAGTAAAACACTTTAAATATAGTTGATATTCAAAGTTATATCATATTTGAGACATGAATGCAAACAAAGCAAAATCAACAACAACAAAAAACCCCACCACCACCACCAAAACCCCCAAAACCGATATGCAGGAAAAACGCTAGAGTTTTCGCAGATTTCTAAACATTCTATACACAGATTTCTATACACTTCTAAAGCAAAGACCACATTATGTAAAAAATGTTGTTGCTTTCAAAAGAACACATTCTTTTTCTGTTTGGTTGGTTTTTTTTATAATTTTGAGTCACTGTTTTAAAACAAAGATTTTATTAAACAGAAAAAAATAAACAGCCCTGTTTGAAGTGTTGGTGTCGCTGTGTTGGTCCTAGGATACTAGAGAGATAAGGTAGGTAAAGGTAGTATCTTTTACTGGAGTAACATTTTTTGGTGAGAGAGAACAAAAAATAAACCCCAATATTAATAGTTATCAACTGAATCTGTTCTCTGAAATACCCTCATTTTGAAGCTGGTGATCAACACTCATTTTGAACCAAACACAGGAATTAAATCAAAGAAAGTGGTCTGTGATTGCTTAAGTAGAGGCTACCTTTTTCAGGTGTGAAACTACCTGACACAAAAAGGGGCATAAATCTGTCAGACCACTTCACAGTGCACAGGCAAGAATAAAATAAATGTTAGTGGCCTGAGTCTAAGTGAAAAATAGATTATTTTGGGTGCGAGCTGAACCTTAAAAACAGGAAAACAAATTCATTTACACAGAAAACCATCCAAGTTATGCTGGAAGGGGGCATACTTGATAGTCTAACAAGTTATAGTGACATAAACCTTAGCTGTAGTCACCAGGTTACAAGAACTGTGCTGTTTCCTCTGTTAAAACCCTTTCCATTCAAAACCTATCTGCACATTGAAATAAAATGATGAATATAATTTATTAATCCTGTTTCTATTTCTCTCACATGCTGTAAAGCAAAACCTACATCCTGAGTATAGCTACAATAACTGTTCAGCAATAGGAGAAGTTACTGCATGTAAGCCTATTATTTAATGTTCTTTCATGCTTAGACATATTTCCTTTTCTTCTTTGAGCCACAATCCAGGTACTTTTTCTCCAAAAATGAATAGCAGGTGGTGCACTGGGTATGTCTGAGCCCAAGGAGGAAATCTGTGACCATACAACTTGAAGAATGTCTGTGGAGCCACTCCATAGACATTCTTGCAGCTCAGTGGTTTAAACATCCCTCAACTATAGTAAGCTACCTCTCATAGGCTGTGTTCAGACGTGAGTTTTATTTCAAAACAACAGCCGTTGTTTCAAAAGAAAATTTCTCATGTCCACACGACGTATCATTATTTCGGAACAACAGGACCTGTTGTTTCAAAATAACTGTTTGTTTCGAAACGATTAAACCTAGCAGGAAAGCGAAATAGCTGTTTTTCGAAACGGTCATTTCAAAACAAGGGCATTTGGGACACGTTGTTTTGAAACAACACCATTGTTTCAAAACAACTGTTTTGAAACAACATGTCCGAACGGCCTTATTTTGAAATAACCATTTCAAAATAACAGCCATTTCGAAAGCAGGCTTTCCCTTAATTTGAATTAACAAACTATTAATTCAAATTAACTTATTTTGAAATAAGGATTTTATTTCGAAATGAGTTATTTCGAAATGGGTTATTTCAAAATAACAGTTACCGTGTAGACATACCCTATATACAATACTTCTCATGAGTATATCTCAAAGTGGTTTACAAAACAAAGAAACACAGTTATCTTCATTTTTCAGACGAGGGAAACAGAGGTGAAGTCACTTACCCATGATCACCCAGTAGGCAACTGACACAGCAAGGACTCAGGACTCCTGAGTCCCAATCTAGTGCTGTAATCACTGACACACTCGTTCTAATGATTGTATATATACTCTGATTATATATAATGAACATATGACATATAAGGAATGCTAGTAAGAGGCTAGTCTTTATTTTCTGCCTCTAGTCACCCAATAGAGTCAGTATTTACAAAAGCATGATATTTCATCACACATTATAAGTCAACAATCAAAACATTGCAGTTCTGAAATGTTAGGCTACTCCAGCCTTTGTTAATACCTAGATGGGGCTATTTTATAACATAGCATAGAATAGGAGAGGCAGAGCCATGATGCAATTCATATTTTGGTTCTGTCTTCTCTTAAGAGAAGTACTTGAGTGTTACAGGAACACAAATACCCAGTAATTACAAAGACTCATCTTTGGGCCAGGTTGCCAATGCTCCTGCACAGGTGTGCAAGAGAGGGGGGCTCCAGTGAAAGGTGATTCTCAGATTCCCAGAAATACCTAGATAAGGTTCAAATACAGCACTTCAATTTGTTTGGAGTGTCTGCTAGGAAATACAGTGCCTAATTCAACAGCAAAACACAACTGATGGGACTACGCCAGAGGTATGTCACAATGAATATGACTTAATGTGTGTTATTTGAAATGGAGAATATTTGTGGGGTCTCTTTGCAAAGTTGCAAAGATTTTTTAAATCCCTTTATAAAGATTTTTTTTTATTGTTTCAAGAAAAGAGTACACGTTACAATTGTGTTATACTTGACCATGATATAGTATCTCTATTACAGTCAAATTTCCTTTAATTTTCTCAGCCTCCAGGCCACCAATCTTACAGTGCACCAAGCAGGTTTATGTATTTTTTATATTTGTTCAGGTCTATGTCTGGTATTAATTTTATACATGGAGTATTTTGATGTGGGCTTATAACTATGCTTTGTAGATAAAGTTGCTGAGCCTTTGCAGTTTTTGTCTATAATCACATATCATGCAATTGAGGTGGTTAGATCCTTTTGCTTTGTTAAATGATTGGTACAGCAGTGGGGATTTATGCTTGTAGACCTAGTTAACTGTGTACAGTGGCAGCATTTAGAAAGGTCATTCCATTTTAAAATATTCTATTGAGTTGGAATGGAAAACAAAACTAGAATGAATAAACTTTCTCAGTCAAACCACCATTGTACTCTAGCTGGAGTTATAACATCGCACTCAGAACTTCTGAGACATCTCTCCAGGGGCATTTATTTTTGTACTTTCAGACAAATTGGATCTAGCTTCCAGTTAGCGGGTGACATTTCAGGACTTTTTTAAAAATTTTTAATTGGAGAACTGATTGAAAAAAGGAAGTATTTGTGCAGGAATTCATGATTTGCTATTTCTAATTGTACTGATTCACAAATTGCCAAGTTCTTCCCCAGTCACATCTTTTATACTTTTGATAAAGCTTATTGTTTTTCCAATAATGCTAATTAACAATATTAAGTTAAACAAGCTGATCCACTTTCTAGTTATCTTTAGTCAATATCTGAATAACTGTGGTGTATTCTTCACTTGTTTCTAATGACAGTCTTGATTCATAACAGATTGATATATTGATATGTGAAGGCATGTAAACAATGCTGAAAAAGACATAGCCTAACACTACTGAAAGAAATCCCTAAAGTCTCTTTGGTCTTGTTTGCAAATTAGTTAGCCAAGTTTTGCCCTTATTTACTGTATTTTACACTGTCGTAACTCCGTTCACTTTAGTGGAGTTAGTCAAGATTTTGACAACATAGCTGACAGCAGAATTTGGCCTGTTGTATTTTTATCTTTAAGTATCAAGAATCTCTTTCAACTTCATACTGTATCTTCTGATAACACTTTCATTTCTGACAACACAGGTTTGTGATCAACCAGCCACATGCTGCATACGATGCGGATTTTTATGTAGGTAAATATGGAACCACTTTAGCCATCTAATCTTGTTTTCAGCACTCACTGTATATCAATGACATTTTCATTCTGCTTTTTAGATTGTTTAGAATTATAGACAAAATAATTAGATTATTCTTCCCATGTGCTCTTTGTGAAAACATGGAAATGTGTCTTCTGCATGGAATCATATTAGCACTACTCCTGTCAGTTTAGTAAGAGATATTTACTTGCAAATTAACTTAGTAGGCCTGTTGTCTTTTTGACATCAGTAGACCTGGATTAAGTTTTGACTGTAGAAATATTCAGGATATACTAAAAATAGATCCAAAATAATATAAGAGCACAATTCTGCACTCAATGAAGCTAGTAATATTATTATCATGGACTTAAAATAGTAATAGAAACAGGAAACAACTGATTAAGAGATGATCAGAATGTCTTCCTTAAGATACCTTTCACAGAAAGTTTTCAGTTGAAACTTTCATGTTCTCCCCCAGAAAATTCTGAACCAATTAAAATGTAAATATTGCTTTCAGATTGGTATTTCTAAACAAAAGAACTTTTATTTTGTTTAGACTTGAAATGTCATTTGGGGGGTCTTTGTGAATATTTCCAACTGGACCATTTTTATTTAACTGATCCAAAAACTCATCAGTTCAAAAAAATATTAAACTGCATTTACTTTATAAGCACGTTCCCTTATTGGAAATGTAGTTCAAGCCCCCATTGTCTTCTACAGGCTGGATGCACTAGAGAACTACATCTCCAATAATGGAAAGCTTGCCAAGCTACATGGTACATCAGGGAAATCTAATGACAGTGAGTGATTCATGGAAGATACAGTACAACTAGAAAGACTGATGCTCTCATTCTCCCTATGGGCCAGGTTCCCTGATAGGACCACATTTCAGGTCAGTCCAAAACAAAACAAAACAAAACATATTGAATTGGACTGTTGAAGTGTTTTCTTTCAATCAAAAATGTCCAAATGAAACATTTCAACACCCCTGAGCCAAAATGTTTAGAATTTCTCCTCTCAGAAAAAAAATATAGTTTTCAACTTTTTATCCCATTTCCATACAAAAAGACAGACTGAAATGCCAGAATTTCTCACAAGGTGTAAATTCAAAATTTCACTCAGCCCTACTCATTTCATATAGAAATGTCAATTCCAAACTAAAATTTTCAGTTCAACATTTTCAAAAGATAAATTAACATTTTTTAATTGATGTTCTCCTGAGAAAATGTTTGCTTTCAATAATTTTTTTTTTTGAGGGGGCAGGGTGAGCAAGGGGAGGGACAGGAAAGCTTCCTGCATGAAAAATCTTAACCAGATCTACTGACACTAAAGGATCTAGTCACTATTTGGCAGACATAGCATACTGTAAAATAAAACCCAGCCTGCCCCTGCCCCCTGCTTCCCACCCCCACTCCAAAAAAACCAACCTTAAGACAAAGACAACCTGGACTTATTAGGGTATATATGTACGGTGTAGTGGCAACCAAAAAGAGGTAGTAACTGCAGGCAAATGTTTATACAGTGAAGGCAATGAACACCACATGACCCAGCATCCATATAAATAACAGGAATGGGCAAACTACATGCAAGTTGATGCTTTTCGTACTTCTCAAACTGTATTTCAGGTTCACAAAAGTAGTTCCAAATTTGTGAACTTTTATTTAGCCCTTTAAACCCATTCTGTTAACCTCCTTCCCTCATCCTTTGATTAATTTTAAAAAGGCACCCATGATGTCTATCTAAAAAAAAAGCATGTTCTATGTAACAAATCAGCTTTATACTAGAAACTTCTGTAGTATAATAATGCTGATTAGGGGTATGATTTTTATGACTTTTTTTATCCTAGCAAAATCTTTAGTGTAAATAATGTAATACCAGCAAACATGCTTTTGCTAATATTTATTTAGTTTTGTAAACTAGTATAAGCTATGCCCACAAAACCACTCTTTTGAGAATATGAGTTAAGTCTGTACTAGTAGGGTTTGCTAGGACAGCATACCCACAAACCTTTCCTAATGTAAACTAGGCTTTACAGGCTAGACTAGCACAAATTAATATCCCAAACTATATAAGGCACACATACAGGCATAAATGCACAAAACCACAGGCTTCTGTTTTTCATCTCTCTGCTACTTTTTCCATTTTTCTAAGTGGAATATAACCTAAAACTTTTGTACTTTGATCGTACTTTCAGCCTACATTTTGCAAGTGGGCTTAAAATTAGGCCAAGTGAGTTCATCTACTGCAATAAACCTGTTCTGAGTTTCATATGGTAAAACCTTCTGTGTAGACTATTTCAAGGCCTGCCCTGAAATTTCAGCCATTGGGACTCAATCATCAGTTCCACCCATAGATTGCCTGATACCATTCAGGAAGGGTTTTTGCAAATGTAACTTTAAGCTACTTTTATGGCATCCCACCCACTGATCCTGAGCCATTCAATGATATTCCCACCACAGTCCTTTTCCACGATGCCCCCTGAATTGGCTGCATGGAGGGTGGTAAACTGGGACATACGTAGCTAGCCCCTGCTTTCAGGTGAGCCCCTTACTCTTCAAGGTGGGTCCGGTCAGGCCTGCTGCTAGTCACATGAATAGAAGCTTCTTGCTGACGCTCCAGTTGCCTACCAGCTAGCAACTGGAGTGTCAGGAGGAGGAAGGAGGGGGAGAGGCAGCCTGACCCCTGCCATGGGACCAGAGTGGCAGAAATTTGCCCTAAGTGTGGAGAAGGTATGGTATTTGATACGCACATCTCTGTGTATCAAAAAAACAACAGTCACACTACATTTCCTGCAAAGAACTGACTTGATTCACTCCAAACTAATATTAACAATAAATACAAACAATATAAACATCTGACTCAATTTATTCCAAATTAATATAAACAACAGCACATTTAAAAAATTCTGTATACAATTCTGAGCTAATGCTGAGTGTACCCCATAAGTCACTCATGTACAACACCTCAACTGAAAATGTGAGCGAAGGATGCACACATTCATGCTGACAGGCTTTAAAGATGTGGAAAATATGAAATGAGAGCATGCATATCCTTTGTTTGAAATTCATTTAGCACTAATTGATTTCACCACTCACAGGCTAAACAAAATTGCACATCCCAGAAAAATACTCTCTCAACGGCTGTTCTCTTTCTTTGTCTACAGATGTTCTTGGTACCCAGTCCCAATGGCTATGTCCACACACAGGCAGTTAAATTGATTTAACTTGAAGAGATCTAACTGAAGCTCTATAAAAATCATTAAATCAATTCAAGTTAAATCCATTTAACAGGTCCACACCAAAAAACCCAAATTGAACCAGCATCTCCAGGGACTGGACTTGCTAGTTTGATTAAGGAGAGGGGCACTGGGGGAGGTGTGGCAACATGACCCCCTGCATTCCCCACAGCCCAACTAGCATGGCTGGAGCTGGCCAGGAGGTCCCTACCCCTTACACTGGCAAGCGTGCCTGCAGCCAGGAGCAGGGGGCTCTTCTTGCCACAGCCCACGTAGCAGTGGAAGCGCCAGGCCTGCGGATTCCCTTCCTCACCACCCAGCTTCCTTGCTGGGAGCAGGACGTGAGGGGTGCCTGCCCCTGCAGCCCGGCCAGCGTGGGGGAAGCCAGATGCATGGGGGGATCCCTTCCCCCCACAGCCCGGCAAGTGCTTGGGGAGCCTGGTGTGCAGGGGTCCCTTGCCCTGCTCCTCAGCTAGTGCTCAGGGAGCAGGGTGCGTGGGGATCCCTTCCCCACCACCTCACTTCCATGCCAGATGTCAGGCATGGAGAGTCCCTTCCCCTGCCGCCCCGCTAGCGCTTGGGAAGCCAGGAGTGGGGTTTCCTTCCCTCCCCCCACTCCTCTCCTGGCCAGGGTGCTGAACGCTGAACCTTCCTTCCAGGGTTGTATGCATCCTGGGGGGAAGGTCTAACCAGGGTTTAAATCGATATAACTGTTACATCGATGTAACACATCTGTACAATGTTATATCGATATAACAGTTTCAATTTAACTGTCAAATCAATATAAAACTTGGGTTTTTTATATCAATATGACTTTCTTTAGAGCAAAATGATGGAGCTCATCATTTTGCTATAAGGAAATGTTGTGTGGATCTAACCATTTTTAAACTGAAATAACCAGCATTATTTCAATTTAAAAGCTGTGTGTCGACATACCCAATAATATCACTTACTGTGGCACTCCCTAGATGAAGTCAATGCCTCTTGTGCTGCATTCAGTTTCTGGATCAGTTTGCTGGGGCAATTTTTTTTTTTATCAATTCCCCCTTTCAAAGACAATGTATGTTGCCTCTGTCCTAATCAAACATTACATTGTGAATGGCCCATGCATGGCTGTGAAGATCCCACTGCCCCTTTCAGTGGGTCCTTTGAAGTATAAGCCCCGCCCTCTGCTAAAATCCCGGTACTGCTCCATTACATGCTCCCAGTAGGGACTTGCAATGTACAGTAATTTATGACTGAACGCTCATGTTGCAGCACAATATCTGTGAACCCAACCCTAGAAAATGGGTTATTTTTCTTATCATCATTATTTATTTATATTATGGTAACAGCCTAGAGCCCCAGTAAGTGATTGGGTCCCATTGTGCTAGGCACTGTTTACACACACATATACACACACAGAAAAGATGGTCCTTTTCCAAAGAGTTTTAAGATTTCAGCACTACTTGGAGACAGATGTTATAGTGCATTTTAGATTTTTTTAATCCGTCAGTTATTTTGATTGTATTTCTCCTTTCTCCATTGCCTCTAACTATTGCTGCTTTTATTTACAGTATTAGAGGATACATTTTGTATCTAGCTGTAGAAAAAATGCATTTTGCTAGTTGAAGAATGCTCTCAAACATGAATTTGTAAATTGATTATAATTAGGTTGACTAGAAAACCAAAGAACATGTTGACATTGTTAAAATTAATGTACAGTGATCTACTGTGTGTTAAAGACAACCCAATTCATCATAACGATAGGGATAATAAAGACCTTGAACAATAAATACATTTTTTGGTATGTCCTTGGAAAGTATCAATGCTGTATGCTAATCCTGTACTGACAATGCAACAATAGTGATGCTTATATAATTTTAATTATTTTCTCATTTTATTTAAGTTTATATCACAAATTTAAGGTGTTACACAAAGTGAACTCTGAAAGAACTTGAGGGAAATGACATAAATCATTCTCAGGACAGAGTTCAAAGTTCCAGATGGGAAGAAAATCTATAATGTTATGATGGATGGATAATGTTGTGTCTCTTTAAAAATCCATAGTATAAAAGGAACAAGAATGTAGATAATCACACTGATTAAAAAGCAGAAATAATCCAGGACATAGGGATGTGTGCAAAACCCCCAACACATAAAAGCATGTGAGCAGACATTTAAAATTAAGCATGCGGGTGATTCCAGTGAAGTCAATAAGACAATCATGTACTTAAATTTAGTTAAGTATTGAAGTGTTTTGCTTGATTAGCACTTATGTCTCTTCTTGTTTTTCCTTTATTGAGGCAAACAAATTCTTCTTGTTTTGAAGAGGATATCACTTTCACACATGGACATTCTCTTCTCATTTAAATCAACTATATTCAGTATTTGTTTCTAGTAACTACACTAATATAAGCATACTTTTTATCTTCTGGAGGAAATGAAGCATTAGTGTTGGGAAAGAGGGACTACTTCTTCAAAGGTTTTAGCTATTGATGGAATGAGAAATAAAATGAGTCTTTATATTGCTAAATAATTGTATCATGTTGTGTTAACAATATAAATCAAAAGAATAGTATACAAAATCTAAAAATGATACAGGGAAATACTTAAATTACTATGAACAATAAAGTATTTGAAAATACACAAAAATGTGTATATGATTTTAAAATATAATCAACAAGGAGTTGTGTGGCACTTTAAGACTAACAGATTTATTTTTTATACTGTCCTATTACTGTTTTTTCCCCTTTCCTACCTTAATGTTAAATGCCAAGGAACAAAATCTCTAGTGCTTTGCAAGAAAAGTTCACTTCTGTTAAGTACATTTATTACACTTTTAATGGGTACTGTGAGTAGGTCTGTGGAAGGAGGTATTTAATGAGAAAAATGTTGTAGGTGACTGTTTTACAAAAATATGCAAAGTTTTACAAAAGCAGACAGCTGCTAATCTTTTACTTTGGCCAATATAATTTATTGCCCTCCTCTCCAAACTAAAAAATAAATATGAAAGAAGAAATACGTTCATCGTTTACAATTCTTTGGGACTTTAATTTTACCCAGTGTTTATTCAGGTCTCATATAAAATTATTCTGTTTAAGAGTTCACCCCAAGTACAACTAACACATAATACAGTTAATTCACAGTTTAGAGAGTGAGCCAAATTTTCCTTCGACTATACTTTTGCAACCTGATTGTAGTCTGTAGAGCTGCCCCAGTATGTCTAAAATAAAAAATTACCTATTAATACTCCCCCCTTTACATACTGTTAATATCTGGGCACAAAGCTTCCACAAAAAGTACCCCCCCAAAACCAGTCCCAATCAATAAAATGCTGTTTTACTCCCCCCCCCCACCTCAAAAGACTGTGCATAAATGTTTGATTGCTTCATAAAAACGCACTTACTCAGACACTGGGAACAAGAATGAGTGGAATTTATTATTCGCTATTCATCATTATGTCACTGATTCAAAAAGCAGAAAAATTAGGCGACCATCCACACAACAAGAATAACAACTCACAAATAACTGACACAAACATTTCTTGCCAAGAGGCAAAGGTTTGTTCACAAACTATTTGAACAATTATGAATAACAGTATACAAACAGAAACAAAAGCTATATTAGCCGGATAATTCATTTACAAAAGAGATTGGTCCTGATACATCTCAAGATTACCCAGCTCCTGTAGCTTTATCCCCTTCCTCACCACCAGCACACACTTTTAAGTCATAATATGATGAATCAGAAAGTGAGGGGATGATAGCAGCCAGTTATTTTATGAGTTCTTTCCTGAGAAACATGACTCCTCTGATGTACCATCCATAGACTTCAAGGCCAGAAGGGAACATTAGTGTGACTTGTATAACACAAGCCATAAAACTTCCCCAAAATAATCCCATGAGCATATCTTTTTAGAAAAGCATCCCACCTTAATTTTAAAGTGGTCAGTGGTGGTGACTTCACCATGACTCATGAAAAATCGTTCCAGTGGTTCATTACCCACACTGTCAAAAATACTGTGCCTTATTTCCAGTCTCTATTTGTCTAATTTCATCTCCAGTCACTGGATCATAGACTCAGAGACTCTAAGGTCAGAAAGGACCAATATGATCATCTGGTCTGACCAACTGCACAATGCTATGCCAGCCACAAAACCTCACCCACTCAGTCCTGCCTGTTATAACTTTCTCTGCCATCAAGCCTGTTATTAAATATTTGTTCACCATGTGGATTCTTGCAGACTGTAATCAAGATACCCCTTAACCTTCCCTTTGTTAAATTTAATAGATTTGAGTTCCTTGAAGTTCATTTCTATAAAGCATATTCTGTAATACTTCAAATCATCCTGTTGGCTCTTTTGTGAACTCTCTCCAATTTACAGATGTCCTTCTTCTTCTTCAGATATGGGCAGTAGAACTGGACACAGTATTCCAGCAGTAGGTGCACCAGTTGGCAAGCCACTATCAGCTAGGAGAAACTTCAGCTAATGTTTTTCTGTCTATGACCTGTGGATATTTTTAAAATACCTATGTGAACTCCAGCTTCTTTAAGCTCTAATCTCCATTTTCCTTCAGGTCAAAACACCTCTAGCTCACTACTGATTGCAACATTTCACCAAGCATCGGAAGCCCTTTCTAAATGGTGGGACCACTTTTAATCCTCCTCTTTTTCTAGCATTCCCAAATTGGACCTATGCTAATTTCGCTGCAAGATGGCTAATGCCATCCCCTCCTCCCTCTTTATTTATTTATTTTTGGGGGGGTAGAAGAGTTCTAATGTGCAGTGCTTCTTCTTGGCATTTTTCCAGATGACTCATTGTAAGAATAAAATGATACATTCCACACCCACCTCCAGACCCCTACTGGAGTATTGTCAAGAAATAATTTCACCTAGCAAAAAAGGGACAATATAGTACATTGCACTATGATCATTTGTAACTATCATTAGTTCTCTTTCTTCTCTTTTCTCCCCTTCTTGGAGCACTCTTACTAGGTAAATGATAAATAACATTTATTAATGATAAATATCATTATTACATAGTAATTATTATAGTACAATTATTCAGATGTTGCTGTTAATCCTGGAAGTCGGGGTATAAACATTTAAATTGAAATTTTTAAGGCTTGTTAGGGAATTTAGACACACAATTCCTGATAACATTTAAAAGAGGTTGTCTGTTTAAATCCTGTAAACAGCTTTGAAAAACTCACACTCAAACACCACTGGTTTAAAAAGGGTTTTTCGTATTCACAACTAGCAGAAGTAAAGCTTGTTAAGATACACATTTGGACTCTGCATTATCAGAGCCACAAAATCCCACTATATCAGCTCATTCCCTTTTTCAGACAGCCAAATTTGCGCACAGTATTATCAATCCTTATACTTTGATATGATTTTGTTTTCCACACAAAGCTATTCTATTCTAATTTTAAAACAGCTATCAGGTTCATCCCTAGTGAAACAAATCCAAAACTCAGAGCTAGATTTTATAGTTCCCTGCAAAACCTCATGTTTTACCCTGAAGGACTAAATAGCTGCATTGTATATTGAGAAAAATGTGGGAAACAAAAGGCAATTCCACAATAAATTGGGTGAGGGAAACAGAATGTTTCCAGCAGATCTGTCCATTACTACAGGTATAACAGATATGTTCTTAGGTATTTGCATTTAAGTGAACCTTGTTCTTTTAGCTGTAGTTTAGTTATTTTCTTTGTTTCACAGCCCATACAATGTTTATGGAATGATAGTATTTATTGTATGTAAAGTCACCACAACCATTTTTTAATCCTGTCCATGTGTAATTAAAAAAAAAATGTAGAGCCACAGAAAGCATGAATATTTCTAGGTAACATGTAACACTGTATTTGTTTAATACCAGTGAATACATCCTCTTCAAAACATCTGAAGTCCACAGTTTCTTATACTGTAACCAAGCCCTGATCTCAGTATACCACAGCCCTGATCCATTTTGTCATCAGACCAACCACATTATGTCATACATTCTATAGCTGAAATTTGCATCAGGCATATAACTGGTGTAAATAAGTCATGTGTGAACATTATTTGTACATCAAAACTCAGCATTTTTCATGTGAAAATTGGCTGACTGAATGGCTAATTATATATACAAATACGCTTTTTGCAAAAAAATACAGTTTTTGCACATGTAAACAGATGTGTATGTAAATTTTGCATGCCTACCTTCTAGGAGGCCTGGTAAGGCAACAGACATTAATGCATCTAATTTTGCATAAATATTCATGCCTTTCATTTCCAGAGATGAGGAAAGGTGCATTAAGATAATATCAGAGTGATAAAAAGTCAGCAAAAGTCAGACGTTACCAATAGTTACCACATATAGCATCAGTGATTACTACAGTTTCCCCTGTATTTAGAAAAGGAAATAAATGTGCTGAATGTTGTTAGTAATCATTGACTCTTTCATGGCTATCAGTCTATATTAAGAATTCGACTCTTTCACACACAGAGTACTAACACGTTGCTTATAAACAAATGTAATTTGCCACACCAAACACACTAGGATGAAACTATACTTAGATATTGAGAGAAATTGACAAGGGAGAGAAATTCAGAGAATGTATTGTCTAGTGCCTAGTTTATGCATACAAAGATATGAATTTGCTTTTATTGTTCTCTGACACAACTGATGCACCAGTTAAATTTTTGTTGGGAGAATTTTCTTAAAAACTAATTTAATGATTGCATGCACAAATACTTTAATAATTATGCCTTATTATAGAGTTAGAGTCAATACATGTAATCAAATAATTGCAAAATGTACATTGCACATTCACTGCACACAGTTTCCAAATTTCAGCATCTCAGGTCAACTGGCAGTAAAGTCTCTGTACCTTTTTATTTCATATTTAAGGGTTTGGTGCCTTCACCCTCGCTATCCATCTCTGGAAACAAGTAGCAGGTAAGTAGAGGACATAAGTAAAGTAAGTTTTGCAGTCTCAACTAACCCCATATTGAATTAGACCCTTCATCATACTACTACCAAAAAACTCGCAATTTTGCACAATTTAACAAAATCAGACTTATCTTAAGTCCTGAAAAATACTCTGCAGCTTTAAAGACCATCTACTTGAGCTGAAACCTACTCCAGCTGGGGACAAACAAACAAACAAACCAAAACAAAACAAAACTAAAAAACCTACAAGCTTTAGTAAATAATCAGTTGAACATGAGATCCCAGAGATAAGCTGTATCAGAAAGCATAATATTTTTTAGACGTATATGAACAGGAATAGCAATCAGGACTTAGCAAGGTGATATTATTTCTATGTCCAACTCTGGTATTCACACTTTAAAATGGATATTGAAGAGCTAGAAGAATGACATGATTTCAAAAAGATGCTCCCCTACATGGCTTCATCTTCTCTCCACTGTTTTTGGGAGCTTAGCATCCTAAAGCACACTAGCAGGAAGTAAACACACACTCATACAGGCACTCAGCTCAATCTAACCCTTAAACATATTTGTAAAATATGACACCAATTTTTTCATAAATCACATTATATCTACAAGTTAATTTCTGTAACTGCATTTCTACAGACAACATATAAAGACTGTCGTTATCGTTATCTGAGAATCTTTTCTGATAAAGTTCCTAATCAATGGTATGGCAAGAAAGAGGAGGATACAATTAGAATACTATGCAAACTAATGATAGAAGAGACTCAGATTCAGTCTCCTGAAAAGGATTGTACTTCCTCTGAAGTCAACTGAGTTTTGTCCTCTTATGTTAAAGATAGATTTCATTCTTAAGTGAGGAGTTGAATGTGGGATAACTAAGCAGACAACCAGAAGCCACAAGCCTTGTGGCCTACAGATGTTTTATGAAAGCATCTCATTGAAGCAACAGGACATTCAAATAATCTAAGCATACATGAAACAGTTTCTAAAATATGCAAACCTACATATCTCTGACAATAAATGCAAACAGAATTGTTTAGTTATTTGACCTACAGTAACAAAGCATTAACTCAATGCATTTCTAACAAGAGCAGAAAAGCTATAAAGAGTTGGGGTTTCACTTGAATTCATGTTTAATGGCAATGATCACAACAAAACATTAACTTAATAGAAAAAGCAGCTCACCATCCACTTTATTCTTCCTTCCAAATTTACCTCTGTTTATTGTGGGAAGACTCAAAATTTCTATTCTGAAATGGAACATTAATATCAAGTTGTCCAAATGTATGGTGGAAACATGAAGCTTAAATCTCCTTAATTATCCATTTAAATGCCCTGGAAATAACTTCAGGAAAAAGTATTTCCATGGCCACAAAGAGACACTGTAGAGTACAAATTATACTTCTCCACTAACTGCAATGTGTCACTAACATAAGAGCCATGACCATGCTAGAGGGGAGGACTATGACTTAAATTCAAATCACTGAATTGGACACCAACAGTTATTTGGGCTTTGTGGCACTAGTGGCATTTTCTGTTCTTTTTCACTGAGAAAAGAAAGAAGCATTTTGATAGTGTGTCCTTATTACAGTGAGGACAACAGAGGACTATCTTGGAAGTTAAGAGTTGGTATAGTTAGCTTTTTTTAACTTATTTATGCTGTTTCAACATCAACACATTTGACTCTCATAAACTGGGCTATATATAAGGAAAATGAGGATATTTACTAATAAAATACATTGGGATATTAAACATTGCTATCTCATTCCTCCTCTTCGAGTTCCAAGATAACTACTGATTGATTTCTTTAGTTATTACCAACTCAAAATATTCTGTAGTAATGTTAGGTTTCTTATAATCTCAAAGGAGGTATTTGTTCATCCATTATATGATTTATAATTCAATGTCATTTCAGTTTTCCTACCATTAAGTATAATGAATAAAAACTATGCTATATGACACATATATTTATGGGTTTTTTAAATTAAGCTTTAGTTAAACCCAGAATCATATGTTGATTTTAACACTAAAGCCTTCTGTAGCTTGCAGCAGCATCTTTTTGCTATGTTTGTGAATCCACATAAGTTGCAGCTCTCTGCTAGAATTTTTCTAATTATTCTCACTTCAGGAAACCTCTACTGTGGGAGAAAATTTGCTTGAACTCTGAGGTTTGCACCACTACAAGTGTTTTAAAAAATTGTAGCACACTCTTCAAAACAATGTTATTTTACAAAGAATTGTACCCACTGTGTCCTACCTCATGGGTATAGCTCTGAAGCCTTAAAATTCCACCTCTCTGTCAGAGGATTCCTCACCCTTCAGGCTGCAGTCCATGGAATAATCTTGAAATCCTTTAAAGCAAGAGAGACCCTTCCTTCCTGCAGGACACGTAAAATTTTAAAGCTCCAAGTCTGTGTTTAAATTATGCCGTATAAGGTCCATTTCTTCTTAGTTGACTATATTAAATTTAATCTAAATTCATCTCTATAGTACATCCTCCCAAATCTATGCTTATTCTCTTCCTTCTTTTTGAGTGTTTTACATTTAGACACTACCAGAAAGAGACATAAAATCCCCTATAGCTACAGCATACCTGCATTTTCTCTCTCCTCCCCAATACTGACATACACATAGATAATGTTTCAACTACAGACTTAAATTAATGAATAATAAAGAGGACTTAGTTGGTCCACCAGCCTGATGGTGGCAGTGGAATGAAATGTAAGCTTAAGCTAGAAGGGAGCATGATGAACCTGAGGCATGGGGAAGAATGAGCAAGAGGAGAGGGCTTTGGAGTTGAAGTGCATTTATTTTATTATACTTTATCATTGGTTTAGATTTAAACAAAAATATCTACACAAAAAAATCTCTTGATATCTTAAAAATCATACAGTATAGTAATCGCCACCCAGCAGCATTAGATACTGATTTACCAATAACACATTAATTCAACTATGCAACAGCATTAAAAAACCACATACAAAGTAGAAGGAAATAAGAAGTGAGAACTCCATGCTTCGAATATAGTGGAATCTGTGAAGGGAGTTATAAATAGCCATTCTACTAAATATCAGGGTGATACTAAAAACAAAAATCTTGGATAATTTCTAGTTAAAGAATATCAATTGAGGATTTAATTTTCATAAAGAGGCAGTTTGGCCTGCAGTACTGAACATATGACAGAAATCCAGAACATCTGTGTTCTGATCTTTACTAGCATTTCCCTCTCTGATCTTTGGCAAATCATTCTCCTCTTCATGCCTCTGTTTCCCCACCTGTAAAGGTTGGTTAATAATAATGCATCACCAGCTTCCAACTGACTGTGTTAATCCCTTTGAAAACAAAAGATCTACTATCAGTGAAAATTATTATTATTATTATTAGATTATTATTAAAGGTAAAACTATTGTGATCTGAGAAACTGATGTAATGCTGATAGATAGGATATTATCTAACCAATCATCCCCAACAAAAAGACGCTCAATTCAGTACTTTTAAACCATCAAGTTATACATATAATCCATGTAAGGACATGAATGTACCACTATTGTACCTTTTAATTGTCACATTCACTTGCCACACCTCCTCTCAAGCTAGATTTTTAACTCTTTGGAAGCAAGGATAGTATTTTCCTGTGTAATTGCATAACACATCTTGCAGCTAGCCTAACCAATAGTTTATATAATAAAGTGACACAGAAAGCTATATTTTAATTTAAAATGATTTAGCAAGTGTTTCTGGCTGACAATCTAAAGTCATTTCATCTTTGAATGTTTCCCATTCAGTGTTCCTTAACTCAGAGAACAAGCTGCTATATGACACAAGAACATTTGACTTTCCACTGTGATGATAAATCCTGACTGTTCTAACACTTGACATTTATCTGATTGGAGGATTAAGCCAGAGACTTCAACTTCAAGCATGATAGTTGATTGTTCAGGTACTGCTGTGATCCAGACCTCAGAAATGGACTTTTTGTGTGTGAAATATACCCCAAGGTTTCTACTATACTAAGGAAAAATATCAATATATCAAAAATATCCTGATATCAAAATAGGAATGGGTCAACAGAACCTATTTTATTGTGAAGGAAGTTGCTCAGGTTATGAAAAAAGCCTCAAGCAGCCATCAATGAGTATTTAAGAATATTAAGCAAAAACATCCATCTCAATAATTACCAGTGATACAGATTAGAGATCGTGATTAGATCTCCCAATATGTAAAATATAAAATAATCACATCAATTTTTGATTGTTCGAATGACTCATATTAAGACTAAAAGCAGAATTCATATCTGTCAGGCCTTGGAAAGTACTGGAGCTCCACTCCAGCTTTCACCAGTATGGTTTTATCAAGTGCCCCAGACTCCTCCATAATAAATCTATTTTAGACTCTTATATTCTTATTCATCTTCATAGTATTGACTGAGCACTTTCTATGTAAAATCAGCAGCAATGGCAAAGTCCCCAGTGGACTTCAGTCTCTGTAATTTCTCCATTTACAGGGACAGAATAATGCTTGGGCTCAGATATTTTGTTTTGTTTTGTTTTTAAGGAGAGAAGGAATTAAAAGGGAGTTTGGACTGTAAGTGTAATTTATGGTGGAAAGGTGTTCTCAAAAAGTAAGGTGTTGTAACATTTCCTAAAGATCATCTCTGGATTTACCTGACAGATTATTCCCTAACCAGACTCATCAACCGTGAGCGTTTTGTCCAAAGTTCTTATCTGCTTTCTCCTCAAGTTAGTGGCCTACATTGTCCCAGAGAAGCACAGCTGTTGCAATGGTTCACTGATCAAAGTTTAGTCTTTGACAATAGCAAGAGCTAGATCCATTAATTGCTTTGAAAAGCAGGTTAAAGGATGTAAACCGGTATTGCAAGCTGACCTGGGAGTCAGTGGAGGGACTCAGGCATAGGTCTGATGTGTTCACGACAGCCTGAGACATAGATGAGGTGGGAAGCTGTGTTCTGTGCCAGCTGGAGCCTGTTCATTGTCTTCATATTCAGTGTCAGACATGAAGAATTATAGTAGTCAAGTCTGAGGTGACAGATGCATGGATCACTATGGCCAGGTCCTTATCAACAATGATTCCTAGCACGGTGTCAGTGAAAGAAAGCATTTTTGGAAACTGAGGATCTTTGGTCATCAATCTTAGTGAGGAGTCAAACAAGACCCTGAGGCTTTCAACCAGTTTTACAAGTAGGGACTGTATAATGTAATGGAAGCCAGGTCTTGTCCAGTTCTTCAAAGCATTTCCACTTTCCTACCTACATTACTTCAGTCTTGGCTGGGTTCAGCTTAAGCCAGCTGCTCTTCATCAAAGAACTAATTCACTATAGGCATTCTGACATGTTTATAGACCTGACCCTGTGATTACACTTTTCACTGCATTTATCCCTCCTTCTTACCCTCCCCTCCCCCATTTTCAAGTGTCTGACAAAGTGGAATCTCTCCCATGAAAACTCATGTGATAAATAAAACTTAGTCTTTAAAAGTGCTACAAGACTCCTTGTAAGTTTTGCTGAACTAGACTAGCATGGCTACCCCCCTGGGACTTATCTGCCATAGTTCATCTATGAAGCAGGCTATCTTATTAGTCAGTGAGTGAGACTGAAACATCAGTAGCTATGGACAACAGATGACTGTACTGTTGGTCGTTCATTTTGATAATTTGTTCTTCTAAAGCTAGTTAGTATTCTGAGAATGTGAGAGAAAAAGGAAAAAGGTCAAAGAACACTAATTCAGAACAAAGTGGGAAACAGGAAAGCCCACTGAAGGAAAAATGTGTAACTGGTAAAGGCCAGGTCAGGAGAAAAAGCGACCAAGTGAAAGAAAATAACTAGGTTTTGATTACGGAGAAGAATAGGGAGAAAAAGAAATATGAAATTCTAAAAATTCAAGAATATTCAGATAAATTTTGGAGCAGAACTGCAACTGTTGACATTCAGTTTAAAACGCCCAACTTATGAAGTCACCCATCAAATGCATTTTTCAGCAAATCAACAGAAATTATGAATTTTCAAAAGGAGTATTTTTTGTTTTATCAGTTCCACCACTGACCAAATAAACAAACATCCCCATACACACACACACTACAGAACAGCAGAGTTCTTTTTACTTTATGAACTTCTTGGAAGAAGTAATTAGACTTCAGCTTGCCATTACACTCACTAAAACCAACTATCAAATATCTTATTACAGTCCGTCCTTGATTTCCAGGACCCCGCTTTCCCAGATTTCGGAAGATTCAGACGAATCTTCTGAAGTCCAGGGCCCTGGCTGCGCCACTCTGGCAGCCGGGGAAGGGATCACTAACCGCCCCCCCTTCTAGCTCCTGGGAAGGGGGGGGGGGGGCCGGGAGCCAGAGGCTGCTCCGCCCGCCTGCCCGCCCGGCCTCGCCGCAGTGGGCAGAGCACCCAGACAGCCAACCCCCAGCTGGCCACGCCTCCCCGGGGCAGCAGGGGGCCGGTGCTGAGCTGGGTGGGGGAGGAGGCTTTCAATTTCCCAGACATTCAGGAAATCCGGATGCCTCCTCCCCCACTTTGGTCCGGAAAATCAAGGACCAACTGTATTTATGTTCTGTGTTGTGACATCTTGCCCTGCTGTGAATACTGTGAACAAGCTTTAAGACAAGACTTAACAAAGGGTTGGAGTCTGGCCGCAGAGACTGTTGAGTGCATGACTGCTGAGCTCCTCAAGAATCTCAATCTTTTTCTCTGCTCTGTGCCTATATCTTATGTTGCACCTAATTTACAAGAGATGAAACAAGCTCCTGCCTGCCACAAGGTGCTGTGCAATCAGAATCCTAGCCTTTTGTAGCATGTATGCCTTATAAATCAGGCAAAATACAATCTCCCTTAAAACTCTATATAAAAAGTTGGTCAGCTCACAGACTGGATTGGTCAGCTGGAAAAATGAACAGACACTTCTGGAGCGCAACTCAGGATAGCATTGCACAAAAAATATAGATAACATGGGCAAAGTTAAGCCACTCTTCCATCACACCATTTCACAACAGGAAAACAACACAAAAAATATTGTAATGTATAACAAGACTCAAATCCTGAAAAGTCAGTGAAAGCTATTTGACAATATTTTGGCATGGCAGAAAGAGAAGAGGAGAAGGATGGCTTATTTGGGGCCTTAACCACAGATATCTATCCTTCCCTTAAAGGTAACTTTGTGTGTATACACTGTATATAAAACTAGGGTAAGCCCCAAGTATGATTACACATACATATTTAAATATTACATAATTTCCCCTCAGTATTGCCTTATTTAAGTCTGACTAAGGCAACTGTGTTAATGTCCTTAAGATGTGAGAAAGCAAATCACCTCACACAATCAAACTCAAACAGAAGTGTAAACAACAAACATGTGAATCCACCAAGTCTAAAATCAGCCACTAGATATTAGTTTACTAGAAAGAGAAAAATGTCCCTAATCTGATTTATGAGAGTCTAGTCTCTCAGTAATAATTCATGTCAGTTTGTGTTATGCATAAATTCACTAATATGGAACAGGATCGCTAATAAAATACAGAATTCAACTTCCCACAAGCACAAGATAATCAAAAATAAATTACTGTATTGAATTATATTACAAACTGCTGAGGCAAGTAACCCAAAATTGCAGCAGAACACAAAAGGTTATCATTAAACGAGATAGCCGTGTTAGTCTAGTCCAGCAAGAAAAAAAAAAAAAACATGGAGTCGTGGGGCACTTTAAGACTAACAGATTTATTTTTCGCATGAGCTTTCGTAGGGGAAAATCCCACTTTGTCAGATACTTCGAAGCATTTTCTCCCACAAAAGCCCATGAGAAAAATAAATCTGTTAGTCTTAAAGTGCCACACGACTCCTTGTTATCATTAAAAGATTGGCTACCATCTTAGTATACATTTACTGAGTTTCACTAAGATAATATAGTCATACCAGAGCTGCTTAGTAAATTCTCAGGTTGGGGTTTTGTTACCTGGAAAATGCTAATTTGTCAACAATAAAACTTTTTGTGGGAAGGGGTCAATTACAACAATTTTTTTCCTTGATTTTTTTTTTAAGAAAAAAATCAAAAAATTGACATTTTAAATGAAAAATTCCAATTTTCCAGTTTAAAATGAGTTTTCATTTTAAAGTTCGAGCTAACTTCTGTAAAAAAACATTAAACATGATCATAGCTGAAATGAAATGTTTGAGTCATCAAAAGATTCTACCAACCTAACCGAATTTTGTGGGGATTGTTTGCTTATGAAAGCTGAGTTTTAACTTTTTATTTCTATATGGGCTCAAAAATTTTTTCAATGACTCTAAAATAGTCGAGGAACATAAAAATGGTTGCCCACCCATCTCTAATAAACAATAGAAAATAAGATGTTAATTTAATAACATAGGAACTCCTAATATTAAATCACTTAAATTCTGCTGGAACAATAGATTAGCCTCCCATTATTATTATAGGATCATATTTTCAACTAGTAGAACTTTGTTGCTCCTTTGAAATCAATGGAGTGACATTGATTTGGTCCAGCTGAGGCTCTGGTCCACAGTGCTATAAATGTGAATAACATTTTGCAAGTGGCTACATATATGAGGTACCTACTCTAGAAGCTTACAAACTCAGGGAACAATCCTACAGCTCTTATTTATGTGAGCTTTCAACACTCATGCAAGAAGTTAAGGAATATTCAGAAAAAGAATTTGCAGATTGGTCTTCATTTGGATAAGATCCTTTAAAAACCAAGGTGAGTTAGATCAGTGGCCAACGCCCACTCTGTGCCATGTACCTGTGGCTATATATATGACCCTGACCCTGACCCTCTTCAGTCCCTTCTTTTTGCTGACTCCGAGTAGCAGGGACAGAAGAGGGGATCAGAATGTATGTGAGCAGCCCGTCTCAAAGAAGGATGGTTACTGCAGATAACCCACCATTCTTCAAGAGCTGCTCACATCATTCAGTTACAAGTGACTGCTAGCTGTACCCAGGATAGTGGGCAGAGTTATTGTTTCCCCACCTTGAGAACTGACCTGCCCAAAGTGGCATCATCTCATGCCTGTTCGATGATCGTGTAGTGTGTCATAAAGGTGTGTACTGACAACCATGTTGCTGCTCTGCAGATCTCCTGAATCGGGACCTGCTTGAGGAATGCCGTTGATGACACCTGCACTGTCGTCATGTGCGCCCTGACCCTCACAGGGGACGGGTGTGTTCAACCTTCTGTAACAGTCTTAAATACAGTTCACTATCCAAGCCAAGATACACTGTGTTGTTACTGGCTGGCCTCTTTTCTGTTCTGCAACTGCCACGAATAATTGGGACGTTCTGCGAAATGCACATGTATGATCAATATAGACTCGAAGTGCTTTCCTGACATCTAAGGTGTGCCATCTTTTCTGATTCTCCATGACCTGCAGATCTGGGAAGAACAATGGAAGAAAGATATCCTGGTGCAGGTGGAATGGGGAGGCCACCTTGGGAAGAAAGGCCGGGTGCAGACACAGTTGCACCTTGTCTGCAAAGAACTTCACATACGGAGGTTTGGAGGAGAGGGCCTTCAGCTCTGAGACCCATCTACCAAAGGTTATGGCTACCACGAAGGCCATCTTCCCAGACAGAACCAGTAGTGCATGAGCCAATGGACTCATATGGTGGTTCTGTTAGGTCGTGGAACACCACATTTAAGTCCCATTGTGGTGTAGGATCTCTGGGTGGTGGATAAATCCTCTCAACCCTTGTTAGGAACCTAGCAGTGGTAGGATGGGAAAAAACCAGTGTCCCACCCACAGTCTCATGTAAGGCCGAAATTGCCACTAGATGGACTTTAAGAGAACGAGTCGAAAGGCCTCTCTCTTTTAGCTCTAGGAGGTAGTGGAGTATGAAGTGGATTGGGGCTGATTCCACAGACACCCCTCTTACCCTAGACCAGAGGGAGAAGCACTTCCACTTAGGATTGTAAGTAGATCTCATGGAGGGTCTTCTACTACCAATCTACACCCTTTGGACCCTTTCTGAGCAATGCCTCTGAGTCTCATTTACCCATGTAGCCTCCAAGCTGTTAGATGTAGAATGCATGGGCCTGGGTGATGCCAGCAGCCGGAGTCCTCTGTCAACAGGTCCACACTGTATTGGAGGCGTAACAGGGTAGCTATTGATAAATCCCATAGGGTTGAGTAGCAGCATTGACTGGGCCAGTCTGGAGCTATCAAGATTATGTTTGCTCTGTCCCTCCTTATCTCCGACAAGACCCTGTGGATGAGGGGAATCAGGGGAAACATACAGTAGTGTCCTCCTGCCAGGAATAATGAAGTCATCTGACCAGGAGCCCCTTCCCTGCCCCCTAAGCAATCAGAACTGGGGGCATTTCTTATTCTGGTATGTCACAAATAAGTCAATTTGGGGCACGCCCCAGAGCCTGAAAATGTAGTTCACTACCTGCAAGCGCAGGGACCACTTGTGGTGTGAGAAAAATTCCCTGCTCAGTGAGTCCGCTCTGTCATTCTTTGACCTAGGGATCTGAGCTGCTACTGGTGTGAAGTGTCTCAGGGCTCTCTCTCAAAGGTTGAGTGCTTCCCTGCCCGACAGTTTATGTAGAACACAGCCTCTGTGCTGTCTTTCCGGACCTGAACCGTTTTCCCTTTCACTACGTCCAGGAAGGTCCAACATGCTAGAGGAATCATCCTGATCTCTTTTACATTGATGTGAAGTGGGCTGTCCTTGATTGACCAAGTCCGTTGCATGGATAGATTCCTGAGACATGGGCCCCCCAACCTAATCTGAGGCATCGGTGATGAGGGTCACTGAGGGTTTGGCAGTACTGAAGGGAATCCCCCTCAAAGGCAAATAGAGCGTCCCACCATATTTCCAGTGCTGCCAGGATCCTGAGGGGAATTGAGACCACCTTGTTCAGTGAATGTAATCGTGGGTGAAAAACCATAGCTAGCCAGAGCTGGAAAGGTCTCATTCTCAGATGGGCCATTCTTGTTACTGACATGGAGGCCACCATGTGACCCAGGAGCTAGAGACAGCACCTGGCCATAGTTATCAGGGCCCTGTGGAGCTCTAAGATGATGGCATATGTGGATTGAAACCTTGATGGGGGCAGTTATGCCTTCCCCCTTATCGAGTCCAAGAGGGCCCCAATAAATTCTATCTTCCTTTTTGGGAAGAGCTTTGTCTTTTCGAGGTTTATGTAGAGCCCTCACTTCCTGCAGAGCTGCCTGGTTACCCGGATGCTGTGATGCACCTGGTATTTAGACTTTCCCCTTATTAGCCAGTCATCCAGCTATGGGTACAGTCTTACACCGCATTTCCTCAGGTGGACTGCCATGACCACCATGCACTTGGTGAACACTCTGGATCCAAAGGTAGTCCGAATGGGAGTAAGGTGAATTGGAAGTGGTACCCCCCCACACCATGAAATGGAGTCTGCAGATTTCAAACTGTATGGGATGAAGGACTCAAGGGCCACCTTGAGGTTGCTGGGCATGTACGTGTCACAGGTGGCCAGACGTTTCTTCAGGGCCCAACAGTCCCAGCAGCAGCTGGAACACCGCCAGCAGCAAAAGCAGCAACAAGGGCATGCCAGAGGCCCTACCAACCCTCCCAATGCCCTTACAGGGGGGGCCGACAGAGACAGAAGCTGGGGAGGGAGGCTCTAGGTCCCAGGGAAGCAGCCAGACACCACACCAAGGGGTGGCTAGCTCCCACTCCGTGTTCAAAAATAAGCATCCTTAAGGTCAAGGGCCACGAACCAGGCCCCAGTGTCGAAAGCTAGGATGATTTGTGACAGGGACACCATGCAGAACTTTATTTTCTTTAAGTATCTGTTCAAGGCCCTGAGGTCCAGAATGGGCCTCAAATCACCATTCAGTTTGGCAACCAGGAAGTAACGGGAGCAGAACCCCCTCCCCTGGTCTTCCCTGTGGACTTTTTCTATTGCCCCTAGGGATAGCAGTTTCCTGCATTCCTGTTGCAGCAAAAGCTCATGTGATGGGTCCCCGAGTGTAGAGTGAAGGAGCAGCTTCCTGTCCCAAGGCTGAATTGGATGGATTACCCCAGGACACTGTTTCCAATATCCAGTGGTCTGATGTGATGTTGGCCCACTGACAGTAGAAGGGACCTAGTCAGTTCCCGAACAGTGGAGGCTGGCAGATGGGTGTGGCACGGCCCTCTGGCAAGAGGTCAAAACCTCTGTCTCTCGTTGGTGGAGCAGGAGCTAGCCACCCCTTGGCGGGCTGTCTGGCTGCTTCCCTGGGACCTAGAGCCCCTCCCTCCCCAGCTTCTGTCTCTGTTTGCTCCCCCATAGGGATTCTGGGAGGGTTGGTAGGGCCTCTGGCATGGCCCTTGTTGCCTTGTTGCTGCTTTTGCTGCTGGTGGTGTTCCAGCTGCTGCTGGGACTGTTGGGCCCGAAAGAAATGTCTGGCCACCTGTGGCATGTACATGCCCAGTGACCTCAAGGTGGCCCTTGAGTCCTTCATCCCACGCAGCTTGAAATCTGCAGACTCTGCGAACAGCATGAGCCCTTTGAATGGAAGTTCCTGGATGGCCTGCTGCATTTGAGGTGGCGGACCAGACCCTTACAGCCAGGCAGCCCTTCACATGGCAACCGCCAACACCAGGCTGCAGCTAGCCATGTCAGATGCATCCCATGATGTTATCAATGCGTCATGCAAAGCCACCAGGCCCTCCTCCACCATGGCCTCACAGTACCTGACATGTTCGCGTGGGACCAGGTCTCAGAAGCGCTTCATGGACCTCCATAGGTTGGAGACGTATTGCCCAAAGAGCATCTGATGGTGGCGATATGGAACTGGAGGGCTGAGGTGGAGTAGACTTTTCTACCAAAGAGGTCCAATTTCTTGGCCTCTTTATTTTTCGGCATGGCAGCTGGTTGTCCCTGCCTCTCCTTCTAGTTAGTTTATCATACCTACTACTAGTTAACCAGGTGTGGGATGGCTGAACAAGAAACCAAATCTGTCCGGCAGGACATGGTACTTGCGTTTGGCAGTCTTTGACACTGGTGGGATCAAAAAGAGTGTCTGCCAGTGGGCCTTGGCCATCTTGAAGACCCCTTCATGGAGAGGGACGTCCCCCTTGCAAGGGGGACCATATTGTCCACATCAAAGAAGGGGTCAAAATCCTCCCTGACCACCTCTATCCTGAGGTTCAGATTTGCCACCATGTGCCACAAGAGGTCTTGATGGGTGCAGGGGTCATCCCTGCAGGCCAGTGGCCTCTGATAAGTGCCCTCATCTGGGAAGGAGGACAATAGGACCCATGATGTGCTACATCGGGGGTGACCAGTGCTGGGGTGGTACTCTTTGTTGGAGGCCCCCGGGGAGAGAGAGGAATGAGAGGCAGGCAGCCTGGAGGAGCCTGGTATCGTGGGTTCCTCCTGTGTTGGCCAGTCCAACCATTGACTGGACCAGTCTTTGAATGTGCATGGTGCTGTGTCACACCGCAATGGAGAGCAGCCTCTGTAATGGTGGTGCCTGTCGGAACTGCGCTGATGGCTTCGGGAGTGGCACTCACCTGTAGTCGGTGCGGGGGAGGCAGAGTGGGCCGATGTTGGTGCTGAGACCTCCTACGACAAGGAACCAGTGTGCGAACCCCTGCATCATGCTGGTGTCAGGGATCGTTTCTGATGACACTTCTCCACCAGTTTGGAGGCTGACAGTGCCAGTGCCAGTGGTGCTAAGGTTCACTGGTGCCGACTCTTGGTGCTGGAATCATCAGATGAGCCAGACTTGGATCTCGCACGCTGGAAGCCCTTCAAGCATGGGAAAGACCACTGAGGAGAGGACTCTGGAGAGAAGGCCAGACACTTCCTTTCTTCTTCCTATTCTGGTTCCAAAGGGAGGGGAGTTGAGGAGGTCTCTGGTGTTGAGTATCCAGTGCATGGAGCTGGAGTAGTCCTGCGTGGTGATGGCGAAGGGCTTTGGTCATCCCCTGAGCATCATGCTGGTGGGCTTAGGGATGTGGCTCGGTGCCATGCTGGTTTGTGAGGAATCTCACGCTCCATGCTCGCCCACGCCTTGGACAGGAGGGCTGGCTTGCCCTTGCATTTCTTCAGCTTAGGAGGTGTGGGGACTGGGACAGGGTCAGTGGAGGTGATTCTGAATGGCACCAGTGTGCTGCTGGTGCCAAGTCCATCCCCAAGTGGAGTTTCTTCAGCCCCTCCAGGGAGCAGCACCATGGAGGTTCCAGTGCCAACTGAGCACACAGTGCCAATGGACCTTTCGGCACACCTGATGTACTTGGCGCTGGCTGCAGGGCCTGCTCCAGGGCCATACTGCACAGCCTTTGCTCCCTGTCTTTTTGGGTCCTTTGTTTGAAGTAATGGCAGATGGAGCATTTGTCCACTCAGTGAGACTCACCCAAGAACTTCAGACACTTCTCATGAGGATCACTCAGTGGGAAGGCCTTGCTGCAGCCCATGCAGAGTTTGAAACCAGATGTAGCTAGAAGCAAGCCAGTGTGGAGGTCAAACTTCAGACACTGGGTGGGCTTGGTAGTGCTGCCAAATCATGGAGGAGTGATGGAGACAAATAAGTCTTCAAAATTAGCATAAAACAATTTGAGATGGGCACTTGCACAAATGCAAGGGAGGACTCTTCAGGACCGTCACTGAGAGCGGAAAGAAGGAACTGCAGAGGGGAAGGGTCAGGGTCATATGTATAGCCACAGGTATGCCGCACAGAGGGGGCGTTGGCCACTGACGCTGTGCTGACAGGCTAGGGCAAAAGTTTTCCAGCCAACTGCGTGCTGTGGCACATAGATATCTGTAACAGAATGATGTGAGCAGCGCTTGAAGAAGGAGGAAATGCTGCTCTTTTGGGAGGATAAGTTCTAGAGTCATTGGGGTTGTCATAGTGATAAATGAAAAGGCTGTTTTAGTGCTCGGGAAACCTGTCTGGTTCCCTCTGCTCTCAGTTCTCTTCAGTAAAGATTCCCTACAAAGCTCTGAATATGCTGCCTCTCATTACTGGATTATAATCCACTTTAAACTTAACAACTTTCACATGTTTTTGTTGGTTTATTGTCTTCAGAATAATTACTATTAATTTAAAGCTCAGTTATCTCATGACCCGAGAGCAAGGAGCTTGCTGCCCATATCTCTCCCTAAGTAAACATTCTGATTGTACTTCTCTCTAGGGGGTTGGACACAATGGCTGTCCTTCAACTTCTTGAGTCTAGCACGAGAGTATCTAGAACGAATGCAATCACAGCCGTGGTCAGAAAACACAGGAGAGAAATCCAGAGACTCTATGAAGGAATCTTATGACACTAGGGAGGCAGCCCAGCAGTCAGAAGAAAAGTGGCTCTGTCTCAAAAAGCAAAATGACTCATCCTTCTCCCTAAACTGCACAAAGGAAACTAAGAGCCACTTTACAAAAGAATGAGATTGGATAGCTCACTTTCTCTATCAGGTGGCAAGAGAATACAGCTTGCTACCAGGTTTGTAATAGAAAGAGGGAAAAAAAAAAAGCTTACTGGGCCATGTTTAAGGAAAAAGGTGTTGAAAGTTTGAGTCTTCCTGATTGGTGGAAATAATACTTTATTTATGGCAAAAGTTGTAAAGCCTGGTATAAGAAGTTCCAAAGGGGCAGTCATGTCAGTTTAGTTCCCTCACCTTCTCGTTCTATACACTGGTTGAATCTAAACAACTGCATTCATTTGCTGTAACAGTCTGACCTGATCCTATGATTTTACACTTTTCTGCATTTATTTTTCTCTCATTCTTCTTTGGTTTTCCATCTTCAAGTGTCTGACAAAGTAGAATTTTCTCCCATAAAAGCTCATGTGATAAATACATGTGTTAGTCTTTAAAAGTGCCACTAGACTCCTTGATTGCTTTCCTGATATAAGAAGTTAAAAGTTATCCCCCCTTCAGGAAAGGTGGGGGCTGTAGTTAGTGGAATACACCCCTTTCATCCAGAGACAAAATCCATGGGCTCTCTCTATTATGATGAGTCTTGCCATGTTATAAGCTGAAATACAAAGGTTGCCTTGGCTATTTCAAAGGAGATAGCACTTGGGTAGGGCTAACTTGCAATGAGTGAATATTTTGGAAGTGGATATTGTCATCTTGGTGAGAGAATTAAAAATTCACTTAACTTTTCTATTAAGGATCCCATATAAAAAGTGAACAAAAAGGTAGCAAGTGGGCTAGCTACAAATTCACAAAACTTTTCAAGTAATTATTTTTTCTAGGGTGACTTCAGGATTGGTGCTGCTCCTCATAGATTAGAATGGTTTGAATCAAATTCTTATGGCATCTGACAATCCCATCAGACAGCTTCTCACTGTGGGAGTTCGATGTTCTATTGTTTCTTATTTTCATTTGTGTTTCCTGGGATTGAAAAACAGTTTTGGACAGACTGGGTAGGAGTTTATTTTTAGGTCTTTCTGAAATCATGATGGCATTTATTTTTTTTAGCTTCTGATTTAGAAATTAAGCAAGTTAAAAACAAAATATTTTAAAAAATGGAAGTTTCCTAGAGTCTCGTTGCTTCATATAGCACATTTCTGATTAACTATCTAACTAAAGTGGCAGACATTTTATATCACATTTATTTCTTCTCTAAAAAATTTCTTTTAATAAAATAAAAGATAAAGCCATTCAATTTGTTGGCACAATACAAAACTTCACTTCCTCACCTGGATCATTCTTAAACTCTATGCTATTGAAACAATGGTCTATGTCACAGAGAATATATTATGTAGACCAGTGTATCAAATTTTCACATATTTTAAAAGCACTTTGAAAAACTGTAATTGCTAGTTTTGTAAACATAATGCACATTCTCCTTCAAGTGCTGCTCACATCATTCTATTACAGGTGTCTACGTGCCGCAGCGCATGGTAGCTTGGAAAGACTTCAGCCTTAGCCTGTCAGGTCAGGGCACACGGCCAACGCCCCCTCTGTGCCGCAACCGTGGCTACATAGGTGACTGTGACTCTGACCCTCCCAGTTCCTTTTTCTGCCCTCAGCAACGGTTTCAGATCATCCAAAAAACTTGCGGAAGCAAGTGCCTGTATTCTACCACATGAAATTTAAGATGCCTGGGTTTAAACTGTGCTTGGAATGCTGCAAAGCTTTTCCACTCGACACTCCTCACAATAAATGTCACGCATGCCTAGGTGAGTCGCACCTCGCTGCGAGCTGCCTTATCTGCCAGTCCTTCAAACAGAGGACTCGCAAAAATAGAGAGCTGCAGTCTCCGTTCCCTTGCTGGGAGACATGCGCACACCTCTGATGCCGCCAGAGCTGTGAGTGCTCTGCCGGCACCTCGATCGCTCCAGGCAGAAGAGTCCCGGCACCGCCCTTTGGCGCCGAGCTCGAAGTCTCAGTCAATGCCTTCGTCGGTACCACCACAGCACCGGCCAACTCATCACCAAACCAACCCGTTGATGACTCAAGAGTGGGACCGTCTTTGGTACCGTCGATGCCGCGGGCCCCCGTGAAGCTGCAGGCATGGTCCCGGGACTGGGCTCCAGTGCTGCCGAAGAAACCCAAGCCAACACTGACCCCGCTACCCGTAACTCAGTTGGCACAGGAATCAGTACCGTCTAATAGCCAGGTACCGCTCAGCCCACCGCCAGTACCACAGTCCGGCACTGAAGACTGCTCTGCGGCCTCCTCTCCCAGGACACAGCAGCACCATGTTCCCAGGGTTCGAAAGCCCGATCATCCAGCTCAGCGTCATCTTCGCCCCCAGCCTCTGTTCACTCCTCTCCCTCCCACAAGATGGTATCGGGGGTCGGCGAACACTCTGGGAAACGGCACCGCAAGTGTTCCCCCTTGCCCAAACAACAGAGCAAGAAGGGGTCACCGGCAATGTCTAGACCAATGGTGCCTTCCTTTCCTGGTACCATAAAGACCCCACAACCTTGTCGGGGCCACTCTGAGCCGTTTTGAGGCTGGAACATCTTTCAATGATTTGTCACATAACTGCCTGGACACGACGGCCGACGATACCTCAACTTCTTGGCACCATCTGATCCAGTCTCCTCTACGTACCCTAGATTATTCAGATTTCTTGGACGATGAGCCCGACCCTGACTCCACTCATCGTAGTAGATCATGGGCTCACTCCTCTTCTCCAGACGAGCAAACATTCGAAAGACTGATTGACTGTAACGAGGATTCTCACGCCCAGCAGGATCTGCTCTGCCGCATGGCATCAAACCTGCAGCTGGAGCTACGGGGTGTCCAGGAGAAAACTGACCCCCTTTTTGATGTCGGACGTAAGTCCCCACCCGCCAAGGTGCCTGTTCCCCTGCATGATAGGGTGTACAGAATTGTTATGGCCCAATGGCAAACCCCATCCTCGATTCTGCCAGTGTCAAGAGTGGCAGACTGGAAGTACCACATCCCTCAAGACAAATTCTCCCTCCTCGTCCAGCACCCCACCCTGGGGTCTCTGGTTGTTGATGCTGTGAACCAGAAGGAAAGACAGGGCCAACCGAGTTCCACCCCTAAAAATAAGGATGCAAGGAAGCTCAACCTGTTGGACAGGAAAGTCTATTCCACAGCAGACCTACAGCTGCACATATCTAACCACTCGGCCCTTATGACAAGATATATCTTTAACCTGTGGAGTGCCATGCAAGGCTTTCGTGACATCATTCCCAAGGATCGCCTTAGGGACTTCAACACGATGCTTGAGGAAGGGGAGATAGCATCCAGGGATGCTCTGATGGCTACCTGGGATGCTGTAGACACGGCCACTTACGCTATGGCATCGGCTGTGGTAATGCACTGCTTGGCTTGGCTTCAAGGCTTGGGCCTGCCGCCACAGTTGCAACTTAGCATTCAGGACCTGCCGTTTGACGGCCCTGACCTCTTTGCTGAGTCCACAGACACGAAACTCCATGGCATGAAGGACTCAAGAGCCACGCTCTGGTCTCTGGGGATGTACACCCCACAGTCTAGCAGACGCACTCTGAAACCCCATCAACTCCTATAGCAGCAAGTTCAGCAGCTCAAACAACAGATTCAACTGCAGAGTCCATTCCTGAGGTCCTTCCAATTTCCTCAGTGCCATCTTGGGGACTTGGACAAGGACAAAGCCCATTCAAGCAAGGGTGAGAAGTCCCATGCTCCGCAGTCTGGCAGGCATGGGCAGGCCTCTGAACGCTCGTCAGGAAGGAAGCAGCATTTTTGATGGTCACCACAAGGGCAGCGAACCCCCCCCAACCTGACCAGTCCCCAACTGCTTGCACCGTTTCGCGTGCCACTAGGCCAACATCACATCCAACCAGTGGGTCCTTGAGACGGTTGCGGAGGGATATCATATTCAGTTCCTCTTGACTCCTCAGGACAGAAAACCACCCCTTTCTCCAAACCTTGGGAACAGGAAACTGCTCTACCTGCTTGAGATCGAATGCAAGAAACTCCTCTCCCTCGGGGCCATAGAAAAGATTCCCAAGCGGGAATGGGGAAAAGGGTTTTACTCCCAATACTTCCTGGTCCCGAAGCCCAACAGGGACCTTTGACCCATTTTAGATCTCAGAGCCTTAAACAAACACATAAGAAGAATAAAGTTCCGCATGGTTTCCCTATCACAGATCCTCCCATCTCTGTCTCGGGGGGACTGGTTTGCAGCCCTTGATCTAAAAGCCATCTACTTCCACATAGCCATACAGCCCCATCACAAGAGATCCCTAAGATTCATGGTGGCAAAATACCACTTCCAGATCACCTCTCTTCCCTTCGGGCTCTCCTTGTCCCCCAGGGTGTTCACAAAGTGCCTGGTGCCTGTTGTGGCCTACCTGCACAGACGGGGCATAAGAATCTACCCCTATTTAGATGACAGGCTAATAGTCAGGAGATCAAGATCTCAGGTAGAGCTCCACGTCGCAGCAGTAGTGAGGCTCTGCAACTATCTGGGCCTCTGCATAAACCAAGAAAAGTCAAAACTCCACCTGTCCCAGGACACAGAGTTCATAGGGGCACTGCTGGACGCTTGCAGAGTGTCAGCATTCCTGCCCCTTTCAAGATTTCGGTCCATTTGCACCATCATTACAGAGCTGCAGATGTCCTGCGTGACCACAGCCCACCAATCCTGCAACTCCTTGGTCACATGGCAGCCTCCACCTCTGTGATCCCGACGGCACGCCTGAGAACGAGGCCTTTCCAGGCCTGGTTCTCCACGGTGTTCCATGTACAGAGGGATTCCCTAAACAAGGTACTGTCAGTTCTCCAGGACACTCTGGGGTCACTTCAAGTTTGGAGGGATCCCACTTTTGCCATGGGGGGCATCCCCTTCAAAGAGCTCAGGCCCTCAGTGAACTTATTCACAGATGCCTTGGACTCAGGGTGGGGGGTCCATAGTTCTGGGGGACGCTCCACTCAAGGGCTCTGGACCCACACAGATGGCCCTCTCCACATAAATATGAAGGAACTACAGGCCATCAGACTAATTTGCATGACCTTCCTGGACAAGCTACAGGACAGGTCAGTTCAGATCCTCCCAGACAATACCACAGCCATGTTCTATACAAACCAGCAAGGACAGGGGGGTCCGCTCCCCGGCACTTTGTGAGGAGGCATGCAAACCCTGGGAGTTGGCCATAGAACACAACTTTATCCCGGTGGCTGCCCACCTACCAGAGGCGGACAACGGGCTAGCAGACTCGCTCAGCAGAAAGCCTCTAGTGAACCATGAGTGGTCCCTCTGCGACAGAGTGTCCTCCCTTCTGATAGACAAATGGGGTCACCCCAGATAGACTTGTTTGCGACATGGCAGAATCACAAGTGTCCCCAGTTCTGATCCCTCAAGGGCCGGAAGGAGGGGTTTCTCAGCAACGACTTCCTGATCAGCTGGTCAGGACCCCTGATGTATGCCTTCCCGCCAGTTCCCCTGATACAGAGGGTTCTCTTGAAGATCAGCATGGATAGATCGAACACAATATTGATAGCTCTGGACTGGCCCAGAGAGCACTGGTTCCCACTCCTGCAGGACATGTCCACAGAGACTCCACTCCACCTCCCACAGTGGGCGGACCTCCTGACGCAGGACTCAAGGCGACTTCAGCACCCAAACCCGGGCCACTTACATCTGATGGCCTGGATGCTCTCTGGCTGAGTGAGCAGGAGAGGCTCTACTCAGACAGGGTTAAGAAGGTCCTGGTTGGTAGCAGACGACCATCTACCAGGTCCACGTATGCAGCCAAATGAAAGAGATTCTCCATCTGGGCACAGGACAAGGGGGTAGACCCTATATCAACACTGATACACCTAATCCTTGACTATCTGTTAGACCTCAGAGACAGAGTCCATCTTCTTCCTGAGAGTCCATTTAGCTGCAATCTCAGCCCTCCACAAAAGAGTGGATGGGCACTCAGTTTTTTCCTATCTTACTTCCATCAGATTCTTGAAAGGGTGGAGAGACTTTTTCCCCAACCCCGTAATCCTACCCCTCCTTGGGACCTGAATGTGGTACTCCAGGTGAAAACAGAGCCACCCTATGAACCCTTGCACTCAGTCACCCTGCTGGTCCTGTCTTGGAAGGTGGCCTTCTTAGTAGCAATCACCTCTGCTAGAAGGATTACAGAGTTAAAAGCCCTCCCTCGGAACCCCCATTTATGAGGTTCTACCCGGATAAAGTGGTCTTACATCACCACCCATCTTTCCTCCCTAAGGTGGTCACCCCCTTCCACCTTAACTAAGAAATTTGCCTGCCAGTTTTTTATCCAGACTCTCAGGTTACAGAGAACCAGAGGAGGTGGTATACCCTGGACATGAGGAGAGCACTCCTGACTTACATCGCGCGCACTCGGCCATTCCGCAAGACCTCCCAACTATTTGTGGCAGTTGCTGAACACAAGAGAGGTCTCCCAGTATCCTCACAGTGTATCTCCAAATGGATTGTGAACTGCATTAAAGACTGCTACAGAAGGTCGAACACACCCCCTCCTGGGACTTTTAAAGCCCACTCTACCAGGGCCCAAGCATCTTCAATGGCCTTCCTTGCCAAGGTCCCGATCCAAGAGATCTGCAGGGTCACTATGTGGTCATCGATACATACCTTCACGACACACTATGCCATCACCCAACAGGCTAGAGATGATGCCACTTTGGGCAGAGCTGTACTCAGTGTGGGTAGACTGCAACTTCTCCCGCTGTCCATGGGTACGGCTAGCAGTCACCTGTAAATGAATGATGTGAGCAGTGATCGAAGGAGAATAGTGGGTTACTTACCAGTAACCATCCTTCTTCAAGATGGGCTGCTCACATACATTCAGGCCCCTCCCACCATCCCCACTAACAGGGTTGGTGAAGGTATGGGACTTGGAGGGTCAGGGTAACGGTCACCTATATAGCCATGGTCATGGCACAGAGGGGGTGTTGGTCGTGTGCCCTGACCTGACAGGCTAAGGCTGAAGTCTTTCTGAGCTACCACGCACTGCAGCATGTAGACACCTGTAACTGAATATATGTGAGCAGCCTATCTCGAAGAAGGATGGTTACTGGTAAATAAACCACTGTTTTCATAACATACTGAATTCCTTTTCTTCTACATGAATAGGAAGTTTGCACTTTTTAAGAGCATTTAACATAAAGTGGGAAAGGAATCCACTCAAAACAAGAGTCACAAAGAATTGATGATATATATATATATTGTTTGAAATAACTGATGAAAGACTCTGGACTCTACTTTTCTATAGCAGAATTTAATATAGTTTCACCTATAAAAAGATTAAAAGATTATTGAGTTTACTTTGATTTCCATAAGTGATTCTATATCCTTGTTTAAAAAAAAAAAACACACATTTTTCTAATCTTCAGGAAATCACAAGAGATACTCCTAGATACAGATGTTAAACAGACGAAGACATTTAAAATCATTAGACTAGCTGGAGTCCTATGTCCTGTTTTGTTCATCAGTGCATAGAAAGGATGTGGAGAAAGGAGAAAGGAGCTGGAAGTGAGTGACAAAAATGATCAAAGGGATAGAATGTACATGAGCAAAGGCTGAAGAAACTGGGTATGTTTAGTTTGGAAAAGAGGAGGTTAAGGTGGGAGGGGCATGATAGTGGTCTTCCGATACTTGAAAGGTTGCCATAAAACAGAGGGCAGGAGAAGAGGCAATGGATTCAATGTATACTGTAACAGATTTAAATTAAGTCTCAGGAAAAAGTCCCCACCTGCAGGAACGGTAAAGCGTGGTCTACACTGCTGGCCAAATTCATTGATAGTTGATGGGTAATATGCAAGCTACAAAAGAGTAGCTTGTGCATCTCCTGTTGAAAACCTAACTTCTACCTACCACAGGGTTCCCACTAGGCTGTGCTGATGGGAAACACAACTCTGTCTATACAGCTTTACTCTTTTTGCAAAGGTGAATTAACAGCACGGACTTCTAGATTGATTGAGCAGGTCTCCACTGGTGCTCAGTTGATCCTACAGAATCAATCGGGTGGTACTGACAGTGCCACCATCAATATAGATATACCTAGGAAAATGGAACAGACTTCCTGTGGTTCAGTGGACATTTTCCAAAGGAGGCTGAATAGCCATCTGGCTTGGATGGTTTAGAACAACAAATCCTGAACCTTGGCCTGGATGACCCTTCCAGTCTCTTCTAAAACTATGCTTGTAATTTATAGATTAGATAGAGTACAATATTGCAACAGAAAACTTTCCCCAATAATGATGGACACCACCGTTACAAAGCTGTGATGAATCAGGGTGTTGATACTTTACTTCTACACTTATCAACTACTCTTGCCTTCTAATACACACAAGACTATTTGCACTGCTTGCTTTGATTTGTATGAATATAACTGAAGGCAAAACTAAGCCCTTAAATTGCAGGCCTAAAAATAAGTTGAGGATGGTGAATGATGAAGGCTTATGTACTTCTAAATTTTTAGCAGAAATGCATTCTTCAAAAATATGTATTTTTAACAACAGAGTTCTTTCATGGAGAGTCACTAGGTGGTGGAAATTTCATCATCTCTTTCTCCATTTCTGTGGAACGCTAATCATGATTAATTGGACACAAAAGCTCACCTCATGTTGTCAAACTATGTTTTATTTCAAAGTTAATTAAGATGTGAGCTGAAGCTACAGTAATACAGTGTAACTCTGTAACTTTAAATGCGCATATTCAATACCGAAACAAGACAACTATTTAAGGTCCTTGTAGAAAAAGCCAATAATGAGGTTTCAGACTCAGAAAAGATCACTCATCTACTTAAACTCTTGCCAATCGAATAGAAGAGCATGGTGCCAATCCACTAGATTAACCAGCATCAACAGAAATGCATTCCAAGCAAAATAAGAGTACAAGAATTTACAGGGGCATATTTTTTTTAAATTCCCATAGTACTTTCATCAGCAAGTAGACTTTATCTGACACACTGTAACACATGCATCTGGACACAGACTAACATGCTCTAATTCATATTAGCCTGACTGTGGGACACAGGGAACTCCAGTTCATATTCGTTTAATTATCACGTTTGCTGCAAAATAATTATGGAAAAGAATGAGAACTGCAGCAAAGCAGGCTACTGTTTAACATGTTCTATTACTTCTGAAGGTTAGGCTCCATCTTTCATCCCAAACTCCGCTGAGTAGGAGATGCTACTCAGTCTGTCACATATAATACTTTCTGTCAGTCATGACAAGAAGGCATGCATATGGCACCAAGCGGATGATGACAAACCCTAGCAAATGATAGCAGAGGCTGTAAACTGGGAAAACACTAAAGACACTTCCTCCTTTGAACCACATTCTAGAAGAAAGGGAAAATGCTGGAATTTCTGTGGCTATTTTTTTTTCTGGAAACTAACCTAAAGAATAATACTTCCTAGGCAGTGATGGGATGCACCATATCTAAGCCTGAATTTTTTGAATACAGTTGTACTAGAACATGGTTTTAAAAAAAAAAAGTTGATAGACTAAGTACATTCCCTTGCCCCATCAACCTTGTGAAAAATTTAAAAAAATAGAAGCAGATGCTGTTGGGTTCACCTAGTTTTACCCACTAGGATTATTGATTAACTGTTTAGAGCAGTGGTTCCCAACCTTTTTGGCTTGAGGGCCATGGATGTCATTTTTACAATCCTACAGGGCCACCAGTCCTTCCTCCTCCCCCACCATGACTGCAGCCAGGGCAGTCCCTAAGGGGGTGAGGGGCACTGGGCAAAATCGCCCTCTGTGGGGCCCACACACACCGGGGGTGGGGCTGACTGGCCCAGGGGAGGGTCTGACAAGGCACATCATTCCCTAACCTCTCCAGGTCCCTGTTGCTGAATATCAGAAGCCAAGAAGCTTCACAAATAGGAGTAGGAGGGAGGGTGACGGATCATACTGTCCCTGGGACTTCCAGCCAACTTGCATAGGTTCCCCATGCACTAGGGAAGTTGATGGCATCTGAGTGCGCAGCTGGCACATGGCTCAGATGCACCCTGCCGACCCACACCAGACACATCTACTGCTGTGGTTCTCAAGATTTTTAAATAGATCCCACCCCTCCCATGAACTTTGCTGTGATGCTTGCCTTCCCCTTCTGAAAGGCAGCAAGAGAGTGGGGACCAGGGGAGGATAGAGTGGGGTGTCAGGAGATAAGTGGAGGAGTGCAGCTGTGTGGCAGGCTCCAGGGAAGGCAGCACAGCATCTACAATTTCCCATGCTGTTCCTGCCCTAGATCAAATGCCTGGGCATGCTGCAGGTCAGGAAATTTAAAAAGGCTCTGGCCTCGTCCCAGCTTACAGGTGCATGCAAACCAGGTGGGAGAAGCTAGGGAACCCATGAGGCAAACAAGTCCATTTCACTCAGGATGGGAGAAGCAAGAAGGATCCACCCCAGAAAGGAAAAAAAAAAAAGAAAGAACAAAATACAAGATGAAAATCATGTCTGACCACGAACCATTTACAATGATCACACAGGAGCTGTGAGGAAGCAAGACACAGGAAGTTCCATAGATTTACTTGAGAGTCAGCAAATATAAAAGATGAAAACTTACCCAATATCTGTGGGAGAATGGGCAGGCAACACTAATTGTCACCTACTCATCCTGGGATGGGCAGGGGGAATTCAAACATCAAGAGATTAGTTTAAAAAACACAGTCTAATCTTTGGCCCAAAAAAAGACTTATTTTTGCTATTCTTGTGAGTTTTGATTGCTTGAAACTGGTAATACTGTATAAGTTAATACCATATACTTCACTCAAGGAATTCCTTTCCCTAACTGTATTCTTCCTGCTAGTGTAGGGCCAGGCTTCTGTAGCCACAATATAGGGACACAGATAGATAAAATGAATTGAATGCACCTTTAAAGTATCTGTTAGGCAACACTGTATCTGTTCTTTAATATCATAACTGACATAACTTACTCAGTTTAATAGACATTGTAACCAGTGTCCAACAAAGCTTGATGTTGTGAATTTAGAACTCCTTTTTGTACACTTGATAAAACTTGTTTTAGGTGTATACTCTGGAATTTTATTTAAATGTGTGAATGAAGGGCGCATGTGATGGAATCAGTCAACAGCAGCCTGTCCTGATGAAATGCAAGTACTACCTTAATGGCTAAGTGATGCAAACAACTCCCACAAAAGCAAGGATCCACCCCAGAAAGAAAAGAACAAAACACAAGGCGAAAGTCATGTCTGTAAATGGCTGGTGATCAATGATCACACAGGATTCCTGGCCAGGCCTGCCTGCTGGCCACCAAGTCTTGCCACCTGAGCTAGTGAGAGGTGGGGTGACCCTTGGCCAAGTCTGCCTGTTGCCCCCCAGCCTTGCCCCTGGGCTAGGGGTAGGGGTCCCAGCCAGACCTGCCCACTGGCCTGGGAGGCAGTGGTTTCACACAGGGCCAGACCTGCCCACCAGCCCACTGGCCTGGGGTTTGACCCCTGGCTAGAGATTCCTGCTGCCTGGGCTAGGGGCAGATGACTCCTGGCCTCGCTGCCTGTGCTTGGTGGTGGTGGGGGGGGCACAGACCTTGGCCCCACCTGCTCCCCAGCATTGCTGCCTGGACTTGGGAGGGGACCTCTGGCCCAGCCTGCCCTCCTGGGCTTGGGGAGGGGTGGGGGGTTGACCCCTGCCAAGGCCTGTGACCCTGGCCTTGCCACCCGGACAGGTGGTGGGGGTAAACAACCCCTGGTCCAGCCTGCCCGTTGATCTGCTGGTATCACCATCTGGGCTTGCGGGGGGTGTGGATGATGCCTGGCTCAGCCTAACCACTGGCCTTGCTGCCTGGGCTTGTGGTGGACAACCCCAGGCCCGTGTGTCCCCCAACCCTTCCACTTTGGCTTTGGAGAGGAACGACAGCTGCCTGGGTCTGCTCCCTAGGGCTCACCACCTGAGCATCAGGGAGTAGGGGGCAACCCTGGCCCTGACCTCACCACCTGGGCTTAGGGGAGGTGACCCATGGCCCAGCCTGCCTGCTGGCTCCCCAGCCTCGCCACCTGGGCTTGTGGGGGTGACCGCTAGCCAAGTCTGCCCCCCAGCCTCACTGCCTGGGCTTATGGGAGGAACACCCCTGGCCTGGCCTGCCCACCCAGCCTCACCACCTGGGCGTGTGGGAGGCGACCCATGGCCCAGCCTGCCTGCTGCTGCCCCCAGCCGTGCTGCCTGCGCTAGGTAATGATGACCCTGGCCCAGCCTGCCCCTGGCCTCACAGCCTGGGCTGTTGGGGGAGGAACCCTGGCACAGCCTGCCTTCCAGCCTCACCACCAGGCCTTGGGCTGGGGGTGGGGGGGTCAGTTCTTGGCCTGGCCTGGCCTGCCTGCCATCCTCTTGCCTGGCCACCAGCATGACCCAGGGCCCAGAGGGGCATAATCCCTGATCTAACTGCCCCCACTAGCCCAATGTGACTTGGGTCCCAGGGAGAGTTCTGGATCCCCAGCCCCCCAGTCCCCCTCCAGCCTGGCCACTGGCCTGACAAAAGGCCCAGGTGGGCCTGATCCCTGGCCACCTGCCCCACACTGGTCTGGCGAGATCCATGGTCCATGGGGAATCCTGGATCCCCAGACCTGTCCCCCCAACCTGGCTGCTGGCCTGACCCAGGGCCCCCAGGGGAAGGGGGGGCAGATCTGCGGCCGACCCCACACCCTTGGCTCAGGCTCAGGCTCCCATCAGACACCCCCCCCCACAGTACTTACCTGACTGTGTGTTCCCTGGGCTGGTGCTGCCAGCATCTCCCGGAGGAGGAAAGGGTTAAACTTCCCACTCCCCTCCAGCTAATCGCTCAGCTGCAGGCTTCAGGGGGGAGGATTGCAGGCAGCCCAGCAGGGACTAAGCGAGCCTGTGTCTGTCTGCCAGGGAAAAACATTCGGGGCTCATGGTGGGAGACCAGGGGCTCATGCCAATCCCCAGCATGAGTGGGGGGGGCAGCAGTACAGGCCCCACGGAGCCCCCCAAAGCATGGGGCCCTGGGCAGCTGCCCCACTTGCCCTACCCTAAGGACAGCTCTGACTGCAGCCAGACAAAAGTCAGTAGGGAGGCTGCCTCATTGCTGGTGTCCTATATTCCTGACTGCCGCAGGGAAAACATGTATCCTGTGGTCCTCTGCACTCCTCTAAGGTCCATAGACAGTGGCTCCCTTCTACAGTCGAGGGGGTGGGGAGAAGATCAGTGGTCCCCTCCTGTAGGCTCCAGCAAGGACCCCAGAGACTATGGACCTAGGTGGAGTGCTTTGCCATGCTCCCTGCTACAGAGAAGGGGAGGGAAGTGTTGATTTCCCATCCCCCTGTCTGCAGCAAGGAGCCTGCACTGGGCTTCTTACCCCCTACAGAGATGTGCTCCACCTTGTTCCTTAGGCAGCAGCTCCCTTCTGCAGCCAGCAGGAGGAGAGCTGCAGACCACTTTGAAAGCCCTGGCAGACCACAGGTTTGGAACGACTGATTTAGATGACAGTGCTTAAGGTAGTGTGGGCCATCCAAGTCCCCTTTATGTCAAGAATCAATCTGTGGTATTACTTTATGCAGAGACTATGATTGTTTTATACCAGAAAACAGACAAACTTGCCAAGGGAGTTCCACTTGCAAAATGGAATTCTAAAAATAAAAATTAATTTCCTGCAAAAGAATAAGTCATATTTTGAAATGCTTGACTATAAAATATTGTAACAAATATTTATTAAAACAAGTGTTCTGTGAATTTTTCCCTCTGTCTTTTCCTTCTCTTAGGTAGCTTTTTTAGCTGCAAGATCAGTGTTTGAACTTCATCAGCGATAAGTTTATTTTCACAAACACATGCTGCTATGTATATTTAGTGTCCAGCTGGATCACCAAGGAACCACTGTATCACCTGAGGCACTGAAGACCTTCCTGTTGAATCAGTAGTTGCTGACCTGGCATGCAGGCCTCTAAAATGCTTTCTACAAATGGAAGTAGATGTGAAATGACTATAATGGGATACATTTTTTTAGCTGAACCTTCTTTTTCCCCACCAAAGAATGAACACTTGGGGTATGTCTAAACATCTCTTTCATTTCGAAATAACACTGGTTATTTCAAAATAAAAGAGATTAGGCCCACACGACGTATTCTTATTTCGAAATGACAGGCTCTGCCATTTCAAAATAAGAGCCGTCATTTCGAAATAGCTTAAACCTACTTTAAATCAAAACGGCTGTTATTTCAAAATGGTTATTTTGAAATAACGCCGTTCGGACGTGTTATTTCGAAATGATAGTTATTTCCATTATTTCAAAACAACACTTTTGCCCTTCTCCTTCCCAGGGTGCCTTCCTTTTAGCCTATATTGGGTGGGGGCATGGCCAAGGGAAGGGGCCATGTTGCCACACCTCCCATGGTGCCCCTCTCCTAAAGCGAAATAGCAAGTCCTGTGTTTGGAGACGCTATTTATTTCGCTTTGAATTTTTCCCTTAATTCGAATTAATTTATTTTGAAATAAGGATTTTGTTTTGAAATAACTCATTTCGAAATAACTCATTTCAAAATAACGCTGTTCGTGTGGACATAGCCTTGGTTCAACTAAAATAAATTTGTCAAATTTGTCAACTTGTTTTGGCAAAAACTAAAGTTTATTTTTCAACGTTTTGACTCCTCCACTTAAAACAACATTTTATTTAGAAATTTATTTCATTTGACTTTAAAAATAAAAGGTTTTAAAAATCTCAAAAAACCCAAAATGTTTGTATTAGGCTAAGTTCTTCTTTGACTTTATTGTTTCACCAAAAATTTAGAAAACAAATATTTTGGGTCAACTTGAAACATTTTTTTCCCCAAGGTTTTTTTTGGTACAGCCAGTGAAACAAAAAAATCAGATATTTGCAGAGCTTTCAAGTTGACAGTTGATTTAGGATACCACAAGCAGATTCAAATTGTGCATCAAAGTAAATATCTTGAGCATCAACTCTCATTGTAGACTTTTCCCAAAAATGTATATGTTTTGTTTCTGCAAAATATGCAAACAGATTTAAGTTACCTTTATAAACTAATGCCTTCTCTTATAAAGAAAAGATATAGACCAAATTAGTCTGATCTTTTTCACATTACTGATTGTACAGTGGAGTGGATTGTAAAGTATCTAGTCTTTGAATAAACGTTTCTACAGTAAATTTAATGAAACTAACTTTTTGAGCATCCAATACTGAATCACAAATATCACAATATTTCTGCTACCCAGGTTTGTTCAGAACATTCATAAAATTTCTGTTGAAGGATTATCTGTAAAATAACTTACAAGAATCTTCCTTCATGCATGGATGTATCTGCTCCATTAACATATGCTCACTTGACTTTAAATCATGTAGGAACAGAAGAACATTGAAATTGCCATATCAGATCAGATCACTGATCCATCTGTTCTTGTTTCCTGTCTATGAGACCGGCCAGTAGCAAATAGTTCAGGAGGGAATGCATCAAACCTAGTAGTGGACAATTATTCACTAACATACCCATAGGAATTTTTTTCCTAATGCCCAACAGATATTCTCTGAAGCAGTTATATGCTATATGAGTTATATGCTTAGATGTTTGTTCCCCTATCTAAACTACTTACCCATATCAAGCTAGATTGAGGCTTTTAACCACATCATCTCAGAAGGGGTACCAAACAGATTGTTGCTGGATTAGACTAACACAGCTACTCCTTTGCAAACAGATTGTGCTTCAGAAAGGCACAATCATTCACAGTGGCTCTATTGATTACGTGGAATATATAGTTTTCCCATATTCCAAAGAGGCAGCCATGTTAGTCAGTAAAACAAACAAGAAGTCCTGTGGCACTTAAAGACTAACAAATTTATTTATTGCATGAGCTTCAAAGCATCTGATGAAATGGGACTTTCTCCCATGAAAGCTCATGTTATAAATAAATTTGTTAGTCTTTAAGTGCCACAGGACTCCTTTTTAGTTCTCCCATACATACCCTGCTCTTCAGCCCAATGCAAATATGAGACGTGGGGGGAATAGCCTTTCCGCCTTCTCCCCCATTCAACCTGACCCCCTTTTCAGCCTCTTGTGTCTCAGAGGGAAGAGGAATGACCAGTTTTTGTTCTCCTGACAGTGAACAGATTGGTCCAGCATTTAGAATATAATCCAATTATACTGTAATAACATGAAAGCTGTTGGGACTTCGGCACCTAACTCACTAAGGTGATTTTGTGAACCCCACTAGGCACCTAGCTAAATCTTTAAGCACCTAAACACCTTTTTAAATGTGCCTCATGGTCTCAGTGATACCTTCTGGCAATGAGCTCCACACGTGGTGTAAAAACACTGGATTTGTACAGGATTTAAAGCAAGCCATGTCTTCAAAATACAGCATATAACAAGAGCATGAGAGCCACAGGAAAAAGAGAGAGAGAGATTGTTTTGGTTACCAAATAGAAAGGATTAGGAAATGTGACAGCAAAACTTCAAAAGTTAAGGCCACAGACAGTGGTCATGACACTATTTCCTGAAAATACTCAATACAAACAGCTATGCAAATACATGTGATCAATCTTCATATGAACAAACCATCCCTCTCTAATTTTCTTTCTAATTATGCCAATTCTGTTATGCCCATTTATCTGAAAACTTTAAATGTGCTTCCTTAAATTTTCTTTGCAAGTTTTAATCTACATTTTAATACTTCATACTTATAAGAAGGGGTGTCACTGGCCGGGGGAGGGACCCGGGGCACAGGCCCGGGCCCCGCCCCTGTCCCACAGGCCCCGCCCCCAGCCCAGGGACAGGGCCAGGCGCCGCTGCGGGCAGCTAGGCCCCGCATCCCCAGCTGGGGATGGGGCTGCTGCTGGTGCGCGCCGCCAGGCCCCAGATTGCCTGCTGCAGCCACAGGAGGCCAGGCCCCGCATCCGCTGCCACAGGTGGCCAGGCCCTGGATCCCCGGCTGGGGACGGGGCTGCTGCAGCCGCCAGCAGCTGGGCCCCGGATCTCTGGCCCAACTGGGCCAGAGATCTGGGGCACCAGCGCTGGGGTTCGGGGCACATGCCCTGGGGTGCCCGGCACCAGCAACGCCTCTGCTTACTCATTATGACAAACTTGGCATTAAGATTGGAGTATTAAAGGTGAGAATAAAAACTGCAAATGAAATATATAAAGCAATTTTTTTTCTATCCATCCTCTTAATAGTGTGAAAGGAAGAAATGGAAGTGATAACTCTGAAGTTTCTGATATTGTGGGATACTTAGAAATGAGTACATCAGAGATTTAACAGTTTTAAATTGTAACATGGCAAGACAATGTAATATGGTACTACCTGGTTCTTTTTGTTGGATTCCTTATTCTGGATAAATAAGATGACAACATTGGTTTTAACAACCCCAAATAAATCTGCAAAGACTTGAGTTTTTATTTTTAAATGAATTAGACTGGGAGTCTGTTTTCATGTAAGCCAATTAACTAGATTGTACTTTAGTTTAATCGGATAGAATTAAACAATTGGAAAACGATCTAGACAATTTTCCAAGATAGGCATGACTTAAAAGGATGACATGTCATTGAAATCATAGATAAATTCTTCAAAGCTTGTTTTCCACATGTGTGAACAGGGAAAGGGAAGAAAGAGGTGGCAATATTGGACAACTACTAAAGAAAGCACTATAGCAGCTTGTCTCTATTTTTTAACCAAAATGTTCTGTATAGCCTTAGCAGCTAATAAAACAGTGACATCTAAGGCTATGTAAAAATGGTTGACAAGCTAATTAACTATTGGCTGTTGGTATAATTAAAACCCTGAGCTAGTCCAGAAACACCAGCTATTATAACTACAATATCTAGCAACCACTATAGCTATGATAAGTGGAAAAGCCTTGGTTGAATTATTAAAGACTATAGAAACTTGGTAAAATTCACTTTGATGAGACAGACAAATATTCTCTGCAGGAAAATGCCAAAAAACAGAAAAAGTTTGGAGCCAAGGAAGAAGGTGACTAAGAAGATAAATATAACTGTTTGAATAAATCATTTTAACGCTAGTCACAGTGTGAATGAACATAATTATATGCCTCTTAACTGCATTCAAGTTATTCTCTTTCAACTGCAAATCTACTCAACTTTCATGTGTAGTTCTCAAGATGTTCCTAATATTCTATGTGGTAACAGATTATTCTGCCCACAAAAACACCCAGCTTGAGGATAAGTATGGTCTGACAAAGTGGGATTTTCTCCCATGAAACCTCATGCAATAAATAAATTTGCTAGTCTTTAAGTGCCACAGGACTCCTAGTTTATTTTGCTGGACTAGACTAACATGGCTGCCCCATTGGAACTTTACAGAAATGATGAATACATCTTATTATGCTTATCCACCCTTGACTGGACAGTGACCACACACTAGTAGAAACTTACTATTGCTAACCCTCTTGAGTCCCAACTTCTTTATTGCTAAATACCATCTAATAAAAGACATAATTTTCCATTTCATGAATCCAAAGAGGGTAATGTGAAGGCATTTGTCAAACATGGTTCTGAAAAGGTTTGTGTGCTTAAACATATACAAGCTTTGTTAGTTTTGTATCCAGATATACAGTTGCTGAATCTTCTAAATGCAGAATCTGACATTAGGGGATTTGTGCAATAAGATCATAGGGCAGTGAAGTGTTTAAAGATCAAGGTTGCTTTTCAGAACATAAAGTAACTCATAGCCTACAGAGGTGGACTTATTAACAGCTATACAAAAATATAGTTTTACCAAGTACTCATTCTGACAAAATTCTTCAACAAAAAAAGACTTTTTTTTTTTTTTTTTTTTTTTTTACAGAGGAGAACACTAAAGGTAGAAGATTGGAATCTGGCACAGGTGGCATGGGGCAGATTTATTGCTATTTGGGTGAGAACACTAAGTTGACTTCTAACGCTTGATTCCCTATGCTAATGCAGTCAAAGAACTATTTTAACTTTCTTCATCTGCCCTTCTTCCTCTCACATGCGGGGCTCACAAATCATTTAATTTCATATAATGTCATCTTACTTCTACTTCTAAATGTCCACAGAAAATGGTGACAGTTGCTTCATGTCTCAGCTGTTTTCAATGGACCTGAAAAATTGCAAGATCTTATCTTCTTATTGTATTTCTTAAACTGTCCTGATTCCAAACCAGCTCTATGCAGGCTTTGCACATCCGCTTTCACAAAACAATACAATGTGTTTGATTCACCCCTTTGCCATGCCAGTTTCCATCATGTCAATCAAGTTGCAAGGCCCTGGTGATTGCACAGCCTCCCAGTGAGGTGCTGCAGATATGCAAAGTGACCACATAACTTGCTCCAATAACAGCATGCAGTGAACCAGCTCTGCCCCAGAAATGGATTGGGTGGGAAATCCTCTGGTGGAAGTTTCTGGGATGGCAGAGTTTCTCTATTTGTTCTCTCCCAGAGCTGAATGCATCTGGAATGTAGCTGTCCCTCTTGACTCACAGGCATAGTGCAGGCTTCAGTTTGCATCCTCTTGTGTCACCACCATCACCTTTTATAGTAGTGCTTACGCTATCCAGCAACAAAATATACCTTTGCTCTCAGGTTAGAGTAATGAATTTAGTTCAGAGAATGAATCAAAACAGAGGCAATTTGGCAAAAAAACAAAAAACCCCAAGTATTCACCCAGCTCTATCCCCTAACACATTTTAATTGTGATTTACTCTGTCTACAGTAGGTGATGAGTCAGGTTTAACAATTTTTTTGTTAGAATATTTGCTGACATATTTCATTTTCCCAATGCAGTCAAAGCCTAAAGCAGGAGTTCCCAACCTTTTAAAGACCAGGGACTCTTTTCAAAAAAAAAATTCTGCAGCCCCCTGGAGGAATCAAATGTCCAGCAGCGACTCCATGGGGATGGGGGCACTGGAGGAATCTGACAGGGACACAGCAGGGTCCAGCCCCCATACTGCAGAGCGACAGGTCCATGGTGAGGGGCGCCAGAGGAATGTGGCAGGTCTATGGCAGGGGAGGGGCCACCAGTGAGGTCTAGCAGGAGTCAACCCAGCCCCCTCTCTAATCCCTGCATTAGTACTGGCTTCCCCCGCTGCCCTGGGCAGACCCCCCTCTCCGCATCCTTTCCCTGGCTACTGGGCCCCAAACCCAACTCCCCCCACCCAGGGACCCCCTACCTGGCCACAGGAGCTGGGAGCAGCCATGCTTCAGGCTGCTCTTCTTGCCCTGAGCATGATCTGACCATGCTCAGGGTGGCAGGGGAGTTTTAAGAACTCCCAACCTGGGGCAGAGCAGCTCCCTGACATTGTCTGGCTCCCGGCTCTCCCTGGCTCCCAGCCTGTCCACAGACCCCTTTAAGTGGCTCTGCAGCCCCCCAGGGGTCCACAGACCACTGGATAGGAACCACTGGCCTAGAGAAAAAACGATAGCTTGCAAAGACTAAATACGTAATTACTGAGGCACAGTTCTTGACTGGCAAGAAATACTGTCCTCCAAAGCTTCTGTGGAATCACAGGCTACATCAGAAACAGGAGCCCTGAAGCCCCTGAGAAAGTGACAAAAGCAAACTGACTGAACCTTCCCTGATCTTTGGAACATCTCAGGAGATACTCTCCTATCAGACAAGAGAAGTGACAAACATTTCCTCTGAGCACCAGTTGGTGTGTGGATCTCTACATTCCTGTTACTTGCAGCCCCTCTTGCTTGGAACTGTTGTTCCCAGGGGACCAGAGTGGAAGACTGACTGACAAAATACAGTGAAAAACTTAAAAAGCAGCATGAACAACAACATCTAGAAGCAACTTTGCATAATACCAATATGTAAATAATATAAGTACAGTACACATTAATGGATTTATCAAATTCTGTGTTAATAAAGTAACATGAAAAAACTGTTGCACTTCAGATACTAGAAAATTGCAATAATCACTCTAACATGTATGTCATTGTCATTACAAAAGGGAATTTATACATAAAAGTGAAGAGACCCAGAGTAGGAGAACAAGAGTCCATCAGAAAATTTGGGAGTGATTCTTTTCTCACTGTAAATTGGGAGGTAAGTTCACTGACATCAATAGCACCATACACCATTGTATAACCAATATCAATGAGATGCAAAACAGGCCAAACATGTATAAAATTTAAGGTGCTTTCAGAGCTAAGATAAAGTCATGATTTCAGTTAAAGCCTCTGATTTTCAAAGTTTATAATTTGGCAATTAAATTTCATCCTGTGCTGAAACTTGGAATATAATGTCTTGTACTGGAAATGATTCTGGTTCCACAATTTAAACAAAATCTGCTAGATTGTATTAAATAATCTGCTAGATTATTTACTATCTAGAGACACAGAAATGCAAGTGAAAAAAGGTGGCTACCAGATACTGGCACTTTTTATGCTTGTATAATTCTAAAACGATTCAGCTAAGAAAATTGAACTTGACAAGCAATTAACATCAGGTTCCATGCTTGCTTTTTCAGCAATGTCTTATCATTATTTGCTACTCTATAAAAAGTGAAAATAACAGACTATAACAGGGTGGCAGGACTCTTCTGTTTGCTCACCCTAGTGGCAATTGTTAGAATCACAAGAAAACGTCCCAAAGTTCTGCATGCTTTTGGTAGTGGAGTCTAGTCTTTAACCAGAGAGATGGGAGTGGTCCCTAAGCCGGAAGTGAGGGGAGATTCTGGAGAAAAATCCTTGGAATAGCAAGCTCAGGAAAAAAGCTTTTGTTGAGGTTTATACTATATTATTCTTTTTAGTTACTAACAAAGCCATGCTGAATAAGGGCGTATGTTTGAACATTACTTCAGCATTTTCATGCTCTGTTTAGAACCAAGTGGGGACACAGACAGTCACATGATGTGAAATGTTAGGAAGTTCCTACTGCACTGATCACATTTCAAAATGTAGTTTTAGAAGGAATTTTGTTACATGAAACTGAATGCTTTCATCTGCTTGTAAACCACAAGGGGCTGCACTATGACACAACCCACAGCCTGTAGAAAGGGACAAAGTTCAGAACAAGTCTCTGAAGATATTCTGCCTCATTGCTCCTCAGCTGCATTTGGGGGAGGGTAAATTCCAACAGCCCTTTAAAGGATGTGGGATACTCCTCTTTTGCTCTGGCTAACCCTTTCAGGGGACTGAGCCATGGTTCCACCTATTCAACCATCTTTTAGAAAATCTCAGTATCACCCCATGGGCTGTAGTTGCATCTTGCTCTTGCATTGACCGTGCAAGGGGAAAGTGAAAGCTCTTTGGTCCAACAGGTCATGCAGGGAAAGGAAGCTCCCTTAATCCCATGAAGGGGGAAGAGGAAAGATGAATGATTCTTGGGCTCAAACGTAAGAATGGCCACAATCAATTTTATTTCTTTATTTTCTTTAGATGGTAAAAAAGTAAAAACCCACTTCTGGGGTTGTTTTCTTAATAAATTAGATACATTCAATATTCTTTGATTATAGTAAACACACACACACACACACACACACAAAAACACCTTCCTGAACATGTCTTTACCTAACATGACAAAATGAATGGGGTCAGATTCCATGATGAATCTATTCGGCTCCTTTGCCTGAAGGACTATGTTTTTAACTAAATCTAGTTTGTATTTGAAATAGTTAATATTGTGAAACAAAGGGAGAACAAGTTATGAAATAAAATGAACCTGATAATGTCCATTCTCCACCCATACTCTGCTACTGTGATATTTTTAAAGGGGGGGGGGCAAAAAGCAAACATTTTTCATGATAATAAAAGTTTAACCTTTTTAAAATGCTGGATTACAGACACAGTAGTTGCATTAAAAAGTAGTGAGTGATTGTGAAGTGAGAGAGACAGAGAGAGAGTAGAATGTCTTTGACAAAGCAAAAAAGAAAAAAATTTGGAATTCTCAAAATATTTCACTAGTTCACACTGAAGCTGACCACTCCACTCCCATTCAGTCACCCAGAATAATCACTCATTTCCCAGCAGAGCCTATTCATTTGCAAGATAAAAGGAAGACATTTCTGCACATGCCCATAATATTCTTCACCACTGGGGGCAGTTATACATAAGACTGCATTCACTGAAACCAAAGCAACAGTCGGAGGAGCTTTCAGAATGACAGTATGCAGAAGTGAACAGAGCTTGTTCATTGTACACGGTTATTCTATTATTCTGTGCTCCAAAGCAGCTTCCGAGCTGGATCGAGTGCTAACTACAATAACTGCTGTACTATGGAATACAGATGGGTGAATTCAGATAGCTAAATGTTGCTTGGAGGAATCTAGCATGCTTTCATATAAAGAGAGATTTTAAGAGCCAGGTTTCTAACTGTAAAGATGCAAAAACGTAATATCCATGAAGATCCTATTACGTAGGAAGAATCTGGCATTTTGCTGTGAATGGTGTGTTGGGATTTATTTATTCTTGGAGTGTTCTGCATGGCTGGCAAAGAATAATGTTCCAAAATCAGTCCATCTCCCAAGGGGTCCAATTTTTCTTCCTGGGTGTCAGCAAGCCCTGACTCACAACAGTGCAGCTGACAGGGACTGTCATACTTGTGGCACCCTAAGCAAAAAACAAAAGACCTAAGGACGACCTTTGAACAACACAAAGGATGGGTATGTTTTTCTTTTTCTAAAAAAATATACAGCATGTACTTCCTGCATAAGATCCTGTTTTAATTGCTCTGTAGACTTGCCTTGATATGATTTAGGATAGCTAAAATGTCTGTTTATTACATCTTTTACTTAACTATTTTAAAATATTTATAAAGACTTCTTTAAATCCAAGTAAAAGAAAATAATGTGCAAAGTAGCTGTCAAGTTAGAATTTTTTTAAATGATTTTAAAAAGAAAGATTCTTAACCTGATTTTAAAAATGATTGATCTTTTGGGGGGATAACTTTTCTAAGTTGTTTTTATTTCCAGGTTTCAATGTAATTAGGCTACTGCGCGGATCAGCTGTAGCCCTGGTAATAGCCCCTACTGTATTACTGACAATGCTTTCTTCTGCTGAACGAGGATGCCCCAAGGGCTGTAGGTGTGAAGGAAAAATGGTCTATTGCGAATCTCAGAAATTACAGGAGATACCCTCGACTATATCTGCTGGTTGTTTAGGTTTGTCCCTTCGCTATAACAGCCTCCAGAAACTAAAACACAATCAGTTTAAAGGTCTAAATCAGCTCACCTGGCTGTATCTAGACCATAACCACATCAGCAATATTGATGAAAATGCTTTCAATGGAATACGCAGACTAAAAGAGTTGATCCTGAGTTCCAACAGAATCTCATATTTTCTTAATAATACCTTCAGACCTGTGACAAATCTCCGTAATTTGGATCTGTCATATAATCAGCTGCAGTCTCTGGGATCTGAACAGTTCAGGGGATTAAGGAAGCTGCTGAGTTTACATTTGCGGTCCAATTCCTTAAGAACCATCCCTGTTCGAATATTTCAAGATTGTAGGAACCTTGAACTTCTGGACCTGGGTTACAATCGGATCCGAAGTTTAGCAAGAAATGTCTTTGCAGGCATGATCAGGCTGAAGGAGCTTCACCTGGAGCACAATCAGTTTTCTAAGCTCAACCTGGCACTTTTCCCAAGACTAGTCAGCCTTCAAAACCTTTATTTACAGTGGAATAAAATCAGTGTGATAGGACAAACTATGTCCTGGACCTGGAGCTCATTACAAAGGCTTGATTTATCTGGCAATGAAATAGAAGCTTTCAGTGGACCTAGTGTTTTTCAGTGTGTGCCCAATTTACAGCGCCTCAACCTGGATTCAAACAAGCTCACATTTATTGGTCAAGAAATTTTGGATTCTTGGATATCCCTCAATGATATCAGCCTTGCTGGGAATATATGGGAATGCAGCAGAAACATTTGCTCTTTGGTAAACTGGCTAAAAAGTTTTAAAGGGCTGAGGGAAAATACAATTATCTGTGCTAGCCCCAAAGAACTGCAAGGGGTGAATGTTGTTGACGCAGTGAAAAACTACAGCATCTGTGGCAAAAGTACTACTGAGAGGTTTGAATTAGCAAGAGCTCTCCCAAAGCCAACATTTAAACCAAAACTCACCAGGCCCAAGCATGACAGCAAGCCGCCTTTGTCCCCAACAGTTGGAGCCACCGAATCCAGCTCAGAACTTGAACAAGACACAGAACACATCTCCTTTCATAAAATCATAGCAGGGAGTGTGGCCCTTTTTTTGTCTGTGCTTGTGATCCTGCTGGTAATCTATGTGTCATGGAAGCGTTACCCAGCCAGTATGAAGCAGCTGCAGCAACACTCTCTCATGAGAAGGCACAGGAAAAAAAAAAGACAGTCACTGAAGCAAATGACTCCCACCACACAGGAATTTTATGTAGACTATAAACCTACCAACACTGAAACCAGTGAGATGTTGCTGAATGGAACAGGACCCTGCACGTATAACAAATCAGGCTCCAGGGAATGTGAGGTATGAACCATTGTGATAAAAGAGCTTTTAAAAGCTGGGAAATAGTGGTGCTTTATTGAACTCTAGTGACTATAAAGGGAACATTTTTTTCAGTCCTTCGGTACAGCACTTCCATGCCATTTTTTTTTGTACATTCATAATATTGGTCATTTTACTCTCATCCATAACCAATTCACTGAAATCTAAATATCACAAATAACATGAAGCTGGAGCTCTGGTTTAATACAGTATCTATTGTACAGACCATCTATTGATTGCATTAAAATCATGCCTGTTTTTAAATACAAAACTTCTTTCACAGCTAATCCACCACATCTGCAGTGAGCGTGCCTCTGTTTAGGCACAAAAATGACAACAGTGCAAAAACATGTTTTGAAGTTCACTTTATGAAATAAATACACACTGAATAATCCAGGTACTATAGCTTCATATGAATTCTAAGGGTTGCTTGAGCTTCCAGTTGGTGCAGGAACAGCCCTGAAAGAATGCCTGATTTTTGTGCAATACAAAGGCATGATACAAGGCAATGCAAGCCGCTGCTAAGTAAATGCTTCAGGAGATCAGTTTGTTTCACAGAAAACTAAGGGGAGAGAAAAACTGAGGCTAAATAAAGAAAACAGGGGGAAAAGGTAGAATGTGGTTTACTGTACTAAATACAGTTTCCTAGGGCTGATAACTGTAACTACTAATTGAAATCTGTTCATGTGGCTTCATACAAAAGGTTCCAGTGTTAATCCCTCCTTACATCCAGTTGCCTTTCAGAAAGTAGTCAAAAGGCATTCATTAAAACAGGCACAGAAATTCCTTATTGATGTAATTAGAGGAACTCAAATGTGCAGTAGCAAAGACAAGACCACTTCCTGCACACATTTGTTTGGGTGCTCATTAGAAATTCTCTTTTCAAGACTGTCAGAGACATTAATGTGGTTAATCAAACCATTAAATCTGTCATTTTCTTCAATTCTTTTTTATTTGTGGTCTGTGCTTGTTAGCGTATCTGGATGTGCTTTGCACACCACCCATGTAATAGCTAAATGAAGCTTCAAGTATTTAAAAAACCAATCAGGGCACATTTGAGAAACACCACAGCAAGTGGAAAGAGCTGTCAGTGAAAAGTGGTTATTCTCTTACCTAAGGAAGATTGCCAAATGAGCTTTAAAAAGATGAGAGAAAAATCATTTGTCATTTATCATAACCTTGCTGAAAATATATCATAAATATTCATTTTTAATGTGAACTCATTCATCAGTATGCTTCTAGACAAACCCAGATGGCTATTTGTAATCTGGATCTCTGTCCCTCTCCCTCAGTCATTGACAAAATTTTATTGATTGCAGAACAATATACCATCCCCCACATATTAAACAAATTAGAACCATCACATATTAGGCAAAGGACCTTTTAAACTGTATACTTCTTCTAATCAGTAATTTCATTATCTCTATTTTGTAACTTGATTTGGTTTAGTAAATTGCACATCTTTGCTTGGGAGGGAGTGTTTGGACAATGCTGTTTCACTGCAGCAGATTAGAAAAAAGCAAAATCTTTAACAGAGTGTTCTTGTAGGTTCTTTGCTGTCTGGGGAAAAATAATCAAAACAAATCACCTTGAACTATGCAAGAAGCAATGAAACAATGTTAGAGGGGATCATTTAAAACAGCATTAATGTACTTAAGCTCATTTTAGTTTAATAAAACTATTTTCTTTTTTGAAGTCTACAAACAGAAAATAATAGAGAGTGGATTATTCATACTATATGGAATCATGTAATTCTGGTACCATATGTTTACTGAGTGCAAAGAGTCATGGATTCCAACATGATTAATAATGCAGGTGCTCGGTGCACTTTAAACTGTGCTGCTGAACATAATGTCATTCACTCAAGGTGTCGTTTTCAAATTTATATAAATTGCCTGTAAAAGGTGCACCCCCAAAACCATTAAAGGACATTTTTCTATCAGCCAGTCTTGACTATGACTGAATCGAAGAATCAGGGTTTGTCAAAAAAACAATTAAAAGTCATCAGTGCACTTTTTGGCTTCACCAGTGCCTGAAAGGTTGACTGACAGTGTCGGCTTCCAAACAGAAAAATTACCTTTACCACAAAATGACAGGATAAAGGAAGTTATTTTGCTATTTTGAGGTGATTATATGCTGTGTTATACTACTAATCCAGGATCATTTTAATATAAAAATATTCAGTCTCTCAGTAACTTGTGTTCTCAGCAGAGTATGATGTTGAACAAGTTAAAAATATTTTTAAGGTTGACTTTCAAGCGTCATGTTTTTAGTGCCACGTTCTGAGCACACAAGAAAAAAAAATACTAAACAGAAACCAAGAAGCAAACAACTGCATTTTTTTCATCTAGAGGGAGAGTGTGTGTGTAAGAAATAGAGGCACAAAACTGAGGCCAACTATGGAGTCTCTTCAAATCCCAGCCACTGAAACCATTATTACTAAATACGTCATCATAGATGGTTAAGATAATAAGGAAAGTTCACCATGTTTATATTAAAACATTGCCATGATTAGACAAGCTTTTTTCAATTATTATATGAAAGGCACCTAATAGTCTCTATTTACATTTTCACATATTTTCAATGATAAACACAGATGGATGTGTAATTATCACTACAGTTATCGGATAACAAAACTGCTGGCTGACTGCAGAACATAAAAGCCTGTGCCAACAATCCCCAATTGAACAGTTAAGAGGACTGAGCTGAATAATGGCTATTAAATCTAGTTCTGGCGATGATGGGTAATAAAATGGCTTAATCTAGACTCAAACCATTTTACGTGCAGGTTAAAAATCCTAGGTAGAGTCCACATTGGTTGACAGAACCATGTTACAATTCAGCTGCACTGCAATCAAATTTAACAACTGTATTCATTCCAACTGTTTGGACAGTCTATACAGCACAGCCCCGGACTTGCAAATCCTACTCATCTCTTGATTTCCAGTCCTGTAGGGTGAATTCCACTGATCTACAGTAAATTCCTATTTAAAAGACTTTTCTTTCCTGAAATGCAGCTGGAGTTTTTAACAATTCCAGGATTATCTATATGACCTCTCATACCCTCTCAAATATGAACAAATAACTATAATCCTGGCCCAGATATTGCCTGCCTTAAGGCACCTTTGTACCACTCTGTAATTAATCTACTTTAAATCCCACCACCAGAGAATTTCTCTTATGTAGAGGAATGCATAGGCATTACACAGCTGCTATAGTCCCTTTTATGCTGTGGTGTCAGCCTGTGTGCATATATGAGTGTGTGTGTATCTATATAGATATATATAGATATTGTGTGTATGTGTAAAAGCTTGGGTATGGGTGATTTATAATAATAAAACAATCAATCAAACTCATAAAAAGATTATAATAAATCACTCATACCCAGGATTATATTCCAGGGAAGTTCTGAAATCTCTGATTAGAAAAGTGTTAATTCAGGTAGGAGGAGAATTCTATATCTTGATTTAAGAAGTCAAACCCAGAATCAGATTACAATGCCACCTTTCCAATTGGCTGTGCCTGGGCATGGCTGGAGGAAAGAGGCATAGAAAGGATTCCCTTTCATGCAAGTGATCCCCAGATACCCTTCATTTACATCTCAGACTTGAGTAGTGTCAGAACACTCCAGGAACAGGTGAGCACCAAGGTGATCTGAAGCCAGTGATGTCCTCTCCTATTCTTCCTCCAAAGAGTGTTCTTGGCCACAGTTCAAAACCTGAGACACTTCATTCCAGATATAATGCGCCGCACATGTGTAGCCAGGCTTCCAAAGCCTCTCAGAGCACAATGCACCTCACAAACTTTCTCAGGTTTTCTTTTTTCCCTCTGCATTCTCACACAGATCTCCTAACTGAAAAAAATTGGTGCATAATCCTTAATTGTTTGCATTGTAGCTGTCAAATCTATATCACTGGGCATGTTTACACTTCCAATGCATAGCTGCATTTGAGTCACCATTGCACTTCAATACAGACATTACCTATGCCAACAAGATAGATTCTCCCATCAACATAGGTACTCCACCTTGCCAAGGCACAGGAGCTAAGTTGATGGAAAAAACTCTCTGTCAACCTAGCGCTGTCTACATCAGAGGAGAATTTGTGTGGATTTTTCACATCCCTGAGAGATGTACCTATGCTGATACACTTACCTAATGTAGGACTGTCTACTGGTTTTTGTTCTTTTCTGGTTTGAAATGGATTTTTATCTTATAGCCAGCAAACTGAAAAATCAGGAGAATATTTGTTTCAATTCTAAAATATTTAAGTTTGATCAGAAATCTGAAAAGTCTATTTGAAAAGGCCAGCCAAGTGTCACAAAAAGAGAAAGTGGGAGTACATCTCTCCTTCTGCAATCTTTAGCCCAATAGTTAAGCACTTGCCTGGAGTGTGGAACACAGACACTTGAATCACCAGTCTGGAACAAGGACTTGAATTTAGATTCAAATTTTCTCTTTGCCTGATTCAGAGAAGTGATTTGAATCCAAATCTCTTAGATTCTAAATAAATGCCTTAATCATTAGGCTGTAGAGATATTCTCTCCTTCTCTCTCTCTCTCTTTTTAAACTGTATTATATATACAGATAGATATATAGATATTTGGCACAATGAATATTTAAGTATTTTTTCAGTGTGAAACAGCTTCAAGAAGAGAGAATGAGAGCCCAAAAGCCCAGTGGTTTTCAATCAGTGTGCTGTGGCACCCTGGTGTGACATGAGAACTGTCAAAGTATGCCATGAAATTTTGTACAAAGGTAATGAAAATCAATATAAAACATTGTTTCATCTTAAACAATATTCTATTGAACCAAAATGATGACTCGTAAAACTTGTGAAAATTAATCATCAAATTAAAAGCGAGGTATCGGTCTTTCAGTTCTAAAATGTGAACCTTCTAACCGCAGATAGCAAAAGGATTTGCAGTATTAATGAACTGGATCATTCTTTAGCTTGTTGTATGCACTATGTTGCAAACCTCTCTGGTAAGACCATAACCACAATAAATATGATGTTTATAAGCAATCAGTTCAGCTGAAAAAACGTGGATGTGCCATGGAATTGTCTTATTGAAGTGTGCCATGTTACTGAAATGGTTGGGAACCACTGCAGTAGCCTACCACCAAGTAGTTAGGATGTTTACCTGCTGGGGAAATCTCCATTCAAGTACCTATTCCACTGTATATTTAAATATTTGTACCAAGTAAAACAGCTTCAAAAAGGGAGAGAGCAACCCATCCCCGCAGTTTTTCACCTGGTGGCTATGTCACTCACCAAGGAGGGAGGACTAAGTTCAAGAGCCTGCTCCAGAGCAGGAACTCAAATGTTAGTTTCCCACAACCGAAGCACATGCTGCAAGCACTGGGCTAAAGGTTATAAAAGAAAGGAGAGACAGACGCAAAGTTCGCTGGCTCTGTGACCTAGTGAAATCAGATATAAAAATGTAATTTTGAAAATGAATGTATTATATAATTTTCCTGAAAACGCAATTGGATATGTTCACATAGTTATTTCATTCTAATGGTCTGTGTAATAGCCAGCCACCCAACTCTAGATAAATATTCTTTGAGCTGAATTTGTATGGAACAATAGTGACATCCAGTGTCTGATTAGACTAATCACAGGTGTCCTTCAGTCCCCACCCATTTGGGCTTTAAATTAGTCATCTGCTGTACATAATGATTGCAGTGTACAATTCCTCTTTATCTCTGTATTATGCCAAATATTCAACTGCACTAGTATGTCATATATAAATGCTGGCAAGAAATGTGCAGGGCCATAATTGTTATTGCATCTCTAGCAGCCAATGAATTAGCAAAGAAAGACTTCCAGAATTCAGAAATGTAAGGACCAGGCAAGAATTTAGTTCTTATTATTATATATTTATAAAGCACCATTAACTAGCAACAAGATATCTTATAAAATAAACTCAAAACAGAGCAAGAAGAGAAATAATTTAATCACAATTTTTAAATATTGAAACACTTGGACAGATAACAGACTGAAGGGCATTTCACCACTCTGAGACTAAGTTAGAAAACACCTAGCACATGGAAAATGCACAAGGTAGGAAGGCACAACAAACAAATTATCAGACCAGCCGCATAAGGCCAATGCAGTAATATTCGCAAAAACTAACTAAACCGAGGTATGATAGAGAGAAGGTGAGACTGAGATAATACTTTGTTGTATTAGAGCTCTATGAGACTTGAAAGCTACTCTCCATCAACAGAAGCTGAACTAACAAAAGAAAGTACTGTTTCACTCACCTTGTGTGTATCAAATTCTGGGACCAATGTGTCTATAACAAAACAGTAAACCAAGGGATGCAAGACTTACTTACTACACTAATGCTTTGCACGTTAGTCAGTGATTACAAAATAGCTTTGCAAACATTATTTAGTCTAATCAAACACTTACTAGCCCGTCACTGAACACAGTAGTTAACGTACAGTTCTATGGGCCTCGGAACCCTTCTAAACTCTGGGCCTCTTTCCCATATTGTCCAGGCCTTCTTTATACATGTGCAGGCCTGAGCCTAAGCAGGCTTTTTTGAATTTTAAAAGAGATAGCCATGTTAGTCTAGTCCAGTGAAAAAACAACAAGGAGTTGTGTGGCACTCTAAGACTAACAGATTGATTTTTTGCATGAGCTTTCGTGGGAGAAGATCCCACTTCTTCAGATGCTTCGAAGATGGGTGAACTTACAGAAAGGAATGAAACTAAATGCAAGGGGGTGTAAAACATGACCTGATCCTATGTTTTACACCCTTTTTTTTTTTTTTTCATTCCTTTCTGTAAGTTCACCCATCTTCAAAGCATCTGAGGAAGTGGGATCTTCTCCCACGAAAGCTCATGAAAAAAATAAATCTGTTAGACTTAAAGTACCACGCAACTCCTTGAGGCTTTTTTGAGCCCCACCAGTTCCTGCCTCAGACATTAAGTACAGCCTCAAATCCACCTCACTCCAACCTTGTCCACTAGTGCCCACATCAAACCCCTCTTTCCACATGTCCTCTTTAGGCTCCAACCTCATTCCCTAAGCTCCCTCCTCCTAAGTCCCCACTCCAGCCCTCCTAACCCTCCATCTCCACCATCGTTACTCCACCCCTCTCTGCCCCCCAGCCTGACCCCTTCTTCCCACCCCAACCTGCCTGCCAATTCTCCCAGTCCCCCTCTCAAGTTGGCCCACCCCTTTTTTCCCCCCACGCCTTTTCCACTGCCAATTGCCCACCTGTCCCCAATGCCCACTTCCACCAGCCCCCCGCAATCACCCATTCAGCCAAGCCTGCCCATTAAAATCTTCTCTACCCCACACTGTGCCGGTGTCCCCCAGCAGAAGCTGCCTGAGAGGAGGCCAGGCCTCGTGCTCACTCACCAGAGGTAGCAGCAGGCAGACCTCACTGGCCTCCAGCAGCAGGCAGCACAGCCCCAGAGACTCCCAGGAGCTGAGACGGGAAGAATCACCCTTTATTCCCCCTGCTGCTCCAGGCAGCACTGAAGGCTCCCACCTTTAGCGCAGCCTGACCTATGCATTTGCAGGGAAGCCAGCCAGCACTTGTAAGAGCAGGGCAGGTATGCCTCCATTGTCCTTGTAGTGCTGCCCTGCCCTACTGGAACGTGCCAGAACACACCAGAACACAGTTTTCTGCCTCAATTTTCTATCTTTAGAGGCTGCAGAACGCTGGCCCCTAAAAATAGTGGGCCTCAGAATGACGTTCCTGTCTACTTTAACCCCTGAGAACATCAGCAATTCCTGGAGTGGAGTGCAGCAGTTGTTTGATAAAACTCATACCAGCTCTACCAGGAAAGTTAAGTAAAAGAAAATTTAAGAAAGAAAAAAAAATGGATGAAATCTTGGCCTGTTGAAATTAATGAAACCTTTGCCACTGACTTCAGCATGGCCAGTATTTCACCCAATGTGTCCAACTGAAACTGCAGGAAGAATTTAAGTATACAAACTACCTGAGGTTGAATTTAGCCAGGGCTCCTGGGTCACCACCTAGAATGGAAAATACTCTTTAATGGACGCAGTGTGCCAATGGCTTTAATTTTCCATCTCATCTGAAAGCTGGCAACTTTAGAGTACAGTGTCTCTTAATCTGCTTGAATATTCATTTAACTCTGACTCAGGAGGAACATAAAAAACTGTGATGATCAGTATGTTCTATCAGGTGTCCCATTATGTCTCTGATTTTATGCCTTGACATTTCTCCCATCTCACCTAGCTAGATTTCATGTTATCACAGAACAATATTATTAAAGTTTTATCCTCAGGTAGCTAGTCTGACTGTTGGCATAAGGGGATAAGATAAGGGCAGCAGGGTGCAGAAGTATTTAGTCACACGACTATTACGAATGGATTATAAACTGACAATACATGAATAAAGGGTACTCCGGCAGTAGCCCTATGAAGCAGGGGTTAATGTAAGGGGGAATGCCCCGAACAGCCCACAGATTTTTGAGGCCAGCATTCCAGGAACCCTAAAAATAGAATTATGGGGCAGAATGCAGCATTCTGGTGCAATCCTCCTTACTTTAACCCCTGCCGCCTTGTGCTTCCTCTTCGTGCTCTTAGACTCCCTGACTGGCAAGGCAAGCTGCAGCACGGCCAGGAGCAGCAACCACGAGGCAGCGGTGGGGAGACAACACACGGCAGTGGACTGCTGGACTGACTGGGAGTGATGCAAGGCTGGGGGGGGAATCGTGTGGCAGACAAATGAGGCCCCCACTCGCTACACTTCCAGCCAACCTGGCAGCCACGTGCAATGCGCTCTCCATCCATCGTCTCCTTGCAGTCACTGCCCCTGCTTGCCCCACCACTCAGGGAGTCTGAGAGCCCAAAGAGGAAGCACAATGCACTGCACCAGCAGAAGGTGGTGAGCTGCAACCAGGGGTGGAAATGGAGGGGTCCAGAGCAGCACGAGTCACTGGAGCAAGGGGTTGGGATGGAGAAAGTTAGGGGGCTGAAGGGGGTGGAGTGAAGACTGAAGGGTGGGGGGGTTAAGAGGGCTGGAGTGGGGGCTTGGGGACATGAAGCTTCAGGAATATGGATGGGGTCGAGGAGGACATGGGGAAAGAACAGTGATGCGGCACCTAGGTGGACAAGGTTGGGGATATGTGGGTTTGAGGCTGTGCTTCATTCGTGAGGAAACAGCTGGTGGGGCTCAAGTAGTTTGTTTTGCACTCATAACTGGGGCCCACACATGCATGAAAGGGGCCTGAACAATACAGGAAGCGAGCCCAGAGATTAGGAGGCTTCCAGGGCCCATCAAATTGTACTTTAACCACTGCTCTGAAGGTATGGCCAGTTGTGGACTAATATTTTGACTAACAGGGCAATTAGAAAACTTTACATTTTAGAAACTAGTCCAACCATGTGAAAGCAATGAATGTGCAGCAGTCACCCTCACAAAGTCAGCATTTTCTAACAGCCATCATTCATTGTCACTTGGCATATAGCAGCATCTCCTACATATGTAACAGGTTACAACCATGGTATGGTCAATACTATAGGGTGGAAACTGTTGTAAATATTGAATTTTTAATGGCTGCTAGTGTAAATGCTACCATATAATATTAGTAGAAAAGGTTATGCTAAAGTTGTGGGTACACATCCCATTTCCCGGCAATTACACACACGTTAGAAAAGAGGCACAATTAAGTAAAAAATGCCTGGGTTCTTATTCAGGAAAGAAAAACTTCGTATACTTCTGAAAATATTTATATATTTAGGGTTTGGTTTAATTTTGGTTTTTTACTGCTCCCAACTACTGCACTGGGCATTTATAAACATTGATACTAATCTTCTACCCATTTTAACTCCTACTTTCTTTAAGTGTGCATAAGAGTTATTTCTCTGGAGATGTTAGAGATATCTACATGGAAATCTTGGTATGAACTGATCTGTGAACAAGTAAGCATTTTGCTCTCAAGTATTTTGTTACCTCGTTCATGGTGGTTGATAGTACTCCTAGCAGTGATGTCACACTGGTAGTCATGATGAATCAATGGGGATGTATCATCACCCCCAGTTTCAACAGTATTAATTTTGCGCCTAATGTCAAGTTGGCAGGCTGTCAGATACTATGTGTCGATACTACAGTAATAAGAGTTTTTGAAGTACTTCCATGTCTCATCCTTAACCACTTACAGCACAGCTAGTGCTGGATAAATCACCATTGGTTCACAGTTTTCTATTTTAATTATATAAAGTCATGATTTTTCTGAATACTTGGAGGCTACAGATTTGTGCTGAAAATTCACAAAGTCAAGTTCTTTCAGAAGATAGTCAACACTTTCGTTTCTGCTGCTCAGGCTGCATCTCAAAAGGTTCAGATATCCACAAAGAGGAAGATATTAAAACGGAATGCCTAACTTCCTTTGCAATCCTCCCTCAAATTTAAAAGTAGCCTGATTTAAAAAACAGGTTGAAGTATGATTCACTGAAGTACAGCTAATACCAGTAATAACACTTCAATAGTACATTTTGTGTAAATAAATATAGTATCATCAGAAATTGATCCTTCGAACCATAAAAAGGTTTCTGTAACCTTTTAGCAATTTTTACTATGATTTTTGTGCATGTGCATGCTCGCTTTCTTTTTTAAAACAATTAAAGTTATGTTATGTTGTAAGTAAAGTTATGTTTGAGTTGACTATGTAAGTCAGATGGGATGATGCAAGAGTATGAAACAATCTAGATCCTCTTCTAGTTGATTTCCCCACATTTTAATATTTGGGCAGGTTTTTTTTTATTGTTTTGTCCCCCCCCCTTTTTGTTATTTTTTATAGATCTAGAATTTCATGTAAAGTTTTGAAAATGCTAACTGGCTCCCACGGGAACTTTTAAGGGTTTTTTGTTTGTTTGTTTGTTTTAATTCTTAATTCCCATCCCCCTTTATTATTTTTCATTTAGTTATTTACAAGACCCTTAGAAAGGAGATATTCAAATTGGAGCTAAGCATCTAGCTGCCACTGACTTTCAATTAAAGCTGAGTACCTAACTGCTCTTTGTGTCTAAAAATATTCCCAGAAAAATCTGAATTTGGTTGGTGTATATAATCCCGCCACAAGATGGGATCCTTTGTTCTTAGAGGCTATATGAGGCCCGAGGCTACCTTGCTAAATTTCCAAAGGGATAGCTGTGTTAGTCTAGTCCAGCAAAAAAAAAAAAAAAAAAAACCACAAGGAGTTGTGTGGTACTTTAAGACTAACAGATGTCTTAAAGTGCCACACGACTCCTTGGTTTTTTGTTTTTTTTTTACCATGCTAAAGACACTGGCAAGTATCAAAGGTATGAGATGGCAGTTATATCTCAGTAGAAGAGGAGATGGTGGGCTAGAAGTCTTTTCTAAATTAAATGATTAACACAACATTTACAAAAAAATTAACAAAAGATAAGAGCCTCCACTTTTTCTCTGTCCTTTCACCCACTTCGTTCTACTACTCATCCAAATTTTCTGTTCTCTGCATTCTATTAATGTCCCATTGGCTCTAGTACTTCTTTCATCCTACCTTCCAACCCCTGCCAGTTTTCTCCTCCCATGCATCCAACTCCTCCTTTTGCTTCACCCCCCTCCCACCCATTTCTAGGATAAGCCATTATCAAAATATTTTGAGACAGAAAGAATTATGAACTTCAGGTAAATGTTCAGGACAGCATGGGCAATATCCTCATCTGTGGTGAATAACCATAGTTTCATTGACATCTGTTTACACCAGCATTTCCAAGTCTTGCCAGTCTTCCCAGAAACTCTTTGAAAACATAAAAATGATCATGCTGGCTCAAACTAACATTTCATCTATCCTAGTTTTCTACCTCCTAATTTGGGATGTGATGCAGAAAAATTTCAGAAAATGTATGGCTTTTTCAGTGGAGGGAGGGGTGGTTGGACATAGGATGTACAACGAGAAGGTAGTTGCCACCTTATAAATAGAGGAGTTGCTGCTAATTCTCAATAGATAAAGTAACTGACCTTATTTGAGTCTTAGAAAAGTTTCATTGATACTTGGTTTAAATCTTTGACAAAAGTTCAGGAATTCTGATGTTCACCAAGCTATTAGTCAACCACTAATTGCAATCAGATCATACTCGCCCAAAACATTTAGTAATTATTTGAGAACAGATCCCCCCCTACACCCTGCATGTCTCTCTCTCTCTCTCTCTCTTTTTAAGGCATATCAAGTTCAGTTTAATATTCCAGCATGTTAGATTTCTACTGACATCACAGAATGTTACCCACAATATAATATCCTTCCATTTCACAGTATTTTAACGTTATATAGTAATATACAAGTCATACCCTCAAAGCCGCAAACTAGGGTCTATTCTGTATTGCCTTATACTAACCAGCTTCTTCTCATTCACATTATTTGTATCCAGTATACTATCCATATCATAAATTTGCACTTCATCATTCACAGGTTAGGCTCACATATTGCAGCTGTGATTCATATTGCAATATACTGTCTTCTAATTTCAATAATATCAGAGAGATTCACAGTACACAGAACTGAATGGAATCAGGCCTTAATTGTCTCTATACATTTGTGATTAAATAGGAAAAACTATTTCATTACTTCTCTATTTGAATTCAGATTAAATATTAAGTGAAAGATCACACCCGACAGTTATTTCCAAGCTATAATGTCAACCTTATCATGGGTATGCAGCAAAATCTAACAGGGAGCATTAATAATTTATTTTCTGACTACTGTACATTGTTATTGCAACCTAGTTAATCTGTTCTTTAAAAACATTTCCCTTTCACACATGTATGATTTTAGATAGTGAGTTTCTGTTCATCTAGACTGCAATAATCACATAAAACTATGGTTTGTCATGAACAGGCAACACTCACAAGAACATGTGATAAGAGCATATGTATTTTCCTTTAAATAGAGTCCTATATTAAGCCTTTACAAATTCTAAATATTCATTATTGGTTTAATGTTTTCAACAACTGAATGTCAAAAGTAAAAATAGATGCTGCTATGGAGCAGCAGCTGGCTCTAGAAAGCAGCATGAATTTGGTATTTTCTAGTAGCAAAGCCCTTTCCAGACTGCAGATTTTGAATTTACTTCTAAACATTTATTTTACAGTTTAAGAAAATCTAAATACAAGTGCAGTCTCTCAACTTTCTGAGTTTCTGTAACTGATGTCACTGGACAACTTAAAGTTATTTTTAAACCACAAGCTATTGCTCAGCTGACCAGAAAGCGGTGACTTTGTAGTGAGAAAAGTAACTGTGAAGTGCATGTCCTCAATTATATATAACATAATCCAGCAGGATTCCGTAGTGATGTATTTAAGAATGCTTTAAGAAACACACAACCACGGAAATCTCTCTATTGTAAAATGGAAGGTGGCTTTTTTCACCTACAATATATAATCAGATGGTCCGTTTACAATAGGAATAATCCGCTTTGTATCAGTGTAAATTAATCTGAAATCTATTCTGATAGGTTGAATATTCAAATCAAAGGGTGCTTTATTTGAATTGTAATAAAATATTTTGAATTAAAGCTTCTGTATATTGATAACTCTGTATAAAATTATTAATGTTTTTCCCCAAGGTCACAGAACTAGTGATTTGTATGATTTGGCTTCATGTATAAACTGATACAGCAAATGCTAAGTTTAACAAAGCCAATCTCTTTTAAAGTCTCACTGCACTAATTATATCCATCTAGTGTGTAAAATACTTTTTATTAGTAAAAAAACAAAGGTCCTCAGTTAAATGTAAATCCTTGTTCAGCACTGTAAGCTCTTAGTGATTCAATGTCATTAGTGAGGTGGTAAAGGGAAATATTCCTAGATACAGACACTGTAGTGAAAATTCATTACAGATAATTATTATTTCCCACTTACTTATGCTTAAGACAGCAACCTATATACACTTCAATAACCTCTTTATCAAACAAGGAAGAAGATGATAAAATGCAGGTTTCCCTAAACATACACAAAAAGCTTCTCAAGGGAGGTCCCCTTCCCTTAAGCCCCCTGGCTCCCAAAATATTTAATGTAGCATTCTTTGTGGCTGCTAGCTGCCTGGAAAGGTGGTATTATTTACAACTTTTGAGACTTCCACTGCATGGAGCTCACTGCAGCCTGCCATCAAGCAACATTATTTAAACATTTGTTTGAAGCTGTTTGAGGTTGGAGTCAGTCACAGCTGCTAAATCAGTGAAACACCCAGCTCTGTCCTGAGGCAGCCAGCAAACAGAAGGGCATCAATGGAAAGCCAGACTTGTAGATAACCCCAGGGAGCACATGAGCACAGGGAGCACTGCCAGAGAAGAACATGAGATTCTTTAGGTTTTCTTTGAACTTGTGTAGGAGAAGCAGGATTACAAAACATCCTGATATTAGGAACTTTGTCTTAGTAAGTGACTATACCCCTTTTTCACACTTGCTATCTGGTGACTCTAAAGAGAAGAGGCCTTAAGTAGAACAAAGAAGGTTGTCAAAATTTTCCCTTATGGCAACTGGAGAAACTTCTGCTCACCAGGTCTGAGTCACAACAAAAAACAAACAAACAAAAAAATCTTCCTTCCTCATCATAATGTTAGAGAGAACAGGCAGAACAGCTTGGGCTCACACATTTTCATATGATTTGGAAGGACCACCCAGGGTTAATTCATTCATACTACCCGTGGAAAGATGTGAGAAAAGGAATATAAGTGAAACCATAGGGAATGGAGTGGTGTAGGAGGATAAGAGGGAACATGTCATATTCCCAGCAACAATTTGCTGTCTTATTCCTTTCAACATATCAGCAACAGGACTTATTAATTTTCACTATGATTCCCCAACCAAACAGGGAGTTTTTTCAATGTATTCATGTCTATGAAGAGGGTTGTGTTGCAGTGAAGGATTCCACAGTCTTTGATTTGGGAGACCTACAAAGATTGCTTAGGTCAGACAATAACTTTTGCAATTGGGTAAAACTGTACCACTGGTTACTTCATCAGGTTTTTCTGCCTCTTCTTTTCTCTTTTAATGTTTTATATCTCAAAAAAAAAAAATCCTAAGGGGTAGCTGTGTTAGTTCAGTTCAGCAAAACAAACAAGGAGCCAAATTGCACTTTTAGGAACTAACACATTTAAACAAACAAATGCCTAAGTCTTTAAAAGTGCCACTCGACTCCTTGTTCATTTCAGGAAAGAGGGAGGCTCCAATGCTACACACAGACATCAGACTTTCTGAAAGCCCTAGATCCCAATCAAATGATTCTTCTGTCCTTGCCGTTCCTTGCACCTAAAAAACCAGGCAGTTCTAATTCTAAAGGCACACCCTGACACACATAATGGGCACATGATCTATGTTATGCACCTTAGGGATTTGGTCTTGGGAAATTTCTTTTGTTTCTAGGTCAATATTGTTGATGTCTGTTAAAGCCATTTCATCCTGGTTTTGTTTCTTTTTTTTTTTTTGTAATTTCTTTAAATGGAGAATTGACACTAAGGTTGAAATCTTTGTTTACAGTGCTCAAGTAGAATTGCTTTAATTACTTGAATAAGAGACTTGTGCTACAATGAAACAATTGATTCTCTTAAAGCTAAAAATCAAGTAAAATTTCCAAAATCCACACCTTCATTCTGAGACCTATATCGCCAATTCAGACAAGTTTTAAATGAAAAATTGTCATAATATGCAAAGAAGGATTCTGTATTAGAAATCATTGTCTAAGTTACTGGCCTTACTGTAACAGCAGGCTGATTAGTTTAGAAGGTGTTTGATTTCCTAAATCTGCTCTGTATTTTGACAATGCTGCCACTGTCAGGGTGTTGTACCAGTCTCACATTACAACCAAATTGATTTGTAATGTTAATGTCAATGATTTATTGTGGTACTACATGTATATTACAGGCAGGGCATGTCTTTACACTGGAAAAAGGCAGCTGATTTGCCTACGGCAAATTTCATAGTAGTTTAATTATTAAAAAAAAATCTTCCATTTTTCTTCTATGTACTTGAAAAGCTTTGGGTAATGGCAGCCTCTGAAAAAGAAAAGTCCTCTATTTATTGACAGGGTACTTTAGAAGGCAGACAGCTACACTGCAGTGTATAGACAACATTTCTTCAGCTGATCTAGTTAATTAAAATGCATGGTTATAACAGGCTCCCTTAGAGCTACAGCTGAATAATCTGTGACTCCTTTTTCCTCAGTGCCATAGTGCACTTTGAGTCTATTTAAATATGACTATTGCAAGATAGTTACATCAAAGATTTGTAACCTACCTTTCTTTCCTTTAAGATTTCTGAATGAGAACAACCATTCTGACAGAAAATCCCTTGAATAATTGTAACCTGTGCTTTTACCTGTACCCCCGCTTTCAAAATAATGAAATCAGTGACCTCCATTTTGTATCAGCACCAGAAACAGTGAGTTGAACCACTCCTTCCCAAACAAAACAAAAAGAAAAAAGAAAAAAAGAAAAACCAGCAGCACATTAGAGGACTGACAAATTGTTTTTAGAATAAATCATTAAGTATACTTTTATTGAGTAAATTCAGACAAATCTGGAAGGGAGGAATAAGAATAGGGACAGCTGCTGTTCTGTCAGAAAATCTATGCCAGCAAGTAGATGCAGCAGAACCAAAAAGTGGAGTGAAAATTCACATATAGTTTAGAATCTGCAAATATACCACAGTGATGTACGGCAACAATCTAGCTGGAGGAACCACTGAGGAGATTTTCAAAGGAGAATCTGTTTTGCAGGTCTGTGGGGATGAAACAGGATATGAACCAGGCTAGAATAAAATGTTATAAACAGGTCTCAAGTTTGGCATCCAAAAATGGTGGACAACTGAAAAATCTGACCTTTTCCTTTGCTGTGTCTCAGTTTATCCATCTGTAAAATCTTTATATGATTTACGAGGCTTACTCCTACTATATTTGGAAAAAAAAAAAAAAACATTTGGCAGCCTTGGATTAAAGGTGCTACATGGACCTGATTTTGATTATAATAGGCTTGGATCAGGTCCTATGTGTACAAAGTATTACATTTTGATCCCCATGTATTTTTGGAAAGGACATCAGAGCCCGGAATCAAGCAATTTATTTAATTTTTGTACTGAGCACTCCTAAAGGATTCAGAAGTGTGTCTGCTTCCACAAAACTGAAGTTTTTCTTTTTATGAGGACATTTCTTTTCTGTGATTCAGACCTAATAGCTTTCCTTGACAGGGTAACAAGCCTCGTGAGTAGAGCACAAGTGGTAGATGTGGTATATCTTGCCTTTAGTAAGCTTTTGATACTGTCTTGTACAGACGCAGGCACAAATGGGTAGCGCATCACTGGAGGGGCGCTCCTTTGGCCCCTGTCAGTGTGTGCGCGTGGGGGGGGGGGCTCCTCCAGTCACCAAGGCAGGAGCACAAAACATGCCCCTTCAAAAGTAGTAGAATTTAAAATTTCTGCGCAGGCCCCTTGTCTCGTATGGTCTTCTCCTAAACAAATGAGGGAAATATAACCTAGACAGAAATACTTTAAGGTAGATGCATAACAGATTGGAAAACAGTTCCCAGAGAGAAATTTCCAGTGGTTCACAGTCAAGCTGGAAGGGCATAGAAAGTGGGCTCCTGCAGTCATCAGTGCTGGGTAGGGTTCTGTTCAATATTTTTAGAAATGATTTAGATAATGACGTAGGCTATGTTCACACATACATATTTCAAAATGAGTTATTTTGAAATCAAGTCCTTATTTTTAAATAAGTTAATTCAAATTAAGAAAATGTTAGTTCGAATTAAGGGAAAGCCTGTTTTTGAAACAGCTGTTATTTCAAAATGGTTATTTCGAAATAAGGCTGTTTGGACATGCTGTTTTGAAACAGTTGTTTTGAAACAATGGTGTTGTTTCGAAGCAACATGTCCAAACAGCATTATTTCGAAATAACCATTTTGAAATAACAGCCGTTTCGAAATGAATGGGGTTTAAGCTGTTTCGAAATGACAGTTCTTATTTCGAAATGATGGAGCCCTTCATTTCGAAATAAGAAAACATCGTGCGGACCTAATCTTTTTTATTTTGAAATAACCAGTGTTATTTCGAAATAAGAGAGACATGTGGGCATACCCATAGAGACTATACTTACAAACTTTATGGATGATATCAAGCTGGGAGCAGCTGCAAACGCTTTGGAGGATAAGAGTAAAATTCAAAATGATCTGGACAAACTGGTGAAATGGTTTGATTTAAATAGGATGAAATCCAGTAAGGACAAATACAAAGTACTCCATGGGGGAAGGAACGATCATTTACACGTATACAAAATGGGAAATGACTGGTGAGGAATGAGCACTGCAGAAAGAGATCTGGGGTTATAGTGGATCACACTTAAATATGAGTCAACTGAGTACTGTTATTACAAAGAAGCAAACTTCATTCTGGGATGCATTAGCAAGAGTACTGTTAGACATGAGAAGCAATTTTTCATTTATAATATGCCCCGATTAGGCCTCAACAGGAGTATTGTGTCCAGTTCTGGGTGCCAAATTTCAGGAAAGATTTGGACAAATTGAAGGAAGTCCAGAAAAGAGCAACAGAAACGATTAAAGATCTAGAAAACATGATATATGAGGGAAGATTGAAAAAAAAAAAAACTGGATGTGTTTCCTCTGCAGAAGAGAAGACTGAGGGGAAATGTGGTAACAGTTTTCAAGTACATAAAAAGCTGTTACAAGGAGGAGGCAAATTATTCTCATTAACCCTTTGTTCAACATTTTTCCAGTGACTTAGATGGTGGCATGGAGAGCAAACTTATAAAGTTTGCAAATGATACCAAGCAAGGAGGGGTTGAAAGTGCTTTGAAAGATAGGATCACAATTCAAAATTATTTGGACAAACTGGTGAAATGGTCTGAGACAAACAGAATGAAATTCAATAAAGATAAGTGCCAAGTACTCCACTTAGGGTTGAACAACCAATTCTACACATGAAAAATGGGTAATGACTGCCTAGGAAGCAGTACTGCAGAAAGGGATCTGGGTGTAATAATAGATCACAAGCTAAATATGAGACAGCCAGTGTAATACTATTGGGGAAAAAAAAAAAAGCAAACACCATTCTGGGGTGTATTAACAGTAGTATTGTGATTTAGACACAAAAAGTGATTCTTTCATTCTACTCTGCATTGATTAGGTCTCAACTTCAGTATTGTGTCCAGTTTTGGGTACTTCATTTCAAAAAGGATGTAGAGAAACGGGAGAATGTCCAGAGAAGGGCAACAAAAACTAGAGGTCTGGAACATTTGACCTATGAGGGAAGATTAAAAGAGCTGAGTTTGTTTATTCTAGAAAAAAGGAGAATGAGAGGGGATATGATAACAGCTTTCAAATACCTAAAAGTTGTTATGAGGAAGAAGGAGAAAAATTATTCTCCTTAATCACAGATGATTGGACAGGAATCAATGGGCTTAAATTACACCAAGGGAGGTTCAGCCTAGACATGAGGAAAAAATTCCCAACTGTCAGTGTGATTAAACACTGGAAAAAGTTGCCTCAGTTGGTTGTGGAATCTCCTACACTGGAGGTTTTTAAGAGCAGGTTGGACAAATACCTGTCAGGGATGATTTAATGGGGGTACTTGGTCCTGCCATGACTGCAGGGAACAGGGCTCAATGACCTGTCATGGTCCCTTCCAGTTTCTATGTTTCTATAAACTCTTAGGAAGAGAACAAGAAGCAAAGGGATTAAACTGTAGCACGTGTGGTTTGGGTGGGCCATCAGGAAAAACTTCTGAACTGTTAAGGTTCACCTCCTGTGATTGTAAGATAGCAGCTTTATGCATTTCAGGAAAATCCATGCACTAAGCATATTCCACAGGGGCATAGATCCATTAACTTTACATTCCTTTTATGAAATCAGAGAAAAATTGTATAGTAAAGAATCATTTGCCCCGATCTTCAGCACTGGTTTCATTCTCTTTAGATTTTAATGGAGAAGACAGTGTGCCCTTTGGGTTTTTCAATGGTACCATTCACTTGCTCAAGTTAACCACCAGCACAAACACAGACTGGTCTTTAGGAAGTGCTGTTTTCTTGACAGTAGCAATATTGACTATGGCAACAAGATGATAATAGCAGCAACCTTATGCTTTTCTAATTCCATTAATGTTCCAGAAATCAAAATCTGCAGAGCCTATGGGAGTGGAGCCAATAGCAATGTCAGTGACCATTAACCTTCCCTTTATTTTCATCTTTTGTCATGTTTGGTAGTTTAATGCCAATCTTGTAGCCTACAGGCTGTAGAGCTGGAATTGCAGTAAGATGCAACACAGAGTAAACAAACACATGGTACTTTAAAACTGCAAAGTCAAGATTGTAGTGACGGATTCTGACTTGTGAGGCAATGAAAGGAAATCCCTGAATCTTAGACAGCTAATTGATGCCTCTAGACAGAGCAACCTTCCTCAAACTGTACTTCTCTCCCCCAGTCCAAATGCAAAACTTGTTCTAAGGTACTGAACATATGTTCTGATGTCTTGGAAGCAGTATATCATTTTACTTGCCACCTGTCTATACAAAATTCTTCTTATGAAAATACTGTGCATTTTTGCCAGGTGCAGTTTAGAGTAATTCTCAAAATAATTTAGAGAAGCTGTGAGGGGGAAACAATTATCCAATAAAACCTGAGGCTTGCAACTCCTTCTTAGTGGACTGAATGGGGGATTTGGAAAGGGAATTCAGCCCTTCACCTTTAGGTCTGTAACTTGAATCCAGTAGAAAAAATTTGGGAGTCTTGTTGTAGGTTTGAAAATCTCTCACTCATGAATTAAATCTGCCTACCATTCATTTTATTCTGATCATTTGATTAGCTAGCAAATGTTACAATACTACTTCTTCAGAGGATAAATGTTCCATATATGTAAAGATGGATATGCATAGACCTACAAATACCATATAGGCACACTGGGTGTTTTTGCAGACATGCTTACCACAGAGCCTCACGCAAGTTTCTGAAAGTTTAGCCTTCTACACCACATTCATACATTAAGACTTTCACCAGAGGAAGTCTAAGCACTCTCTTAGTACATTTTCATAGAATCATAGGGTTGGAAGGGACCTCATAGGTCATCTAGTCCAACCGCCTGCCAGAGGCAGGACCACTCCCACTAAACTGTACCAGTCATGGTTTTGTCCAGCCGGGCCTTAAACACCTCCAAAGATGGAGACTCCACCACCTCCCTAGGCAGCTCATTCCAATGCTTCAACCCTCACCTAGTAAAATAGTTTTTTCTAATATCCAGCCTCAACCTCCCTAACTGTAACTTGAGACCATTGCTACTCGTTCTGTCCTCCGTTACTACCGAGAATAGTCAAGCTCCATCTTCCTTGGAGCATCCCTTCAAGTAGTTGAAGGTTGCTATCAAATCCCCCCTCAGTCTTGTCTTCTGCAGACTAAATAAGCCTAATGCTTTCAGTCTATCCTCATAGGGCTTGTGCTCCAGCCCTTTAATCATTTTGGTTGCCCTCTGCTGGACTCTCTCTAGCATGTCCCTGTCCTTTTTGTAGTGGGGAGCCCAAAACTGAACACAGTATTCTAGATGTGGCCTCACCAGTGTAGAATAGAGGGGAATGATCACATCCCTTGATCTGCTGGTAACACTTCTTTTGATGCAGCCCAGTATGCCATTGGCCTTTTTGGCCGCAAGAGCACACTGCTGACTCATATCCAGCTTCCCATCCACCAGGACCCCCAGGTCCTTTTCTATAGTGCTGCTACTTAGCTGAATGTTCCCCAGCCTGTAGCAGTGCATGGGGTTTTTCCATCTCAAGTTCAGGATTTTACACTTGTCCTTATTGAATCTCATAAGATTTCTATTGGCCCACTGTTCCAATTTATCTAGATCTCCCTGAATCCTGTCCTTGCCCTCCAATGTGTCTACTGTTCCCCCCAGCTTGGTGTCATTTGCAAACTTACTGAGAGTGCAGTCTATTCCATCATCCAGATCATTGATGAAAATGTTGAACAGAACCAGCTCCAGGACTAACCCCTGGGGCACACCACTCATGACTGGCTGCCAGCCAGACATGGAACCATTGATTCCTACACGCTGAAACCGTTGATCTAGCCAGTTTTCTATCCACCCTATAGTCCACCTATCCAACCCATACTTCCTTAATTTGCCAATGAGAATGCTGTGGTAAACTGTATCAAAAGCCTTGCTAAAATCAAGGTATATGACATCAACAGTTCTTCCTGCATCCAGAAAACCAGTCCTCTGATCATAGAAGGAAATGAGATTGGTCAGGCATGATTTACCCTTGGTAAATCCATGCTGACTGTTCCTGATCACTTTGTTTTCCTCTAAGCGTTTGAGGATGTATTCTTTGAGAACCTGCTCCATAATTTTTCCAGGGATAGAGGTGAGGCTGACAGGTCTGTAAATTCCCCGGATCCTCCTTTTTCCCTTTCTTGAAAATAGGTACTATATTTGCTTTTTTCCAATCCTCTGGCACCTCCCCCGTTCTCCATGAGTTTTGAAAGATAATGGACAGCGGTGCTGCTATCTCATCGGCCAGTTCCCTTAGCACCCTTGGATGCAGTTCATCCAGCCCCATGGACTTGTGCACATCCAGCTTCTTTAAGCAGTCCCTAACCTGACTTTCCATCACCAAGGGCCTCTTTTCTTCTCTCCAGTCTGCCAAACCCATGGTAGTGGACTGAGAGCTGACCCTGCCTGTGAAAACTGAAGCAAAAAAAAAGCACTGAGCACTTCAGCTTCTCCCTCATCCTCTTTCACGAGGATGCCTTCCGCATTCAGCAAGGGACCAACACCATCCCTGATCCTCTTCTTGTTATTAACATACTTGTAGAACACCTTCTTGTTATTCCTTACATCCCTCACTAGCTGCAACTCCATTTGTCCTTTGGCCTTTCTGATTTTCTCTCTGCAGTCCCTAGCAATATCTTTATATGCCTCCTTGGTCATCTGACCAAGCTTCCACTTCCTGTAAGCTTCCTTTTTATGTTTAAGCTCAGAGCAGAGTTCTCTGCTAAGCCATTCTGTAAGATTGACATATACTGCAGTTTCAGGAATCCCAGAATTGCAGGAATCCCAGGAATTCAGGACAGAGAAGACCTGCAGTAGGGAAAACATGGCTGAGCGTTATTTCCTCAAAGAAACATCTCTAGACATGGTTGCAGAGTGAAAGCTTGTCTCTGTACAGTGCAAGGGACATGGCTATTGGGTCAAGGTAGAGGCCAAATTACAGATGTTTATTGTTTCCATGTCAATACAGTCTGTAACAAGTTAAAGTGCTCTGAACAGCAATAATGCTTCCTCCATAATCGTCACACACTTTAGAGGTGAGATGAGTGAGTAGCAGGCTGGAGGAGCCAGAAAATGACAATATGGGGCATATGCCAGGTAGTGATCAAAGCAGGACTCCATGCATCGTTTAAATTTTATGGGGCCTTCACTAACAGTCTCACTGGATTGCCAATTGACATAAACTGACCATATACTCTCTTTCAATTCCACAAGGATAATATAGTGGATTTAGGGCTCTCAAATTTACCAAACGGTGGTGGCCTGTGTTCTTCTTTAATACAAAGTGGTACATAGGACACACTGTTATTTTCAAAGAGGATGTTCACCACCAGAAGTAGCGCCAGTGCCATAAAATACCTTAACCCAGTAAAACCTAGGTCATTCCTGTCAGTGATGGGATTTACAAACCGTTCAATATGGTCAAGGCAGAGAAAAGGCTGGAACAGTACTGAACCAGGAAGGCTGCGCCCCTGAAGCACCACTGAGCATGCTCCTAGAGAAAGGAGCAGTGCTAAAAAAAACCAGAAACCTCCAGCAGCCCAGGCAGGTAGGGGAGAAGGAGATAAGCCATACCCAAGAGGAACACCACCCTGAGACAGGAAAAGGTGTTCTTACAGAGGAGGTCATGACTTTGGCTGATCTCTTCCCCAGCCCCAAACCTCTAAGACATCATTCCAGAGGTAGGGAGAAATATGTGCAGGAGTCACCTGCATTAGCTATCAAACTGTAATGGTTTGAAGTACTATAATCAAACAGCACCCATGGCCTTAAATGAGACATCATGAGTGGTACAAAGTGGCATGAGGAAAGGTGAACAGGATGTGAGCTAAGCATAGGTTAGCTTGTGCTGTTGCATATTCAGATCACTGGGCTGGGACCTGGTGGAGTAGAAGGGCTTGGGCCCCTTTACCCACCCCAGATTTCCCTACACCTAGCCTTGGGATGAACAAGACAAGAGGTTTCCTGATTAGTATCTGACAAACTGGGATTTTTTCCCATGAAAGCTCATGTGATAAATAAATTTGCTAATCTTTAGAAGTGCCACCAGACTCCTTGGCTTTTTGTTTTTTGTTTTTGGGTTTTAAGTCATACTCCCCTTGCATTGTACTCTGCATTATACTCTGGGGAGAAAAAAAAAACCTTACCTCTTCTTTTGCTTTACTTGGTGTAAGAAAATATAAAAGTTGTCACTCCTGCAAGTAATTATTATTCTTATACAATTACTTTCTATAACAAAGAAAAAAGCTTCTTGATTTCCCAACAAAGTCTAATTAAACATAATAGCTCATGAAGTCATCTATTTATTAATTCATTTAGACTTTTTAATTAAAGAAGTTAACCTTTCTACTAGTGCTACATGATAAAATAAATTAGCTGTAATTAGAAATCAATGTCAGACCTCTAAATAATTTTAACAACAAAAATATTATATTACCTTTCATTACAGAATTGAAAGCACTTCACAAGATTGTTTAAAAATTATATTTTTAGGAATGAGAAGAGCGGCATTGTGTGGTTAACTGACTGGCTCATTGAAAGTCAATTGCAGGGGTGAACCAGAACCCAAATCTCTTGACTACCACTCTCTATCTCTAACCACTAGCACATGCTGCCTGCCTTATTCAAAACAAGTTATAGAAGGATTTCATTTCAAAGTATGCCTCCCTCGGGCATATCCTGTTTTAATGTTTTCACATTAGGTGGTGAGCTATACAAGTTTATTACTACAACAGCAGCTTCACTCAACTCTAACTATCCTTCCTCAATGAGCTTTAGGATGACTTCCTTCAGCTGGCTGGTGAATAATTATTTTTACCTGATTGTGAAATATACAATCATCTGTACAGGTATTGTCTAGTAGCAAAGACAGTGTAGCTGCTCTGTTAAGGGCTAACTGTGTGCAGTGCTGAGGAGTCTCAAATTTGTACAGGGCTTGCACATCTGTGCTCCTAATCCATACTCTACCCTGGTGAAGCTTAAGAGGCCCAGAGAGTAACTGGTACCTCCTTCAACTGCACCAAAGATAATGCCTTGTGGCCCCACACTCTCCACTTCGTCAGATCTGTTTAAGCAGATTTTTTCTACATCTGACCAGATGGACAAAAGTCCTGGGACTAGGGGTGTTCCACCCACAGCTTGAAGTGGTCTCCGTCATGTATCAGGTTTACAGTTTTGTTCAACTTCTTTCAGTACCCCAGTATAAAAATTGATCCAGCATCCCTGCAGATGGCTAACATCCTACTTATGCAGTAAGCACAAACATGCCCCCTTCAAATACTCCATTCTCAAACTCTCACACGCCCTTAACTCGGTTCATTACTAAAAAGCACCAAAAAAAGAATCGTACCACTTATCTTTTTCACACAAAGTTCATGTTGGGCAGGCGACATGAGTCAGATCAGTTGCTAGTGAGTGAAAAAATTATTACAAAGCTGCAGGGAACTGGATGGATCCTTTTCCTGTGCATTTGCAGATAGTCTTACATCTAGGTTTTTAAAAAGATGTTGAATTATGTAATTGTTTTGGGGTGTTATGTGAATCCCAGAGACACTAATTCAACCTCAGGGTTTTTTAATTAATTTTTTTTTGTTTGCATCTTTGCTTGGGGATATACACACACAAACACATGCTCATTCACACATGCACAGACACGCACACCATACACAAAATTGATTCTACCTGAGAAAAGAAGGTAGAAACCAGAAATGGAAAGAAGAAATTAGGATGTCTGGTCACCTTTATTACATGATGAAATATTTTCATGTGTTATTTATTTTTATTTTGCAGTCATTAGGATTACATGTGATGGAAACTGTATTTCTAAAGTACTGTTTCAAGATCTGGGCCCACTAGCACATAAAATAAAATACTTTCTTTTAAGCAACATTCTTAATTACCACAGAAAGCCTGTAGACCTGAAGGGTTTGGCAAGCTTTTTTGATAGCTTGTCAAATATGATACAAATTATGGCGGCTTGCAGAGTTACAGGATAAACATATTGTTCTGAATGCAAGTCAGCAGAATGCTATTGACTTGAAGTGTACTCTATTCTTTTCATTAGAGTAAATGGATTAAAACGCCTACAATATCCAATACAGTAATTATGACCAGAATATGCTACTTACCCATGTTTCTAATTTTAGTATTAAAAGTCTTATTCACCTTTGTGACTATTGAACATTTAGTTTCAAGGTTTATGATGTCAAAACAGGCTACAAACCCACCTTGAGTCCCAATTTCTCATCTTACATCAACATTTAGAGATAGGAAATGTTGACTCGGTTAAAACATCAGCTTTTTATTTATTACATTAGACTTAGTTCCAGTCTCCATTAAAAATACCTTTCTTTGGTGTTTCTAGCATTAGTCCTACCTGACTAGGATATTTACATCATCAGAGATATTGTTCCCAAAAGCCTAGTCCTGCTGTTAAAAAATTGCCCTTCTAATCTCAGCGTGTATGACTATATTAACAGTGAAGCACTGAAACTGAACTGCTTACCTGTGACTAACTAATGCAGTCCAATATGCCAATCAGACATACAAGTGAATAGGCTGATGAGATGAATAGGCTACTACAATAAAAAAGTAGAAATTATGTTCAACTAACATGCATTAGGATATATAGCTAGAGTCTCTCCTCTAAAAATATAGGCATGTGGCACAAGGGAACAGGGGAGCATTAGGAAGCTGGTTATAGTCCCTGATTCTCAAGCTTCCCCCAGCTTGTACCCCAAAAATCAGTTAGAGTTGCTTTAATTCAGTGTCTCTCAGCCTTTCCAGACTACTATACCCCTGAAAGGAGTCTGATTTGTCTTATGTACCTCCAAGTTTCACGTCACTTAAAAACTACTTGCTTTAAAAAATCAGACATAAAAATATGAAAGTGCCTCAGCACACTAACTGAAAAATTGCTGACTTTCTCATTTTTACATAGAATTATAAAATAAATCAATTGGAATATAAATATTGTAGTTATATTTCAATGCACAGTATACAGAGTACTATAAACAAATATGAAATTTTAGCTAGTTCTTACTTTTTTGTGCTTTTTCTGTAGCTTGTTGTAAACTTAGGCAAACATCTACATGAGTTGCTGCACCCCCTGTAAAATCTCTGTGTACCCCCAAGGGTATGCATAACCCTGGTTGAGAACCACTGCTTTAACTCATCTTACTGCGTTACACTCACCCTCCCAATGTGCAGAGTAGCTAATATACAAGCCAGCTCCACCCAGGCTTTTGCCAATTCAAAGTTCCCCTCACTGGAGGAATTTTCATCTTGGCTGTTTTGGCCAGAGTCTGGCCTCCTTGTGCCACACAAGTACCACTAACAAGCTGGATTACAAATGAGAATATGGTCAAAGAACAACTCAAGAAATTCAAGTCCTAGTCTTTCATTCATTCTGTTGTGGCTGTGTATTGTAGAAGTTCAGCTTTAATATGAGTTGTTGTAAAATACACATTAAAAGAATGGGGACCTAGAGATGGGTCTATGAAGTCAGAAAAATTGGCAATACCTCTGAAAATGGCTGTTTGTATACCATAGTAAGACTGCATGTTATTCATTCTTACAATTGAACTGGAGGAACAATAAATTCCACAGATTAATTATATACTGTGTACAAAAGGATTTATTTATTATTTTAAAATCCATGGCCTTTATTTAATTTCCCCTTGTCCTTCTAGTATGACAGAAGGTAAATAGGAATGATTAATTTACATTCTTTATGAACTATATTATATTTTACATTTATAGCATGTCCCCTCCCAGACATTGTCTCCTAAGCTAAAGCAGTCCTAATTTTTGAAATCTCATCGTGTGGAACCTCTTCCATGTGTTTAATCACTTTATTCACCAATCTCTGAACCCCTTTTATTTCTGTTTATCTTTCTTGAGAATGATATCCCAGGTGAGGGTATACCATTGATTTCAATATGGTAATTTAATATTTTCAGCAGATTTTCTATTCTATTGCTTATGCTTACTAACATGTATTTGTTTGTTTTGCTGTCACTGTACTTTGAGCAAGTGTTTACACTGAGCTGTCCATAGAGATGTAAAAATATTTTTCCTGAGGGGTTGCACTTTACACAGAAGCCAACAATGTGCATGAATAGTTCAAATGATTCCTTTCAACACACACTGTGGTAGATCTGTCTACCATGAATTTCATCTGGTATTGTACCGGGTATTAACGTAACTAACAGGTTCTCAGATTCTACAGTCTTCTCTAAATCTTTACAAAAAACATTTATCACTGCATATTTTCTCATTTTGTTCTCCATCCCCTCTTCCAGATACATTTAAAATATATTCTGTAACACTGGCCCTAATACAATCCATAGGCCTCCTCACTTAACTTTTGCCATGTGGAAAATTGACCATTTTACTCCTATACTTCGTTTACTGTCTCCTAACCAGCTTCTAATCCATGAGACTATCTTTCGCCCATGACTACTTAATTTCCTCAGTAACCTCTTTTGAGAGACTTTTAAAGGCTTTTTGAAAATCCAAATATGTTACGTCAACCAGTGGCAGATTAGGGACCTAGTGACCCCACCTGGGGCCACACCTGCCCTCACCTGGGGCCACAGCCCCCCCCCCCCCCCCCGCCCCCCCCGGGGCCGCCCCCCACGGGGGCCAGAACCCAGCTGCAGTTCCAATGCTCCCCGCCAGGGCTGCCTCCCTCTGTCCAGGGCCAGATCCCGGCAGGGGGATGGGGCCACAGCAGCTCCCCAGGAGGGCAAGGGCAGGGGGCCATAACAACTGCAGCCCAGCTCCCCAGCAACGTGGGCCATGGTGGTGGCGGCGCTGCTTGCTGGCTGTACCAAAGGCACCGTCAGAGTGGTGCAGCCCAGAGTCTGCCTCTGTGGGCCAGATTACATAATCCGCCAGGGGGCCACAAGGATTTTTGGTTTTGTTAAAAAGGGATCCCCAGCCTGAAAAAGGTTGGGAACCACTGCAAAGCCACACCTATTTACCTTTATATTCTTTCTAATTTATATTTGCTTATTGCTGGTTTGTAACACTGTGTGTGTGTCATTCTAACTATACTACAGAGCACTAGAAAACAACATAGTGTGAACACACTGCCATCACTTTCACTCAGATGCACTGGATGAAATGTGCAACAGGTTTTCTTATAAAAGTATCATTCTGCAGGGAAAATACGTTAAATAGCTGTTAGTTTCCCCTTGGAAATCAATTAGTTGAGTCAGAGACTTGAGACCTATTATGTTAAAAACTGCTATTTGGCAATAGAAAGATTTAAATATGATTATAGCATTAGAGTGTAAGATTCAAAAATTCATAAACTCCAAAAACTTAAAATCTGCTTGTTTTATGGTTGACTAATAGAAGTGTACATAATACTAGACACAGATTGTGTGCAAGTTTATAAGACACAGATAAAAGCAAATTCATTTCAAGTAATGTCTATTATTCAAGCATTCATTCATGAATGCTTTTATTCTGGATTTGTAAAATAAAAGTAACATTGTATTACTGCATAAAGAAGTAAATTATATAACTCTGTCATATTGTGATTCAATCTTCTAAAGCTGAAACCCTGTTATATGAGCTTTTTAAAGATATTTTTTCACAAAAATAGCCACGTCCCTGGTCTTATTGTTTAAATAGCTGTATTAGAAATATGCTTTATAAAAAAATGGGAAATTGAAAATGGTAGTAACAATGAAATATTACTAGCTTACATCACTGAATGCATACAGGTGCTTTAATTCAAACAGTGCTTTATTCCTTTGAACGTTAAATAAAAACAAAAATACGGCCAAAACCGTGAGCCTATGGGTAGATTCCTGAAGCCATATTTTGGCTTTGTGGCTCCTATTCCAGAAGGTGCTTAAACATATGCCTAATTCTAAGCACATGTGTAATCCCATTATGGGACAAACTCACATGCCGAAACTGAGGCATAATTAACTATTTTCTTGATTTGGGAACTTAAATAAAAATATATTTCAAAGATGCTGAACACGTTGCTTTCACTGACTTCAGTGAGAACTAGGATTACTCAGCACATCTAAAACTAGATCACTTTTTCTTAGGTGCTGCAATGTGGGTTTAGAAGCCTAATTTAGGCATCTGGGTTTCAGCAATATATATATATAACTTCTTAACTTTTCCCCCATTTTAAAATTTGGTACATTTTTTCATCTTTAAAGTGTACTTAAAAATATGTAGTGTACCTATTTTTAAAAATGACCTACACATTTGATATGTAAGGCAATTAAAACATACTTGCTGAGGCTGAAATTTTGGAAAAATTGAAATTTTATGCAGATGATTAATATTTTAGTTTACATAGTTAATAAATCACATTGCCCTAATTATATAAATGAGAAGCCACACCAACCTCAAGATCCCAGTAGCAGAATATTTTGGCCTTTGTGTAATATATTTAAGTAAATAAAATTACGAAGTTAAGTCAGTTGCAATTGGTTTATTGAAATCGCCACATAATGCTGGGTACTGTTCCTAACAAACAGAGTTTAAGCATATTTGCGTTTTTTAAACCAAAGTCCTTCCAATCATGTCTCCGGTATGGAGACACCTATTACTGAATGCATCTGAGCAGCGCTCGAAGAAGAATCTTCCTTTTTTGTAAACTAAACATTGTAAAATGGAACATGAGGAAACTGGTGATTGCCCTTAAAAACTGGTGTTAAGTTTCAAACCAAGTATAGATATAACTAAGATTCAGAATCACATTCGAGTGGCAGCTCCACCCATACTGCTGTACAAATAAGGTGCAGCACTTCTAGCAATATTCTCAAAAGGAGGTTTAGTGACAGAAGTTTTGAGATTCTATTCTTGGAATTAATGATTCAGCCAAATTTCTAGAGCACAGTAGTTTGGAGAATCATTTAACCCAGTCCTTTGGAGAGTTCTCCTTAACTGCCTGCTGTGAGTAATTAACTGACTGTTTATTTTCCATCCACTAAAAGTGCTGCAGCTCCCAACCCTTCAGCTGGTCCATTCTATCACCAGCTCCAGATGAGAAAGTGAGAAGGAGAGTGAGAAAGGGCTCAATAGCTCTTTGCTGTCCAGTCAAGGCTAGAAATTTTCTGTTTAAGTTTAAAAACAAAACAAACAAAAAACCCCACTAAGATTAGCTTTTTATATTCTCAAGCCTTTAAAATCAGGGAGGACTGCAGCAACAGATTTTGCAGGAACTGAAGCTGTCTCTGGACCCAAGTCTGGATTTTAACCCACATTTCTAGTTAGGAAGGCAAGCACAGTAACCTACTACATTCATAAGCTCTCCAACAACAGGCTTTTGGGGGCAAGTTCTTACACAGGCAAGAGTCCCATTGGTTAATTTTCCTGAGTAATTGCAACATCAGTCCCAGCCTTTGCTTTTTATTATCATAATTCAATGTAGCACCATCAGTGCCAGCCAATAAATTTAGAACAACAGTTAATTGGTTTACTTTCTATGACAACTCCAAGTTAATATATTTTTTAAAGCAATATTGTATTTTCACCATCTTATTTCCTTGCCTCCCACTGAAGACTGGGGTGGGGGGTCTCATTCTCATTTATCCTAAGACTCTTTATACCACTCTGGCAAAATAAAAGGGCATTAACATGGGTATAAATCACTGTTCAATCCCTTTAAGGCTCCCTTATACAACTAGCAAAGCATAAAAAGGCTTTAGTGTAAGTGAGAATCAGGCCCTAGCTGATTCAATCACATAAGGACTTGACCTGCAGGGCCCATTGTGTGTGTAACATTGTTACCTGCCAGCACATCATTTACAAAATCTTTTCAAATTGCACCCAGATTTAAAGCTCTGTAGATGGAAGGGCTAATGTCTGAAAGGCACTCTCTTGTACACTTTTAAACAAAAGGCACAGAATGATTATTTCATTTTTTTAAAAAATAAGGTTTCCACTATACTGACTATTTTCTGAGAGCTTCTTTGCAGCTCCATTGCTCACTGTGAGCCAAAAATGGGCATTCATTTCACATAAGCCCTACCTGATCCAAGAAAATGGATGGAATTAGAGTTTTCTCCTAGCTCAGTACTTATTTCAAACTGCAATATATAGCACCCGTCTCCATATAACAAATATTGTGAATAAATTCAGCTCTAAAAACGCCATGTATTTAAAAAAAATACAATTAAATGGGACATTTTTAAATAGCAGGATATGAGAATGAGATAAAGAGAAGCAGCGATACAAATTCTCAGGACAAATAAGTGCACATAAAATTACATTTGTATATGTTTTCTTAGCTTAAAAAGTAATTCTATTGTAAGGCAAGGACTCCGGTTTGCATTAAACATGGTCATGATAATATGAGTCCAATTTTATTTTATAGCAAATGAATAGTACACTCAGGTATCAACCATCAGATTTTAAGATATGTAGTTTTCAGTGAAAATAGCTACAATTCTTTATTAACAGTTGATTTTAAACACACTGCTATAGGTGACTGACAAATTAAATGTGAACAACTACACTAACCAAAAGTAAATGCAGAATCATTTTGAAAGCATGTTGTTTGATTGCAACATTTAATTTTTTGTCTCTTTACTCACCAAAGTTGATCCCACTTTCTATTAAGAACACATTTATAACTGGCTTATAAAAGGATTAATAAATGTTTTAACAAATTGTTAAAAAATTAATAATATCAAATGGATCAATCAAATGCTGATAAGCATCTATAAAACATACTATTCATGTTGGTAACACACTAATAATATCTATGGATTGCTTACTAATCATTTATAAACTACTTATTATTAATACCTTATCCTGAAACACCTTTGGTTCAAAAGAAAGTCAGTGAATAAAAGAGAATTCAGTACATTCTGCTCCTGGAGGACACAGTTAACAAGAATGCTAGCTGTGGATGAGACAACTAGTTTGGGTAAAAAAATCAACCTTGCCCCAAAACTTTGGCTTTGAGGTCAAAGCATTTGGTTAAACTATTGAAGAGGAATAATCTGCCACTTGGGTCTATGAATAACAAATGAAATAGTGAAAATTCCAGGAGAGGGTGGGTTCTTGCAGTACTGCTAGCAAAGCTCAAACCAAGTAATACTGGAAATTTCATCACCAGAGCCTGGTTTTGCCCAGCTTGCCTAACAAGTAAGTTTGGTCCATTTAAGATAGAGGCTTTAAAAACATTTGTGATTGACCCAGCTAAAATACCAATATATCTAGTCAGATATAATGGATGCCACATAAATGCATTTAGTTTTATAAAAATGCCTTTCCCACATTCAGTATGTGTAATTATCAATTTGCAGATATGTCAAACCTTCTATACTCCCTAAAGACAAAGCTGTAGTAGTAGACTTAACAGAAAAACTTTTCTATCCAATTACAGGGGTTTTGTGAACAAGAATGCACTGAATACACTGTTAATTTACAGTCATATAGCCACCTTGACTAGAAAAAATTTACAACCATTCATGAAAGAACGCTCATGAGCAAAGCACTCTTTCACCCATTTTACCATCAGTAAACCAGGATGCAGGGATGTTAAGTCACTTGTAAAATTTTACAAGGAATCAGTGGCAGAGCTGAGAAAAGAAACCCTCTCTCATGAGGCCAAATCCAATATTGTTGCCTGGAGTTTTCAAAGGAGCCTAAGAGAGTTAGGTCCTCAACTCCTGTTGAAGTTTGGGCATCTAACTCCTTTATAACCTTATGAAAGTTCTAGCCCTAGCCACAAACAGCTTCCTAATGCTCACTTCTGACATTCGTTTCAGGCTAAAGTTAACTCTCTTGTATATTGTTATTTTGCTGATTGTATGCCATACTGATACAAACCCCAATTTCCTAAATATGTTTAAAATAGATATTCCTTCACAGTAGCTGTTCCATTCCCTTCAAAAGTGATCTTAACCATTATTAATCATAGTCAAATAGATGTTTGATAGCTGACATGGAGACAATCTCTTAAAACAAATCTACCTTTGGAGTCTATTTAACATGCAGAAAATATGCCAGTTTCCCGGCGGATGCTCTTTTCAGGCTTAAAGAAAGGCTGGCTTTCAGCACGTCTCCAACGCAGGGGTATTGCTGGTGCTGGCCTTGCAGGGCTCAAGCCCTGAATGTCAGCATCAGACCCCCGGATCTGCCGCAGCGGTGGTGCACTTAAAGTGTGTGAGCACCAAATGACCCCACCTGAGCCCCACATCTTTTTCCAGGCCAGCAGCGCTCCTGCCAGTGGTTACCACTGATGGCAGGTCAGAAGAAAATGAGTAACAAGGACTGTCAGGGGTGCAAATTGAGGAGCTTTTTGTATGGGTGTGAAAGAATAAGGAATCTGAAAGGAGGGTGGATTTTGAGGGGAGGAAGGATTAAAGGCCATTCAGGGAAAGAGTTGGGGGGAAGAGGAGGTGCTCCTTCATATACACATTTTCAGTACCTGAGAGCATGATGTTCCAGGTCCTATGGGACTACAACTGATCCTTTGTAAGGAAGACAGTGCATTCCTCAGGGTCATACACAAAAGCTTTGGAGAACTGCTAAACCATGCAGATTTAGACTTGATAATCCAAAGGATTTACTTTTATAAACAGCAAGCCTGAAATGCAAAGGATGATTTTTATATCATCAGTAGCTCTTTAAGATTGAAAGTCTTCTTCCCACAAATACATTACTCTAAATGTTTTCAATTTACAGGCAAGTTTCAAAGAAAATGTGCCCACTTCAGCCTTCATACAAAGTGTCTTCTTACTGAGCTAACTGGAAGAAAAGGGATATTGCCTTTTCAAGAGTTGCCTTACAACAGGCAGGAAGAAGAGGGAAGTTTGCAAAGATGAACAAAAAGAGCAGGAAGCAGTTTGGTCAGCTCAGGAGATGGTCACTACATTTCTCTTACTGTTGAGAGGAAGATAGAGAGAATGGAGGGGGGCTGTATTTATAACCCATGCACTCCAGAAGGCCCTCTATTCCAGTGATGAAGACAGTTTGCGGACCCTACATCCAGAACAGTGGGGAGCCAACCCTCTTCTTCCTGCACTGTACAACTTGTCAGTACTACCTGATATTTTAAGTGAATAATGATGCAGCATAGCTAAATCACATCCAGGGCCTTCTGTCCTTCTTCATGCATGTTTGAAAAAGAGAAAAAAAGCCATCCTACAGTATTGTAAAAAGGAAATATGGCTTGTGTTTGAAGCATTGTTCTGGAACTAAAAAGATTTGCGTTGAATTCCAGATACAGTTACAGACTTCCTGTGTGACCCCAGACAAGTCATAATCTCTCTTTGCCCTGGTTCCCCATCCATAAACTATGTACAATTGTAGTTCCCTCCCTCACAAGGGTGTTTGAGGATAAATTCTTTAAAGTTTGTGGAATGCTCACATGCCACAATAAGGACAATTTTGGTAATACTGAGACAGATAATAGGGGCCCAAATCAATTTTCTGAAACCTCATTGACACTACTGAGACTCCTGTGTACTCCTAGCAATAAAACTGAGCATGTGGCATACATTAATTAAAAATAAAACCAAACAAAAATAAAGAAAACTAGATCCACATTAGTGGCTCAGGCTGACCACGGGTGGCCTAGAAGTATCTGCACTCCCCTGCATTTGCTCTGTGCTTTGCTAGTCAGCCTGGGCTTTCATACTAGCTGTCCAGTTTGTAATCTGAGTTTAATTGTTGAACTTGAGATCTGAAGGGTGGGGTATTTTATTTTTGCAGATTTCACTTCTGTTATTGGGTCAACATTTTTTTAAATTGACCAACTATAAATAAAATTGTACAGCTAATAAGTAGCCAGAACAATGGGATTTCAGTAATGTTACTTCTTCAGGAATACACTGAAAAGTTATTCTGCTATCACCCAGGAACAGTGCTACCATTTCTGGTGCCCCCCTGCAAGCACAGCAGATGCCAGTGCAGACCAGAGCTAGCTCAATGGGTTGTGGGACCCCAAGCCAAATTTTGATTTGGCACCCCCTCTTCTCATTGATGGAGATTGAAAATGGTTTTCCAAAGTGCATAAATCTCCAGCATCTGCCTGCAGAGGGATTTAAAGTGCCCTCTGCCTACATGACTTAAACTGCAGGTTAACTAACACTGCCTGAGCCGCTAGGAAAGAGTTGAAGAGGTGGGAGCCAGCCTGATCTTCAGGAGGGCTAGAGTGCCCCTAAAAACTGTCACTTGAAGCCATGTCTGTCTCTTGCCTCACAGAAGAGCCGGCCCTGGTGCAGACAAATGATGTTGGAGTGCACCGCAATGGCGCCCTCCCCATTTTGGTGCCCCTCAAGCGACAGCGCTCCCCTGCAACACTTAGGGGGCTTACCGCGTTGCACCAGCCCAGCTATTACCAAACATAACACTGAGGTGCTAGGGTGATTTCCATCAACTCTAGGATGAAAGAGCAGAGCTTTATAATGTTGAACCACGTTTGGCATTTTCTCACCCAGTTCCTAACCATACGTGGATATTTAGGGCATGTAATCTTAGTCCTTGCTCTCCTAATGTGCAAGCTGCTCGTGATTCGGAAACCAGGAGCAGTGATGATAAATTCTATGGGTGCAGGGTGGGGATGCAGCACAGTCCCACTTTCTGAACAAACCATAAAAGTGTGTAGCAGCACTTGTCTCAGCATGCGCTCTTTCAGTGCTACTGAAGTTCTCATACTTGGACAAGATTCACGCTACAGCTCCCCACTCACCCTCCTGATCCCCACCCCACCCACGCATCTACAGTCTGGCCTTTATCTGCTGTTCCTTAAATTACAAACAGCAGACACAATAGAAAGGAGAACAAAGTTAGCCAGTTCATTATTAAGTTTGTTTTAACATTACAGGCTAAATACGTGCAAATAAATTGCTCTGCCATGGTCTGGGGATTTGCTGAAAAATCAATTTATCCATGAATGCTAGCTATTCTAAAGTTCTCCGTGCTAACAACTACACTGCCCAGAACTAAATGTACTTGAGGCAGAAAAAATTAAATACCAGTGTCAAACAGGTCTTCCTACATACAACTTCTCAAGAATATCTGCAAAGGTATTGTTAGTTGGGGGCATCAGAATCTGCAACACCAAAATGGGGAATTGTGCTTATTCCTCAAATCCATTCTCCCTTTGTCAACAGTAAACCCCTTTGCATCTCTGGTAACATGTATTAGGATTTCTACACAAAATCAAAGACATATAGGGACCTCAGTAAGTCATCTATGCCAGTTCCCTGCAGGACTAAGTATTTTCTAGACCATCCTTGGCAGGTGTTTGTCTAATCTGCTCTGAAAAGCCACGCAGGCTACACAATTACATTGGGGCAATCTATACTATATTTTCTCAATATCATCCCACTGATATCACACAATGATAGGTATGGTTATTTAATCATTATGTCTGAAGGAAAAATGGGTAGTTCTCTAGACCATATTTATTACCAGGAACATTTGGTAATAACATCTTGTGTGGCATAACATGAACAATTTAACTCACAAGTTTGTATTTTTGAATTATTCAGCGCAAATCCCCCAAAAGGATTTCCCAGAAAAATCTCATACGACTAGCACTGCTGGTTCACTACATTCAAAGCAAGTTTATATATTAAAATACCACCACCACAAAAAGCCCCCTCATCTTTCACCAGTTGTTTTTCTAGAGATTTTTTTCAAATTATTTACTCATGCATTAAAGTTAACATCCACTTGATAAAAGGATCCAGATCATTTTTATCAAAATAATGCCACACTGGGGACACTTGTCAAACTGAATAACAGCAGAAAAGTATCAAACAGGATGGGGGAGGACAAATGGAAAGGAAAAGTGAAAAGAAATGGAAGTAAGAAAATTTACTTTAAAAAGTTACTCCATTTTCATAATTTGACATTTTACGTTTAACCCGTTCAAACCATGATTTTAAATGCCAATATCAAGTTGTTCTGTGCAGAACTCTTCCTAAAGGAAAGAAACAAAAAGTAAGTTTCTATAGAAACATAAATAAAAAATGAAGACTTTCAGAGGAAAAAATCTTGTGTATCAAAACCAAATTTTTATACTGTTGACTGTAATGTTTACAAAAGGCCTCTATGACTTCACTGCAACTTTAGTTTTCCAAAATTACTTCTCTCTTTGGGCATAAAACTCACACTCATTTGAGTAAAACATGAGTGAGCAGTAGACATCAGAAATCAGTATGCCCCACATACTGAACTGCCTGTACATTTAACAAAGACAGACACACTATCCACAGCAAATAGCACACAATTTTCTAGCCATTGGAGACTGTAGTATTGATTCACGATCATCCACTGAGCATGGCATTAACAAGCCAATGTATTTTCTCTTATCAACTTTATCAAATTTTCTGAACATTTCCCTTTTAATTTATAATATGTACCTATTTCCAACTCTAGGTGTATGTGCCTAATTTTAAAAATATGCAAATTAAAATACACATCTGATTTTCCACAGGTCAAGAGCACCTACAATTCCCTTTGATTTAATGCTCAGCGCTTCTGAAATAAATCAGTTTATTAATTCAAAAAAGGTCAATTTAAAGAAAATTTCAAGAAAAAAACAGCTCCTCAGGTACACACACACACACACGAACAATTCAACTGTCCCAAAGTCCTTCATAGAGAAATATTGGATACCTTGTAAATACCCTGAAAGTCAATAGGGAAAGGACTTCTGGAAATGAAGATCCTCAGTAAGAAAGCCATCAGTCCAGCCCCACATTGTTACAATCTTGGGACTATTAGCAAATGTATCAGTTACTTTCATCTGTTAGGATGGAATGGAAAGAACAATGCAGTCACAGAGGTAATCAGGACTCACACCACAACAGGCTTTACAAATCAAAAACACCATCTTGAGTTGCACTGGAAACAAACTGTAAGCACAGGCAACCTTCGGAACTAGTGCAAAACGTTCCTTATGGAAGGTACCACTTAGCAGATGAACAACAGTGTTCACACGTGTTCACCGCAGAAACTGACTGTCTGTATTAAACATTTCCCTAAGAATTGTTCTGCCTTTTACCTTATACCGCTAATGAAGTGTTCATGTAGCTATCTTAGTGCCAGGAAATTGGAGAGACAAGATGAGGAAAGTAACATCTTATTGAACCAACTTTTATTGGTGAAAGAAACAAACTTTTGATCTTACACAAAGAAGAGCAGTGTATAGCTTGAAAGCTTGTCTAAGTAACAGAAGTTGGTCCAATAACAGCTATTACCTAAACCATCTTATATTTCTTTTCTATTATCTACTTACAGAATTGTATACAATTCACCATCCTGGACTGCCCCGTTTTGTAATCTGGCATTGCAGCAGCGCTGCCTCAGATTCCCCACCATGCCCTTTTTGTCTGCTCCAGCCATTCGTACAGCTTAACCCTCCAGCCACAATGCTTTACAGAGTTCAGCTGCTTCTGGGATAACAGAATCCTGAAGACAAAATACAACAAAAGCAAAAACCAAAAGAATTTTCAATCAAGGCAGGCTGAGCATCCTTACAACCTGGCCACAGCTGCAACACTGTCTAAACACTCACCAGCAGGTACCTGGGTTGTGATCAAACTTACTATCTGCTCCAGGCCGCCCCTCCTATATAGTCTCCTCCAAAGGTTCCTGACCAAGTATACAGCCAACTCCTGACCCTTAGACAGGTTTCTTCCCCAGGCCAGAGCCATCAGTCTGCTCTCCTGGCAAGTCAGCGTTTTAACTGCTGGGATTTTCTCTTCTGCAACCCAATGCCCAGTTGAGGTGTAGTTGGATGGTACTATCTAGACAGTGCTAGCTGGCCTCAACCCTTCCAGCTCTTAAAGGTGCAGGCAGTCCTGCTACAGGGGTCTTAGTTTTATAAACTCCCAGGCCAGATGGACCCATTATGATCATCTAAACCCAGTGGTTCTCGGCTTATTTACCATTCTGGGCTGCATATGCAGCCCACGTTGTGTTATGTGAGCTGCATCCATTACTCTGTATGACCCTGAGGATGTCACATGAGCCACAGTTGGGTGTTAATTGGTCTGCAGGTAGCTGCTGATCTAGTTTGAGTTTGGAAATAGGCAATATCACTTTTGACATGGAATGCTACTCCCCTCCCCTTTTGCCAGTCAGTTCTTTCTGAATGAGTTATAATAATAGATTTTAACATTCTAGTCATGTGACTCATCCATCAGGTTTCAGTAAAACAAAGCAGATTGAATTTATGCTTATAACTGATAAACTCCAATTCCTCTCATTTGTTACCCATAGACCTAGCATTGGTATAAAGGCAATTGGTTAAAAAAAATCTTCATTTCATAATCTTTGGATCCTTCATCAATTTTGATATCTTAATTTTGTGTTAAATGTGAGTTTATATCTTCCCTCTTTTTACTCTCCTCTTTGTTATTAATGCCCCAACCTATTTCTGAGGAGATTAGTTCCCCTTCCACTGAGGTAGAAACTATCCAAATTATAAAGATTCCCTCTCCCCACAGATGGTGGACCAATGTTCCACAAATCCAAAATCATCCACTGTACCCCTCTTATCTAGCCAGCAGTTCATTTCCAGAATCTTCTGTCCTCGGTCTTCCTTCAGTCATGGGACAAGAAAGATATTCTTCTTCTTCAGTATGCTTCTGTGTTCCTTGGAGTCATCAATTATCTGAGAGATATTCCATGATGCAATACAAATTAATGCCAATATGAATTCCCAATAGATACCTGCCTATTGACTTCAGAAACCTATCTAGTCAGAGTGGTGTCTTGGTGTTTTGACTCTGGAAAGGCAGCACACCATCCTGCTATTCACTTGGCTCTTACAGTCTTTCAGTTGTTCTGAGTATTTAATCCCCACCAAGGTCGATATGTCTTCCTTGGATAGTTGGAGTTCTTTGTGTGTAAACTTGATTTTCTTACAGGTTGGACCAAGTTACCATCTACAGGAATCCTCAATATATTGCTGTGTTCCCTTGGGCCAGCAGAACCTTGAGAAATATCATAACAGAGTTTCCATGTTGAAGAGCAAATACTCATTGGAAATTCCTAGCTGTGTGGAATTCCTCCTGGATTTCCTCTCTCTGGTGTCCACAGCCCATCCACCTTCATCTGTCTCTGTGTAGAATGCCATTGTGACTTCTTGCCTCTGGTGACTATTGACTGCTAGGTCTCTTTTTCTGACTTCCTCAGTCTCTGAATTCTTGATGGCTAACTCTTTTCTTCCTTGAATTTGATGTTTCCAGAACCAATCTACTAGAAGCTTCTCTGATTCTCAGTAGTCTCTCTACTTGCCCTTCCAATCCAACAATCTTCTCAAGCACAGTCACCAATTTGAATCTTATGCACAAGACGACCCTTCCAACTTCATGCACAAAAGACAACATGGCACATCAGCTGCAGGTCTCCACCACTGTTTGAATGCTGGCTGTCAGAGAACTGCACGTAGAACTGAATCTAGATGGAAAGCCCCTCACACTCTCTCCACAAATTCCCTCCAATTAACCACTCAGCCACTTAACAGAGCTGATCAAAGCATCAAGTGTCAGAGTCCCCACAACCCTTTTCAAGGTACTAACAGACAGACTTGTGTCACTTGATTACTCAGGTCCCATGGTCCAGCTGCTAAACAATCAAACAACCCACACTGGCCAAGTGCACCACCTACCAAGTCCTGCTACCTCCAAAAAGAGTCTATAACTACTACTTAGAGTTATCTCTATTTGCAGCTCTTGAGTACCACTACCAAGTAATTGATCCTTACCATGAACTGAAACCCAGCCTACCTTCTTCATCAATGAACAAGAGGTCCAACAGTTGAAGTGACATGCACATTGAGACATCTTACACAATTAGAATTCATCCTTGCTGAGAAAGTCTTAAGACTTCATATGTGAAAGGCAATTTGACAAAGCTTACACAGGAGCTACCTAAACCATGAGTACATAAGAAGGGAAGGCTTTGGAATCTGTTAGTGACTTCCTAGCACCTTTCAAGAACACTGAATACACTTAAAACTATATCAGCACACCTTGAATTAGAGCTACATGAAAAATTCATACCATTCATGACTGCCAGTTACTATGTTTATAGAGCACTTCAAAAATAGAACATATAGGACAGTATTAATGTTAAATAATACTAATGAAAATTGGTGTTTTAAGTAACATTTGAAAATAAAACATTCATGTAAGATACATTTCCAATCTGTAAAATCAAGTGGAATTCAGTGTAGAATACACATTGATATAATTAATTATCACAGTTCTGCAACATCTGGCAAAAACACACTCAGTTTTCTTGGGAAAATCCAGCTGGGGGCAAAAGCTTTGTCCATAAAACGGCATACGGGAATAGACAAAGATTATAGCCTTTGCTACAGTTATCACCTCATGGATGATGGAAATATGCTAACGGTGTTAAAGAACTAAAATGAGAGTATCAAAAAACTCCCCCAGAGCAGGTTTATGAACCACAAACACTTTTTCCCTTTTAGTTTCACAGTAAAGAACAAAATAGTGCCTCACAAGATTAGCATTAGAAATGTTAACTTTCCTAGACCTAAAATGATGGATGAGGCCTCTATCTTCCTGTGATGCAGTTGTTTAAGCCAGTGGATTTTTTTTTTCCAGCCACTGAAGGATTTTCTGAAGCTGTATGCTTCCTCTATGAAATCTTCAAATTTTTGGCACATATTTAAAATGTCAATACTTTATACTTAATGAGCAAATTCTGTTTTCCAGAGTGGTTTAAGAAAGGAAGGGGCTACTAAAACATTGGATTTTCTTCACTTTACTTAATTATGCAATGACTTAGCAGAGTGAAGATTTTTAAAAACATGCAGTTGAATTTACTATGTATTTACGAGTTTACCCAAACTTGGGTAAGTAAATCATTTGCTTTTTACCTACTGTACAGTGCAACTAGTTAGACATCTGCTGCAACATTTGTCACCCAAGTGTGACAAACAGTAGTTAAGACTATTTTAATGGCATCATGGTGGAAAATATTATTTTTAAAATATCATTGAGTTAATGGATATAATAGCTATGAGTTGTGGAGTGAACAGTCCATTTGCTCCCACTTAAGGAAACAGACATTTTCTTGCTGGGAATATTCAGCTTCTTCCATCAAGAAATTTCTTGGCTAGAAAATCACATTGGAAGTAAATATTATAAAGAAGGTGCATAGAATATAATTTACAAAATCTTTAATTCTGCACAATCAAGGGTGAACCACATCAAAAAGGGAATTCTATGACAAAGAGGCTTCATATACTAAGAAAACTACAGGTATTAAAAAGACTAAATGAAAAACTGCAGCTCTGGCACTAGGGTTTCTGGTGCCCCCTGCAGCGCAACAGACAACAGATCGATTATGCCTGGGCAGACGAGTGATGTCAGTAGTGCAACACAGTCCTCATTTTGGCTCCCCTCAAAGGTCAGCACCCCTCTGCAATACTTACCTTGCTTACCATGTTGCAGCAGCCCTGACAAACTGTATGATGCTTGTGAAACAATAGATTCTAAAAGTTAGTATCTGAGCTCTTTGCTGACTAAATATACCCTATGGGAGGCAATGGTAGGTGATACTGTTGCAAGCAGCCAGCTATACAAAGAAAGGAGCAGACACTGTCACAGTTTCTTTTGTTATTCTGTAAAAGTGAATGTTGCCATATTTTGACAATTAAATAAATGAGTTCAAAATGTAACTTTTTCATTTCAAAATAGAAAAATTTAAGTTGTACCCAAATGCTGGAACATTAGTTACTACATATCTGAATTCTAGTCTTTCCAGATACATAACTCTTTTTGATCTCCGGCAGTAAAATGCAAGCAAAATGCATCTCAGAAACAGGCTTTAAGTCTGGTTTGATAAGGCAAGTAAGATTTTTGTGCATAAAGAAAACTAGTTCTCTTTTGTAATTTTAAAATAGTATTAATTTGACACAGTACAAGTATACCACCCTCATAAGAGATTAAATTCTTATCACATATCAGTTACATGCGTGATTAGTTAAAATAAAGAAACTCTACATCCCCACAATAAATTAACAATAAAACTGACTTCAGTGGGGCTCTTGGATGGACAAGACATGTAGCTTTCAGTACGAGTGAAGACCTACCAGAAGGCAATTAAACTTCACAACAAGTTATGTAGATGGTCTCTAAGTCATACATACTCTGCAGTAAAACACCCTTAGCTGGCCATGTCAGCTGAGTCAACCTTGCAGGGCTTGGATTGTGTAGCTCTCAAAATTGCAGTGTAGACATTTGGGCCCAAGCAAAAGCTCTAATGTCTGCACTGCAATTTTAATAGTCTTGCAGCCACAAATCCAAGTCTGCTGCCACAGACCAGCTTTGGGTGTTTTATTGCAGTGTATGCCTACCCAAAGGATCTGAACCAACTCCCACTAACATCAATGCAAGGGTTACTACTTCAGCTATATAAAAGGAAGGAAGGAAGGAAAGTTTACCAACTGCTTCTGACCCCTGCCAAAAATGAGACCATCCATTTTGCACATTCATTGCCATTTGGCTATACAAAATTTGTGGCAGGGAAATTCAGAGGCCTCCTTTGAAAAGAGACACCAAAATGACAACAAATTTGATGTACTGAATGAACGGTTCAAGTAAACTGTATGTGCAGGTGTAAACAAGTAACACTGTCTGAAAATGATGCATCTGCCTGCAAAAGGAATTTTGTATATAGTCTATATGACCTATCTGAAACTCAGCTTGTGTCCCTAGGCCATATGATCTATGTATATGGCAGCAAACTCTTGTTTCCATTTGCAGTTTCCTCCATATACTTTTCTTACAGGGATAGGGTTCAGCTAATACTCTTCCGTCACTGTCAAGGACTGTGGGTCTTGAACCCCGGTGCACAGTGCTCTTCAAAGCTAAAAAGCTCCAATCTGCCATCCAGTGACCTGGTAACTGTCATCAAAATAGCAGCTGAACCCGTGATATAGGACGCCAGGCATGGAATATAGCTGTCAGACTGCTGGGAATCCTGACTGGTTCACAGTTTCCATACAAAACCAGTACCAGAAACAGGAAAGTTGTCCATGCATCTGAGTTCTCCCTACTTTGGGCTTCTTCTCCAGAGATACCTACTCCTACTGCCAATCTCTATGTCTATACCAGCAAGTTAGTTTGCATTAAAGAGGCTTAATTCAAACTAACTTTTTGCCTGTCTACATCAGGCTTTCATTAGCTCAAACTAAGGAATTCCTTAATTCAAACTAATGAGTGCTTAGTTTGAGCTAGTAACTACCGCTGGTTAGTTCAAACTAACCTTGAACTTATTCGTTCAAACTAACGAGTTCAAACTAATTTTCCCTAATGTAGACATAGCCTTGATAACCTAACCCTTCCTGGCTCCTGACACCTGACCTGAATTGGTTTCAGCCTCTGTCCTTCTGATATTAGATCAAAATTACCTCCCAGTTCTGCTCCAATCACTAGGTCAGACAACCTGTATTCTGGGCATAATGCATGCTCAGTAGTACACACAGAAGAAAATATGCATCCTTGGAGGCCTGGGAAGTCTTCAGTGGAGCCCATCAATCACTGAAGAAGAATTCTACTGCTAATGTAGCTTAGTACAATTTCCACTCAGATTTGGACATGGTTCCTGGATGTCAGGTGTGAATATAACCAAGCCAAAAATCTCTCCTTCAGAATTGCAAAGAAAGCAGATAGATATATAGTTCATCTGAACTTTCAAACAGCCTCTGAAAATATGTCTAATGATAGGCTATTAAGGAAATGAAATAGTTACATGTAGAGAAGTTAAACTGTCATGGATAGAAGTTGGCTATGAAGTAGAAAACAGTAGGAAAAAACGGTCAATTTTCAACATGACAAAAGTTTCACAGTCAAATTGGTATTCCACACAATGGTATGCTACAAACTAATACAAGAAAAATATCAAATAGGAGACACAAAATTCTACCTCAACTACTGAAGGAAATATAAACATTTCTTCTGTTTTTCATCATATCACAAGCCAAGTCACTAGAGCCAGAGGACATGTCCCCACATTGTGTTCCATGGCCAGCTTCTGAAACAATGTATAAAGCGTTCTATGAAACAATTTATGAAAAGGTTTTATTTTGTATTTTACCTCTTTTGGAAAAAAAACGGAGTGCATCCAAATATTTAAGTACTTGTGGATGAGCTATTTACATCACTATCTGCAAACCAGCAACCACCCTATCTGAAGTTTTAGAAACTAGCTGAATTCCAAAGGGGTATCCATAGTAGTCTAGTTCAGCAAAACAAGCAAGGAGTCCTGTGGCACTTCTAAACACTAGCAAATTTATTTATTGCATGAGCTTTCATGGGAGAAAATCCCACTTCATCAGATGCAGTGGGATTTTCTCCAACAAAAGTAAAGGCAATAAATAAATTTGTTAGTCTTCAAGTACCACAGGACTCCCTACTTGTTTTGTAGAAGTTAGCTGGTTTCCTCTGATAGGGGATCGTGCATACAGTTTCTTCAGTTCCAATCCATGTATAGTCTTTCTTTTGCATTTCACTGTGAGATTTTGGTTTCAATGAAGGAAAAACTCAGTAAAAACTGCTGAGCGTCACCTGATCTCCATTTGAATTCTGCAAGGTTTCAATATAAAGACAGAAATTGGCTAAGGATTACTTGAAAGATTTGTAAATATTCTGTGAAAGTGGACTGAGATTTTCATTTGGGACAAAGCCTGTAACCAAGCAAGTTTCACATGGCCTCAGTGTGAACATTTTAACTTTATGCCTACCTATTGATGCTGCTTGTCTAACCTGAGCAGTGATTTAAATCAATTGAAACAATGAATCGTTCATAAAGGCAGTGAAATCTTTGAGTTTAGCTCAGAAGTCTTCATCTTACCTGTGCTTTATGTCATCTTCTAGTGGCTACCCAGCTGTACATACAGCCATTTCAATGTCTCTCTGGGACATAAAGTCCAAAGAGTGGAATTAAAGGGGGCGAAACCCAAATAAAGTATAAAATAAGACAGCTCTAAAAATAAGAAAACAAAGATTGAGATTCTCAGAACAATCTCAGGGACCTGGACACATTAAAATTGATGATAATGAAGAATGTGTGCCTAAATTCTATAGGTACCCCACTGACCAGGTAAGCAGGAAAGGGGGAAATCCAATCAGACCTCCATACAAGCCCTACCAAAGGAGGGTCCCTGAAATTCACAGAATCAGTGCATCTTGCACAAATGGCCTGGCCCCACACCCCCTTGGTACTGCATTGGCTGGCTTCAGACCTCCAACTGAGTATGGGTTGTACAGTTGATGCTGTCACAGTCTTTCAACCTTTAGGCCAGGGTCTCAAACTCAAATCACCATGAGGGCCACATGAGGACTAGTATAGGGCTGCATGAGGACTACTGCATTATCCCCAGGGCTGTACCACTGAAACCTTTTCATAAAACAATATTGCAAATATCAATAACAATAGTGTCATAGCAGGCCACAGGAAATAGTTTAGGGGCCATATGTGGCCCACAGGGCATGTTTGAGACCCCTGCTTTAGGCAGACTCATTGTCACTGGGAGTTCACAGACTGGGTTCTGCCACTTCCAATGAGCTGAACTCATGGTGTGAATCCGTAATAAATGAATAAGCAATTAATCATTGTAACCCTCCCCCATGAAGGAAGGGTATTGTGCATAATTTTGCAGATAGGAAAATGAAAGCACAGGGAGGCTCGTGATCACATGGAATCTCACCCCTTTCTCCCCACCCGCATACATTTCATTTTAGAAACTGGATTTGTGTTGTTTTGTAATATAAAAGTGTCAGATAAATAAATAGATCACCCTCTACTTCATGGGAATTCTGATTAGCCACACTGATATCCATTGCACAGCAAAATGGAATTTCATTCATGACAGCTGAGTTTGCTTACAGCACAGACTGTGGCAGTTGGCCTGTAATATGAGATTTTAAAATAAAAAACAAAAAGAGGAAGCGTGCAACGAATTGAAAAGATTGCTGTTACAGCTTCAGTGCCAATATGCTGTCTGAGGAAGTGGCTGGCTGAAGTTGCTTATGATACAGTGAAGTATCAGATATGTACATGAATTAAATTTGCTATGTCATAATAAATGACTGTAGTGTTTTGTGATACTAGGGATGAGCAAACCAGTTCAAATAACACAACTAGCAGAAACTCCAACTCAATAGCAGAGATGGACCTGCTAGACCCTAGAACTGCTCTGCCTCCTGCACTTTGGAAATGTGTGAATGTCAGGCAGCCTCCACCTGAAGAGCTTCTAGAGAGTTCTGTCTCTGAATTAAAGCTGAGCCTTCTTTTTAGATACCTCCAGGGTTCATCCATCCCTGAACACAGCTGACTCTGCCAACACGGGCACATGCCCATGCCCCAAGGGGAAGATTGAGCCCCCGGTACCTATAAAATAGTTTTTTGCCCTTTATAACAAGTCTAGTTATTTCTGAAGGAACAAGATATATAAAATATTTCTGATTTTGCTTCTTTGTACATGATTTGGAACATGTTGCTCTTTTGCTCAGCAAGTATGATTTTAAAAAGTTATTATACTATTGCACTTACTAAACAAGTTATCCATAGATCCTAACTTAAAATGGTGATTGAGCCCAGACTGTATATGTCAAATTGCCAATTTCAGTTCTGATGAAAATACATTCAGGAAACATTATTCCCCTGTATCCCCTGGACAAACTGTTCAGAAATCAGAACCATGAAGGGCATAAGACAATGTCAGAATGACCATACTGGGTTAGGCATATGGTCCGTGTAGTCCAGTAGCTTCTCTTCTCACAGTGGTCAATGCCAGGTGCTTCAGAGGGGAATGAACAGAAGAAGTGATAATCAGTCCAACAGAGTAGGGCTGGATACATGTCCTACAGCCCTTTGTCTTCATTTAGGGACATATATTACAGTGTTGAGCACGATGGGAGAGATCCTGTCTACAATTCAAGATGTGGGATCTTCCCCTATGCCTGTGCCCCCCCCATGCACATGATGCAGGTGAAAGGTGCCAGATTCAGAGCCCTTGTGTCTGAATATATTTATTTATCCAGAGATAGGTAGGTGCTGGTTCCCCACAACATCCTGTCAACGTGCAATAGACTGACAGCAAGTGTATCCCAATGTTAGTTGTGATGGTAATTTTTTTGACATAGTCAACTATATACTATAAAAGGTACTCAGATCAAACTTACTTTTCAGAAGCCACAACCCAGCTACCACATGGAAATTACTCTCCATCACTACTAACCAGGGCCAGATTTTCACTGGCAAGAAGAGGCAACATTTTCTATATCCTATTATTTATCCTCTGAGACATCCAGTCCCCCAGTAATAGGTTTGTTTTGGTCTCCTGCATGACTGGCCCACTTGAAACCAGATCTAGAAAATGCAACCTCCCTTTAAATTAAAGTAGATAACTCTTAATTAATGTTTCTTAAATAGTTCCACACTTATTACTTGAACAAAAATATTAAAATGTTATGCATCTATACTTACACAATACCTTCCCCATACTTTTTAAAAAAGATTTATCAGTTTATGTGCTTCATGATGTGTACTGAGGGCTACATTCCGCTGTCCCTTCTCATGCCAGGTAGTTCCAATAATTTAGTGGGATCACTTGCTTAGTAAGATAGTACTCGACACTAGTAAGGATGGCAGAATCAAACCCTCAGTGAGATATCCATCTCATTCCAAACAGAATTATTGTTCCACTAACCACATTCACATTACATGGTAATAGGAAATAATTTTTCTTTGACTTTTCCCTATGCTAGCTTTTCAAGTGGATTTTAATTAACTCCGATGTATTTATTAAAGCATATTTCGTTTAACTTTTCCCAAGAGCACCAGTAAATAGCTGTTTGAAAGTTGCCTTTACTTATTGCTTCTCCCAAGATACTCTTAACAGTGAAATCTCCAATCTTTAGATGCTGGGGTTTTGAGGGATAGGGCATTAGTTTGGGTTGTGTGTATTCTTCTAGGAAACAAAATGGAGCTCATGATAAGAATATCACTTTACTCCAGCTGCTTCATTTCTAGAAGGGTTTCTGTTGCTAATGTTACAGCTGAGCATCTACTAATTCAGAAAAATTCCCCCAATAGTTATGGATCTTAATGATGTTACTGTGATTTATTGAAAACTTTGTGGCCATCTCTTCCAATGGGAAGAGTTGTTATCTTAAAGGTTTACTCTTGGAAATATGCCTAATGTTCTAAATAAAAGTATAAAAGTTGTTTATTGACACTAAAAAAAAAAAGAGCACTCTCAATCCAATAAGGAAGGTGAAACACTTTTTCTTTCTTTCTTTGCAAACTATGAAACCAGTTAATGCACTCTATCAATCACAGGTTGCTAAAAATGAGTACATTTGGATTGCAAATCATTGACTACTAACTGTGCTCTTGATGATAAATGGCAATCATTTTCATGAAGCTGAAGTAACATACAGTTGTTAATCAACAATGAATATATCTAGTTAAGTGCAAAGCCTTACAACCACAAAGCTGAATGCAAAATGAAAAGTAAATGTACTTTGCTGCTTTTCTTACTTTAGGGATCAAAGAAACTGTGCCAGCCTGTTTTCTTTTAAACTCATTTTGATGTTTGTTTGGGTTGGGAACTGGCAAAGGAAAGATGTTTCATCTGGGAATGTGTGTCCATAAAGAGGGAAAGAATGAGTGATGTGTCAGAATTGGGAAAAGAAAACTAGTACTAGTAGGAAGTGGGGATAAGAGAGGCAATTGGGTTTCATGTCATATCTATTGTGGAAAGGTAAAGGGATGTGTTTGAAGAAGTGTTGGCACTCTAGGGTAGAGAAGCAGAAAAAATAAATTTAATATACTTGCCCTCAAGTGCAATTAACTGAGAACCAGCATAATCATACCTTGCACACCAATAATGTCTTCCATCAAAGTTTTTTACATTGATGAATTAAGTCTCCCAGCATCCCTGCTAGTTAGAAAAGTATTATCACCAGTGTGTAAATGGGAAAACTGAGGCACAGAGAAGTTATGTGACTTGAGCACAGACTGAAACAAAGTTGTTGACAAAGCTGAGAACTGAACTTAGATTATATGATTTCACTTTCAGTGCCCTAAGGTTAAAACAGAAGAATGTTCTACTGTATTTGGCTGCTATTTTTATTTCTAAAAAGATGGGTTCAAATACTGGTTTGATAAAAAGTGAAAACAATTGGTTTTTAGTTTAGTGGATTCTTATCTAAATAAGAAAACTTATAGGAACAGAAATCACAAGGTCAGTTTTAACCATATTCAGAAATCCCAGGTATAAATATGAAATTTCAAATCAGCTGTTCTTTAAAATCAGAGGGTGTATTCTATTTGACATTCTCCTGCCAAATATTGTATCTCACTTTCCTTTTTCTCCATTTTCATAACTAGCTAACTCATTTGATTTTATGTCCTTTTTCCATGTGACTTGGTATGTTCCAGATAACTTTAATCTCTCAGCCCCCCTAGCATCTCACCAATCACTTACCGAACCCTTGGAAGAGCAAAATTAATACCCTGAAAAAGGCATTATACCACAGTGGTAGTCTGCAGAATTTAGATTTTAAAAAAAATATATTATTTATATCACAAACTACTGCTTAATTCATTCATCATGATCAGAAGTCTCTTCTTAGGGGACATAAAAATCTGGAGTAGCAAAGAGTTTTCAAGCTCAGGACTGAGAAGTACTAAGAGCTATGCCAGCAAGTTTATGTTGTCAAATTCCAGAGTGAAAGTCATGTTAGAATGTTTCAGCAAAACAAACGATGAGTCCTGTGACCTTAAAGACCAACAAATTTAATTGGGCATAAACCTTTCATGACTTCACACCTCTGATGAAGTGGATTCTATACCACAAAAGTTTCTGCCCAGATTAATTGGTCATTCTTTAAGGTGCCACAGGACTCCTTATGCGTTGTACTTATATTGTGTTTCTGCACCATGCCTGCCTGTATATAATGCTCTGATTCTCTCTTTCACAAATGCTAAATTCATCTAATTACAATAAATTCAATCTTCTTATTACCCTAGTTAATCCCTTTTACTCATAGCCTAAATCCTTTGATGGGATTCGTAGCAAGTCAAATTCTTCAAGTCTATCAGTATTTATTTTTTAAAGTCTTAGACATATGATTCATCTTCAGAGGCAAAATAAGGCTCTAAATCTTCATTCTTCCAAAGAACATTTAACTACTGTAATTTGCCTATCATTTTAGAATAAACATGCTCTTTGAGATTCCTATATAATCCCAAGCATGTTCTTCAATTTTTTCTGCATTTCTATAGCATTATATTGCATCGTGACAGGCCCCTTTAAGCCACATTTAGAATAAGGTAAAAATAATAAAGTTAGAATGTCCTTTGACTTCAGTTTTGTTCTTCTATTTAAGTATAGAATCCTGTTAAAATGTTAAGAGTTAAAGTGATCTCTTGTTTGTTGGCTATTGTAACTTGTGTCTCATTGACAAACCATACTTGAAATAAACACTGGAAAATTTGTATAGGAAACTATTTTTGCCTTTTATTTTAAATAAAAGTCACTATAAAACTGTGGCTAGAAGTAATGGCACTATTTGGACCTTGATTTAAGTCAATAAAGCAAAAGCTTTTTTGTTTGTTTCTTTTTAGAGAGATGCAAAAAGACTGAAAAAGAGGGGAAGAAGCAGAGAGATAATCCAAGGAATAAAATTGCACCCAGAATAGTTCTGTTTTTAAGGCCCATTGAAGCCTCTTACAGCTAAGGGAAAGACTCCCCACTAGGTTCAGTGTGATTCTGGGCCAGGTTCCTAGAAAGCAAATTACTGGTTACAGTTTTGATGCTGTAATATAAAAGTATGCCGAGTGACTTTTGAAAACTCCCAATGAATTAAGCGACTGATTTGTGACTTTGGTTCTGTCACTTTTAGAGGGGCCATCATTCAGGAGCATTTTTTTTTCAGAAATAAACATAATTAGCTAATGCAGTTGTAAGTGGTGGCCAACAGTAGGTAAACACAGTCAGCTGGAGGTGGACTGTGAGTATCAGTCCCTCTATGTAACATCATTAGTTACACAACACTGTCGCAGAACCTAATACCAAGTAAACAATGGTTAAAAATATGGGAGCACCCAAAAGGGTAAATGAGATATGGTTTGAACACAGGATGTGGAGCTCCTGCCGTTTCCCTGTATAACCGTGAGCAAGTTACATAACCTCTTTGCTTCATTTTTTTCCCTGTCAGTACAATGGGATAGTCAAATTTTACTTTGATGGGTAACATGAACATTAATTGATATCATACCCTGGCTTGGAGGCAGAAGGATCATCATCCACAGAAATTCAGGGTTTGTCCTGTCTCATATATATGGAAAGAAGAAATTAATTTTGTTTGGAGATGACAGCACATGGAAATTGAAGATAGTCATCCTCTTCGTTACTGTACCTGTGTCACTGCCACGCTAAACAATATTGTAGTTCTTGCTCAATGGCTTGGCATCGACCTTAGCATATGTTTAGCAGAAATGCATTACAGAAATACTTGTGAACATTAGAATTAAATTACCTCTAGTTGACACATAAGGCAGTCATGTCTCTGACTCTTCTGACCTTAGAGTCTATGAGACCAATATGATCATCTAGTCTGACCTCCAGCATAATGCAGGCCACAGAACTTCACTCACCCACTTCTACAATAAACCTCTAACCACTGAGTAACTTATTAAAGTCCTCAAATTATAACTAAAAGACTTTAAGGTACAAAGAACCCACCACTAACTGAGTCATGCCACCTGCTACAAAGGAAGACCTAAGACCCTCCAGACACCTTGCCAATCTGCCCTGACAGAAAATTCCTTCCCAACCCCAAATATAGTGACCAATTAAACCCTGAAGATGTGGGTTAGACTCACCAGCAGACAGCCAAGAAAAAAATTCACTGCAATAATTCAGAACACACCCCATCAGTCATTTTATTGGCATATCTACTACCAGAAACCAAAGATCAGCCAATTGCCAAATTAGGTTGCCCCATTATACCATTCACTCCATGAATTTATCAAGCGCAGTTTTAAAATGAATTAGATTTTTTGCCCTCACTGCTCCCTTTGATGGATAGAAACCTGCATCTAATTTCAAGTCTAAACTTCCTGATGACCAGTTTGTAACCATTAGTTCTTGCATCACCATTGCTATTGAACTTAAATAATTTCTCTCCCTCTCTGGTATTTATTCCTCTGATATACTTAGACCTTAGACTTCATCTATTTTTTAAAAATTGCCACAGTCACCACAAATAGATATTATTCAACACCAAAAAAACTGACTGCAAACCAGTTTCTGACTACAGAATTCTAAACAGCAGAATGACCTAAGAGTTGCAGATACCACAAGATCTTTTTCACTTTACATACAGCATTATGAGGACCTTAGATGCTGCTTCAAAAAAGCACAATGCAAATGTGTACAGGAAAGCTAAGCAGATAAAATTGCCATCACCCTGAGTATTCAATATTGCACTGTAAAAAATCTTGAAATTCCTCCTCTTTACCTATTCGGTTCTTATTTACATACTTATGATTGAAATCACTGTAATTTTTATAAGTAAAAACTTTATTATTTGGCCAACTCATTATTGCAAACATTCCAAAACAAAAGGTATGTTAAGCCAACTGTCTTGCTAGTAGCAGGCAGTTAAAGGATGGGAAGGCCACCATTAACATTTCCTGAATCAAGTATCCTGCCAGTTCCTGAGTGATAGAAATCATTGTACATAACCCATCATACAGATAGAAATCATGGTACATAACCCATCATACAGCTGGAATCTAGCAGCTTGATCTTGACACCACTGCACCATGTATCCACAGAGAAAAGCCTGTTTAATTCTTGACTTCAATTTTCTCAATCTTGAAGAACATCATATATATACACTTGAGAAAATGCATCATGAAAACTGAAGAAATTTGAAAGGCTTATTTAGATTTATTCCTTCAGTAGCCTTTAAAAACCAGTTTCTAACAACAAAGAAAGGCTCAAGATTAGGAAGGATAATTTCTGAAAGCGCTTCTGTTATGTACCTGGATGTGGGAGTTAAAGTGGGAAGCTCTGTCTTTGATACAATTCTTAAGTATTACATTAATTTTAACTGAATATTTTACAGATAACATCAGAGAATTAATATATAAAACTGAGAAATAAATCAATCAAATCAGTGGCTGTAGATGGCTCAAAATGCTGCTGAATGGCTTTACAGTAAAGAAAACCTTTATTAATGTTACTTGCTTCCTTACTAAATCATGAGGAAACTTTAGATTATCAGCATTTTCTTTGACTTGTGCCATTTATTTATAGGGAAAGACCAAAAGTCTGTAAGTTGACAATTGGGATGCAAACACCGTAAAGGGATTTCAAATAGAGAAGGCTCACTCAATTCTCAAACCATCACAAACAAAGGCAGACCTGACTACTAGAAAAATGCAGCTATTGCATCCTGGACCATTACCACCCCCCCCCCCCCCCCCCGCAACTCCTTACTGAGTTGTGCAGGACTCTCAAAATTTCTTGGGACACCTTTTTCTCTCCACTTTTTTGTCTTAAGCATACTCTCAGATTACTTTGAGAAGACTGTTAAAACTATTATCTAATACTTTCTCTAACTCATCTGATTTTTATTCTGCTATACAGACAGATCCAGTTTCTCCTTTGCAACAAACTTAATATAGTGGTGATAATTTGGCTAAGTAACTTCAGCATGTTCCTCTGTGTTACACAATTCAGCAGCAGCATTCAATAATACATTGCAGTATCCAGAACCCTGATTGTGCTGGTCAGAAACAGTCTCTCTCTCTTCCAGATTGTAACTGAGTTTACTCATCATTAGGCAAGCATCACAGCTCACTTGCTAGGCTTACTCCCTCATTCAGTCACTCTGTTGGTTTCTCTGCCTGGTAATTCAGCCCTCTGGCTGAATCACCATCTTTAGTCCAAATCTTCCACCCTCCATGTGGTACTTCCTCAGCCAGTCTTCACCTTAGCCTGGGGCTTCCTTACTTGTCTCAATGGCCTTTCTAGGGGCCTGCTCCCTATGTTGGGCTCTGACCCAGAGCCTGTACTGAAGAGCTAGATACGCTCCTTTATTTGTGCTGCAGTTTGTCTCAGGCCATTTCCTACCTTTCTTTTCAAGATTCCCAATGAGTCTCCCACTCACTTCCCCATTTAGTTGCTGTCTCTTCTAAAACTCACTGACTGGAGACCTTTTCTTTCTCACTCTCTTACCTGCAACTTTCTTGCCTGCTCTGAGCTTTTTCTCTTGCTTTCTCAGCTCTCTACAGGCACCTTCTTGTTCCCTGCAGTCTCCTTTTATACAGCAGTTACCTGATTCCTGTCAAGTAAAGCACATCCTGTAATCAGGGTAGACTTAGCCCTAGGTTCTCCAGCCCACAAAGCAAGCCACCATCACACATATTATATTTGAGTGTTCTGCTCCCATGCTCTTATTGTTTTCTCTCTTGCTTCCAGCTACATCTATATTTTGTTGAGACTGGGCAGTGTCATTGTGTGTTTGCTACTTCTTTATAGTACTACTTTAACAATAATTTCCACCTTGCTTTCACAGAATGCTCAATACTGACCCCTTTCATTTAAAGTCCAATGACTCCAATCAGGTGCGGATTACATAGAAGTATATCATCTTTTTTCCTAGAGACAGCATGTCTATCTGGACATGTATATATGATGTTCCTCTGGAAAGTCACATGTATGATCTGTATTCTTCTTCTTCAGAGACAGACCTACATAAATTGATTGTCAATGCATATAAGAAAGAAAGAAAGAAAGAAAGAAAGAAAGAAAGAAAGAAAGAAAGAAAGAAAGAAAGATGCCATCCAAATGTATTTTTTGTTAGAAGCTACAGAAATATAGCTTAAGTTTTATAATAATATAGGTTTAGCTTAATACATTATTAGAATCCACCACCAAGTCCAACTCGTTTAAAGTAATTATACCTTCAAATCTCCATTTTAATGTTTCAGGTAGCATCAAAATAGTTCACTATTAAATGTACAGATTTGGTACACAGGAAGTGAGAATGTAATATTTATGAAGCTGAAATATTGATATTACTGAGTAAAGCCAAGCAGGTTCTTCAAAACCTTCCCACAGAACTCTGTAAATATTCCTGGCTTCTGACTTCTGATTTGCTATTATGGGTCTCCTGAAATTGCCTACCTATAGAATCATGATTAGGATTGGAAAGGACCTCAGGAGCTCATGAAGTCCAACCCCCTGCTCAAAGTCGGTCCAACCTCAACTAAACCATCCCAGTCAGGCCTTTGTCAAGCCAGGCCTTAAAACCCCCTAAGGATGAAGATTCTACCTCTCCTGAGGTAACCCCATCCAGTGCTTCACTCACCCTCCTAGTGAAAAAGTTTTCCTAATATCCAACCCAGACCTCCCCCAACTGCAACTTGAGACCATTGCTCTTAGTTCTGTCATCTATCACTGCTGAGAACAGTCTAGTCCTATACTGCCTGGAAACATCTTTCAGATAGTTAAAGGCTACTATCATATCCCCTTTTGTTCTTTTCTGCAGCTCAGCCTCTCCTCTTAAGTCCTGTGCTCCAGCCTCCTAATCATTTTTGTTGCCCTTCCCTGGACATTTTCCAATTTGTCCACATTGTTTCTGTACTGTGGGGCTCAAAACCAGACACAGTAGTCCAAATGAGGCCTCAGCAATGCTGAATAGAAAGGAGTCATCATTTCCCTCCTCAGACTGCTGGCAATGCTCCTACCAATGCAGCCTAATGTACCATTAGTCTTCTTTGCAATAAAGGCACTCTGTTGTCTCATATACAGCTTTTTGTCCCTTGTAACACTTAGATTCTTTTCTGCTAAACTATTGCCTAGCCAGTCTGTTCCCAGTCTGTAGTAGCATATGGGACTCTTCCATCCTCAGTGAAAGACCCTGCACTTGTCCTCAGTGGACCTCAGCAGATTTCTTTTGGACCAATATTGTAATTTCTCTAAGTCACTCCATATATTGTCCCTGTTCTCCAACACATCTACCATTCCACCCAGCTTAGTGTCATCTGCAACCTTGCTGAGGCAGCAATTCACCCCCCCCCCCCGCCTCCAGATCATTAATTAAGATGTTAAACAAAACCAGCCCCAGCACCAACCCCGGGAAACTATGCTTTTGACTGCCTGCCAACTAGACATCAAGCTGTTGATCACTATGCATTGTGCCTGATGATCTATTCAGCGTCCTATACATCTTAGCAAACAAGGAGTCCTGTGGCACTTTTAAAGACTACCAAATTTATTTATCACATGAAGTTTTGTGGGAGAAAATCCCACTGCATCAGATGCTTTGAAGATGGGGAAATTTACAGAATAGGAGAAAAATAAATGCACAGAAGTGTAAGTCATGGGATCAGGTCACACTGTGACAGCAAATTTAAGCAGTTTAAGATTCAAACACTGGGGAACAGCATACAGAGGAAGATGAGGTCAAATCACCTATTGTATTGAGAAAAAAAATCCAAAGGCCTTATTTAGTTCTGAAGAGACAGAGTCAAATTTGTAAATGAATTCCAATTCTGCAGTTTCTTTTTGCAGCATTGATGTGTTATTCAATTGTTTGAGCACAACTAGTAGCAAATCATCAGTGCAGTGATCAGGAAGATTGAAGTGTTCACCTACTGGCTTTTGAATATTGTGACTTCTGATGCCTGTTGTGTGCTCATTTGTTCTTTTGTGCAAAGACTGTCCTTTTTGTCCAATATATAAGGCAGCGGTGCTTCTCTGGCACACGATGGCATAAATCACATTGGCGGATGAGCAAGTGAATGAGCTCTTGATGGAATAGTTGTGCTATCACATCTGTCAACTCAATCAGCACCCTCAGATGCACTGCATCCTGCCCTATGGACTTATGCATATCCAATCTTTCTAAATATTCTGAACCTTTTCTTTCAGTAATGAGGGTTGCTCAGTGCTGCCCCCCCCATGCTGTGCTGCCCAGTGGACATGAAATTGTCCTAGTGCATCTTAACTGTCTCATTCTTTGTCAATAGAAACTATAAGAATTGATGAGATTTCTATAGTTCTTTTTTCACAGTAGGATAATAAGGCAGAAAAAAAAATTAAAGGAAATTTAGGATCAGAGGATCAGATTCTCTAACCTTTCTACACTGCATTTTAAACCAAAGAAACGTTCACCCAAATCTTAGATGTAGCAAGATGATGGTCCAGTCCCTGGTGAAAGTTAAAGTATGCTGCTCTGACTTATATCCAGTAGACCAGAATGAAGGGTAGGGACATCTCAGTAACACCCCTTTTCTCCAGAAAACACCCCCTGAACTGGATGGCTTCCATCATGTTGGTTCTACATCAACTGAGGATCTCCCTGTGCTAGAGGAGTGCCAGGGGGAATCTTCTAGCTTTACAGCTAGTTTGCACCACTCGGGGGCAACGGAATGCAGCCGCTGCATGGCCAATAATCCAGTTTTCAATATTAAAGGCTTTTAATTTTTTCATTCAGTGGAAGACGAGTCAATAGCAAGACCTTTTCAGTCTCTTATATTCCACAGATAATTCAATAACCCTGTTCTCTAGTTATGGACTTGATTTTTAACCAAGGAATGATACTCTGTAGCTGATGGAAATCCAGCCAGTAAAATACAGCTTCTAGAAAGCCTTTTCAACATCAGTATAATTGAGATCAGAAACTGGCCTGAAAGATGGTAAATTCAAAAAGACAAATGATGGTTGCTTGAAGCAAATACTGGATAAAAAAAACATACCCTTTTCCTGGCATTTATGCAAAATTAGCAACATCTTCATTGTTATCAATTTTATATGTGTCGTTAAATTTTTAGCATTGTTTTGTTGTGGGATTGCTAATAAGCATCTTTATAAGAGTACCAGTCCATCAACCTTGTACACCATCACTGATTTTGCTTATTCTATACCCTTCCCTATCTGATAATGGAAATCTATATTGCAGTGTTAACCAAGTCCTTGAAGGTCACCTGATTAGCAGTATCTATTTTAGATCTCATACTGGTCTGTACTGATCACTGCTCTGTCAACTTTAATTCAATATAGTCATTTATCATGATAACATATTAAATTACTGCTTTTTACAATAGAAATATTTTAATTATGGGATTAAATAAATTTTACAGAGGTTTTTCTTAATAGCATCATAAATCATAATCAAAACACTTCAGTCTGGGAACAGCACTCTCTTGGATAAACATAACCCAGATATAAACCCTTAGGACACTGATGACTCCATAGGGGTCACATTCTCCGATGTTCTAAAGAAGGGTAGTTCCCCTCATGTCAGAGGTGTGTTCCCGATTTATACTTGCAGAGAACTTGACCTTTGCTAAGTAATACCTTACAGACTGGCCTATTTCAGAGTTTCTATTGATGTAATAACCAGGGACTTGTCTGGTTCCTGGCAAGATACTTGACTGTAATGATTTAAACTAATTCTACCCTCATTCCTAGCCTGCTCTCCCAAAATACTTCATCCTCTCACTGCTTCACAAGACAAGACACAAAGCAGCAAAGTTTCAGAGATAGAGAGCATGAGCAGGGAGACTGGACTAAGTAGAACTGGTGACTAAGGCAAAGCCAAAATTAAATTCATCTTCCAGTAATTCTCAGTAGTCCAGATTTGAGATTGGAAGCTGGAAATGTCTTGTTAGAGAAGAGGAGGAGGAATGAGGAAGGAGAAACAGAGACCAAAGCTATCTATGCAGCTCTAATCCCTCATTTTACAACCTTTGAGATGATTACACCATGACATCCTTCCTGCTAAGATCTAATTTTCTGTACTGTAGGTTCTCAATATAAGTACTAGCTCTCTTTCTTAACATCTATTCTACTCCATTTGCTTCCTGAAGCCACAGGGACCACAGAATATGCCATTTGCTTCCTGTTGTCCTTATTGATGTGGGATATTAACAACCGTTAAAGGTTTAATCACCTCTTCAAAGTTCCTAAATAAAAGCAGACTCTCAGGCCATGATCAGCTAGTAAGAGAGTTTGGTCTTGTAAAGTAATGTTTTTCTCCTGTGCTTAATTGGTTGAGCATTTTAATTTACTAAAGGAATATGGGGCATGTGGTGTTCTTACATAAGACAGAAGGTCCCACAGTTTGATCATGTAGCTCCCATTAAGCTCATTTTAAATTAGTTCTTAATAAAAGCAGCTGTTATTTTTCTAATTTGCTTTCAGATTCTTAAATACTGCTATCCCAATCACAACTGAAGTGCATTATTTCTCTGCTGTAAAAGCAATAAAGTTTATGGTACCATATCTAGAAATTTTAATTACAGGGCTTCTTTTTCACCCACCTAACCACATGCCTTGAAACAGATCTGCTGCTCCTGCATTTACACACATGTAAGAAGGGTCTTAGAATATGCAATATGGGCACACACATACATCTAAGATTAAATTAAGAAAATACAATCCTATCATGCTGTTATTCCACTTCACAGATCTACAGATGACTAAGAAGGCACGTATCCTGTCTTGTAGTTTTCAATCTAAATGGATGTGCAAATGAGTTTGAATAAAATAAGAATCTCTTCCTACAGACAAAACTGTAACTCATTGTTAGAACCGAATCTTTGTTGAGGTTCTGCAACATTCATATTTTTTTAAAAATTTGTAATATCCATACAGGAACTAGATGTGACAAACTACCATGAGAATGACTGTTCTTATGGTATTTCCATGAATTTCCTATGGAATCCAAGGACAAAGAAACCAATCAACTGCCCCCAAAGCTAGTACACTGGGATTGGACCTTTTGTCCTCTTCCTCAAAAAGGCACAGAAGGGAGGGACCTAGTAGAATCCATGAATAAAGAGAAAAAGGTGTGATCCTAACTGATCATCCCACACAGAATACTATTGTTTAGAATACATGTAGTAAGCCAGAAATTGTCAATCTTTTACAGTCCACAATCTACAAAATGCCAACAGAGGGCACAGCAGTAATGGATTGTGAGCATCAGAAAATTATTTTAATCCATTTCATGGGTTGTGGATCAAAAAAGGAGAATTTAAGTGCACTTATTGGGTGAAGGGCTGCTACAGTGAGAGGATTTTGTATTGCGAAAACTGCAGCTAGCTCATCATGGATTCTGATGCTTCACCTAGGCTTCCATGTTTTGGACTTACCTGTGGATTTCTGTCTTCTGCCCCAATCAAACCAAGTTGAAAACCCAACTCACTGGGTTAGCCAGTCTATATCTAAAGATACGTTTCCATTCTTTGATAGTGGAACTCGATCTCTGTTCAGCAGTCCTTCCTATATTCAAGGAAGCAAAGGCCCTTCTAGAAACTCCATCCGCACAACCAGGCATTCATCTCTGGGATTTTGCTCTCTACCCTGGCTCCTACCTTTGACTGAAGAACTAATGAGAAAATAACCTTCACCCCTACCAACTACTTCATTCCCACAGCTACATCTGATTTGCTCAAAGATACACCTTGCTGCATCATTCATGCTCACACAGATCAACAACATAGGGTAATAGAGAACCAGATGATCCACAGCAATCTTTCCATAATGTCTGGGATACAGCCCTGGCAGACAGCAAACCTCACAGGATGCCAGAGGGCTACCTCCATGCCCTTTAAAAGGAAATCACCAGCCTTTGTTTTCTCTCGGAAGTGGTGGTCGTGATCCTCCCAGGGGGTACTTGACTTCTTCTCTTCCCCAAAGGTAGCAGATTCCTAATCCAGAATTGACAGCACAGCATATCAGGTTCTTTTTTCTCTATATATACAGTGGATTGGGAGCAAAGGTTGAGTGCTGCCTGCTGCCAGAAGTAACTAGCATCTAGCTTCCACCCTGTCAAGAAGCAGTTTCCTCTCCCTGTGGTGTGCAATTGCAATCTTCTCCAGCTGGATTGCTTCCTCAGCCTTGGAGCTCTTCATATGTATATTTCCAGTGAATTTCTCCTGTGCACAAATGCTGCTCCTACAGCATTTCCACCTGGCACCTGTGAAATCCTACCAATAGGAACCTCTTGAGCTGGATGGTCTCCAGAGCCTGGCTTTCTGTAATGGGGAAATGAAGACCACAGTCTCTGCAAATCCCCACCAGGCATGGGTAGACATATCCATGGTCAGGTTCTGTGCATGGAGGCAGGTGGAAGAGCCAAGAGCAGTGTTGTCACTGCCTATGCAGCCTTTCCAAGCTATGCAGATTTTGTTCTGCCTCCCGCCTACTGTTTCCCCACAAACTACCCACTGTTCGCTAGTCCCCCTTGGTTGGTTAGTGTCTCGCTATTAAACCCTTCTCTCCTAGCTCAGACCTGCCCCCTCATTAAAATGCAGGGAAAGGGGGATCCCAAGAATTATCAAGGGTCAAAGGGTTACAAGATAGGAGGCTAGAGTCTTGCTAGTGCACCCTCGCCTAGGAAGACTCTGGCTCTGAATCCCACACAGTCCCTAAACACACAATCCCCAACATACTACACTGTATGGAATGGTGACTCCCTCCCACTGTCCCCCTGAAGCCTTGAGGAAATCTTCATCAAAAATATCAGAATTTAGTAATTCTGAGTGACCGTAAGTAGTTAGAATCATAGAATCATAGGGTTGGAAGGGACCCCACAAGGTCATCTAGTCCAACCCCCTGCCAAAAAAAGCAGGACCTCTCCCATTAGATCATCCCAGTCAGGGTTTTGTCCAGCTGGGCCTTGAACACCTCCAAGTTCTAGTTCTAGATCCAAGGTTCACTGTTCATGAGACACAGTTTGACGAACATTTCTGAGTCCACAGAGGTTTCATTCACAGATCTTTACCCCTGCACTAGTCACTTTGTTCCCCAGAACACGTCTGACAGTATTTCATTCCCTGATATAGCTTCCAGATCTTCATAGTCAAATATTGATACTGACTTGGTTCCCCTAGTTTGGTTGAGTAAGGGATTATTTCACTATACGGCAACATCTCTATGTACATGCTGTTGCTTATGAGAAACCTCCAGCTTCTGATACAAACTATAACCCATCCACTTTTATTGATAAAGGAGATTCCCATGTATTTAAGGCATCTGGCTCAGGATTTCTAAAGGAATGTTCCTTCACCACCAGAAGTCTAGCCATAGACCCAATGCTAGATGAACACTTGCTTTCCAAATCAAATACTCATTTTCTTGCACCTAGTAGATGCCTAAGTGATCATAAGTATCTTACTAATAAAACAAGTGGAGCTGCCAGAAAGCCCAGCAGTCTCACTATGTTCTTCTAATGATGGGCTGAACAGACATTACTTCTTGACATGTATTTGTTATAGAGTCCCTCTCCGAGCAGGAATGCTTAAGGTCAGTGTTTTACTTTCTGTAGAGAATTCCAATCTAACTGACAGATGGTTTACAATGGATTTTTCTACATTTACCAACCTCCCCAAAGCCATTAACAAGTGTACTGCAAGTGAGATACGGAGCACCAGGGATTCTTCTAACTTTGTTTCAGAAACTACGTAGAAAAATTTTATTATTGCCAAGGCTCTTAAGAGAGAATGATTAGGTCTTAATATTGAAAAGTACTCTCAAAGTAATGCAGGTGCTAAATACCATAACTCTCCAATGGTACTACACTTTCCCAAGGAATGTTAAGAATTTATAGAAGCCTGAAACTACATGAAAGATTTGCTTAGGTCACGGCTTTGTTTCATTTTGTTTTGTTTCTTTGGGGGTTTTTTTTGTTTTGTTTTGTTTTTTTTTAAAAAGTCTTTCAGACTATCCATGGGGAAGGATCAGTACTTCATTAAAAAGTTTAGAGAACTCCAATTTGGAGCTGGAGTGCAACAACAAAACTTGAGGCTACAAGTCTGGAGGTTATCCGTTACCTTGGAATCTTTCTATTTTATATCACTTGTAATGTTTATGGATCTGGAGCTATAATAAGCCCCACCCTTAGCAAGAGCAAGACATCTCTGTCCACATTTAATTGTGAAAAGTGGACCCCTAGCATTTGATTGGAATCAAATAATTTTAGCACATAGACACCCACAGTATAAAGTAGGGGAGATTTGAATCTAAAATTATCCTCAGTAGTCTCTCTGATGTCTTCCATTGGTAAATTGTCACATCAGTGGTCTGCAACAAAGAGAGAGCTATACATAAATAAATTTCTTAAAGAGGAATTTCTTCTATCTCTGTCAGGAGGCCACACTTTCCATTCAGCCACACAACATGTGAAACAAAATAATCTGCCATTGGATGGTAAAAACTTCATATGCTGGAGAGAAACCTGGATTTTGTCACAATGGTCCATCTCATACACATCACAAGGATTGAGCAAAAGCAGGGAAATATGTTGCATATTCCCAGAGGTATAAATTCTATTGTGTGGGTATACACCCTTCAAAATGTAAGGAACACAAGCAATTAAATATGCAAACAATTTCATAAATTGTGAACTGTATTTAGACAGTATAAGAATGTTAAGTCACTTCTATGACCTTTTGAATAGAAAGAGTAAAAAAAATTGTGAAACTAATATCTTCAGTAAGATCTGACACATCGGTAGCATTTAAAAATACTTGTTCTTTACATCACATAAAATTTTCTTAAGACTAACAAGCTAAACATGTGTGTCCAAATTTTCACTTATGGAACGTATCTGAATCAAGGAACATTGTTCTAACAGATGACATATGACTAGACCTTTTTGTAATTAAACAAATTACACATGCTAGTTAATATGAATACGTAGAAAATACAGTAGAGGTTAATTTTCATGTTGCCACAGAAGGAGCTATTCTTGTGTAACAAACTTCTTTGCAATCTGTTGCCACAACAGTAATCGAAGACTTTTCCATATTATATAAAGATAGATACAAAATGTTTTTACAGTCCTAGTTTTATTTACACAATATTCCCCATCAAAGACATTTCATGCAATGTAAATCAATGATAGCGTTATTGACTAATTAAGATAAAGTGGTACAAATGGCAATGAAAAACAGCCAAGACTACTTACTATGGTGGAATTATATTAATGCAAATATACATAGATGACATCACAATCACTGAGAATATGAGTTTTGGTGGATGGCAGCAAGACAAGACCAACACAGTTTAATGTTCTTCTAGTCAGACTATAGTATTGTGAAAACTTTTTTTGGCAACTAAATCAATTATTCATGCATGATTGGCTGGAAACTGATAAAGCATTGACTCGGAAGCATTTATTATTTACTATCACCATAAATTTTAAAAAATAATTTTCAAAGAATATGAGGTAAGAGAAGAACAGCAAGAAGAAAAGAGTTAGCTATTTGGTAGGCTATTGTTACAAAAAATTTCCCTAGCAGATAATCTCTGCACCCATCAAAATTAGGGATGGGTCTGGACCAAACCATATCAGTGTTTCTGGCATTCAAAATCTGAACTCATTTGAATTTATCCAGCGCCTAATAACTGAAAGTGTTCTAAAACAAATCTATTCCCTCATCTACAACTTAGAGGGATTTAAAAATCAGATCTGGATTTAATTTTTAGTTCAAGCCTATCTTTAATCTGAAATAAATCAACAATCATGTTCAGTAAGATTACATCTTTTAGACAGAGATTTCATTAATCACCTTTCACAAAATCAGAACATGAGCAAAACCTTCTATGAGCAAGACTCTGCAGGACCATTAGCAATCTACCTTTCTCCAGCCTGCTGCTGCCAACAATAATACTCATTGTCTAGCAATCAGATTTTACTTAACTCTTGTTCATGTTGTAGGTCTTATTTTTCAAATCTGTTTGGTAGTAAAAAAAAAAAAGTGAAGTCAACTCTCTGCTCATTGTCAAGATGAGAAAATCAGGTTGGAAAGCTATGACATCAGACTGATCTTTCACAACTGTTGCATTAAATAGCTCTGATTACACTGATATCAAACCTTCTAATTTGCAGTGTGCATTCTTGATGTGAAATGTAACATGTCACAATGGTATGTATGCTGCCATGGTAACAAGAAACAAACAACATTTATCTTCCAGAGCCTGTTTTTGCACATAGTCAATTGTATCTGGTGCTCATTTGGGAAAGAAACCATGAAAATCTGAAAGTTTACATGAAGGATACAAAGTACCAAGGAAAAGTTTTAGCTGACCACAGAACTTTTGCAAAAAATGTTGTAATTAAAGAGCTATTAATCAATTAAAATAAATATTTCATAAATGTCATTTTAGTTTTCCCCCATCATTTTTGATGGGTTACAGCTAATAACAAGAGACAATAGAGCATGATAACCTCATAGTAATGTGCATGGACAAACTTTCTATTTGCCACCTTGGCTTTTTTTATTATGTTTGTCAGCCTCATGTCAGAACAATAGCCTGAAGTCAGGGCCAGACTAGTAAAGTGGCTTTAAGGGATGCAGCCCCAGCCTTGGGCTTGAGGGGGCCCTCTCTCCTGAAGGTCAGCAAAAAATATATTGAGTGCTCACCAACCCAAGCACCCATCACACATATGGGCAGGCTAGTCTGCCAGGCCTCTGCACCAGCTCATTCCCCACCCCTCACCACTGGCCCCCTGCTCCCAGGCAGGCCAGTCTGCAGCTTCTCCCTTCCCCCTCAGCCCGCACCAGTCAGTCCTCCCCTCCTAGTTGGCCAGTCTGGCTTGGCTTATGCAGCTGACAGCTCTGCCGGCCTGGGCCTCAATGCTAGCATGGACAAGCCCCACACCATCCCATCCTGCCCCACCATTAGGCTGGGTGCCACTGCACCCAAGAGCCTTGATCCAGCCCTGCCTACAGCAGCACAAATAGGAATTCAGATACATGAATTATCCAGAAATAAATGACAAATTGCACTGTTGGCACTCATCTCCCCCCCAAAAAACAAACCCCAAACACCTTTGGTAGTTACTTGTAGACAGTTCCTGCTGGGCAACTGCACAGGGGAGATGGAAGAAGTAATCCCTCCAGACTATCTTCAGGCTACAGATACCTTATATGACTTCTTTGGGGTCCATAGTTTCAGTAACATGTAGGGAACCCTGCAAAGCCTAGTTTCATGCAGTACAGAAGGCATGTCCTTTAAGGTTCTGCTGTCTAGGAACTGTCTACTGCCAGAGACAGAATTATCTCCAAAGTATGAAATAATGTCTAATTATCTCCATTTTGCTGCAGTGGAAGCCAAGTTAAGATCTGCTGGGACCTCTCCATTTTTAGTCATATAACTATGTATTCTCTCTTCTCTAACTGCAACAATGCTAATCACTTTTCATTTACATGTAGCTCTCTCAGCCAATTGAATTCTATTTCACAATTTATAGATGTAAAGAGTATGTGTTTTTAAGGATATACTCTGTTAATAGGGGAAGTCTGAAAACATGTGTGCTACATAAAAATAAAGCTAAACGGTGATACTAATGATCACAGCAGTCTTCCCCATTATATGTATAAGTTAATACTATGAAATGCACTTAAGTTTAAGCCTCTGTTTTAAACACTTTGTTTGAACACATCAGGGAACAATTTTCATTGTACTGTTCAATGCTTTAGTTATGTGACTCCCACTGACCTTCACAGGAATTTTGTGCCTATACCCCTGCTCAATATTTTGACAATTTACCTCATCTTACTTTTTTTTTTGGCTTCATTCTATTTCAACAAATTGCATTACACAGCCTTCAATTACCATCTGAAAGATAAAGCATTTTGAACCAAATATATTTCTAGCATAATTTTTAGGTAAAATATTCAAAACCACTGTGTCAATGGTTTGTGACTTTTTTTCTGAAAAACTTTTTCCTTCTTAATGACAGCATTTTCGAAGTAACCTTAGAAATGAAAAAAGACATATCCCCTCGTCTGAGCTATTGTTGTTCTAATGATTAAAAAGATAACTTTTCTCTGCCTTAAATGTAGCCTTAACAAGAGCTGTCACTGCTGAATAAAATGCAATAATTCAATGTACTACAGCATTACTACTTATACCATATATGAATGTGCATATAGTGGTTTCACAATATTTAAATCAGCACAATTCTAACACAGGATTTCTAATGTTGTTATATGAATTCACTCTAAGAACTGCAGACTAGCAGAAGGCTGAGAATAAAATGAGGCTCTCACTATCCTTTTTAATTATGTTTCGGTCAATAGTTTTAAGCAATACATCTAATACCACAAGCAAACCTGTAAAGAGAGACCACAATTTGCAACTGCATAAGCAAAGACTGAAAATTAGACAAGGAATTTTTAGACGGGACTAAGGTAGCCGAGTGCCTTAATGGCAGTTGGAAACCTAATTCCTTTAGACTACTTTGTAAATCGTGGTCTTCAATTCATATTTGGCAGTTAGTATCTGAACCTTCCCAATATATCCAATTATTAGAAGCCAGAATTCATTACTTGGCTGTGCTTGTGGAATCTGCATAATCTGTCCACCATTCACTAGGTTTAAATTGTCAGATAAAACACATTGATTCACACACACCCCCAGTCCCACATGGAGCCATTAGAACCATTCTACCCCCTGACCATGACTGTTCTCATATTTTCCGGTGATACAGGGATCTGTGGAAAAGTAGGTATAACCCAAGGCTAGGGCTATGTTAACTTTTTCAGATAACCTTTTATCCTAGCCCTGCTCCAGCTCCACACACAACCTAATGCCAGTCAGGAAGGCCGGACAGGATAGTAGCATGGAGACTCCCGAACTCTCTTTCAAAATGGCAACGCATCCATTGAAGGGCGCTCCAAGCAAAGATCACTGAGGACACAGTCTGGCCTATGGTGATGATTGACAAACTAATGACCCTGAAACAAGTTTTGAATGCTGAAGTTATGTTGACTCTAAATATCTTCTCAATATCGCTTTTTTGGTTTACAATAATTGTGTCACTATTTAGAAATGTCTCAGCTATCTCTGCATCCTCAGTGTAATTTTAAAACAATTTTCCATGAATTTTGAATACATACGTTCTATGTTGTCTTGAACACACATTTCCCACTTAAAAAAACCAGACATTCACACAACCGCTAAGACCTCCCATGCATAGTCCTGCACCTTTTGTTTAACCCCTACCCCAACCTCCCAGTTTCTACTAAAAAAGTATTTGGTTTCAGACACTTGCAATAAAGTTAAACATTTAGAGTTTATTATTATAGCCTCCAGTCATTTTTCATATCACTTCTTTCTTTTTAATGGAACTATCTGCATATTAATTAAGTAAATTCAAGCAACACTGAATCAGAGCAGATGAAGAAAATCAATTATACATAAAACACCATCAATCTGTTTGTCTCTCTGTGTACACTCTGCATCTGCTGCAAAAAACTGAGTGGTGGATTTAGATCTGTCTTAATGGATAAAAGCTATTTTTAATATATGTCATTACCCACAAAAGAAAGCTACATTACACGACAATTATTACGGTTAGAAGCTCAAGCTCCCAAAGTTAGGAAATGCCAGAATCAAGGATGCCTATGTAATTAATTATTTGTGCTCTACTCCAATTACTACAATTGGAGTGGATGTGGGGAGGCTAAAAAGGGGGGCATGATACTGGGCACCAACCTGTGGGGGGCACTAGTCAGGACCTCCTTGTAGCCCGATGGCCACACTAACCCCAGCTCAGGCCTGCCAGCATCTGAGAGCTCCTGCTGTGGAGGAAGCAAGCGTCCTCCCACCTCTCTGCACCCATGCTGGGCACAATGAGGGAGTTGCAGAGACCAGAAAGTGTCATGCCCCCCCGCACCTCTCTCACCAAGCAACCCAGGGCAACTACCCCTATCATACTCACTACCAGAGAATCCCACCACCCCCATGGGGGAATCAGGAAATAGGCCCACAACATCCCTCACCTCATGGAGTGCTGCCACCACTGCTGCTGCCACCAAAGGGGTTGGGGGGCGGGGAGATAACATTGGTGCAAGAGACCCACAGTATGTCACTGAGTGGAAGACAACATCGACAGAAGTTAAGACTTCTATTTTCCAAAACTAAAAGACTAAAAAGTAATTTCTTCATCATCTTGTACAGAAGATACAATGTCCTTCAAGCTAGATTGTTTTAAGGGTGGTACATATCAGAACTGTCTGCAACTGTACTTGAGTGAGAGTAAGTTCATATTAGTTGCTCAGCCCTGTGCATCTCAGATCTGTCGTTTTGTTGGTAATTTCCTTTATCAAAATCTGATCATTTCAAATTCTCTGGATACTTCTAAGCCTGTACTGAACTTTAACAGACACTTTTGTAAAGTTCAGGATTCTATTTACAATTAATTGTAAATTCCCACAAAATTTTGAAAGGGAGGAGAGCTGGTCTACACAAGAAAGTTTTGCCACTTTAACTATACCAGAATTAAATGGAAACCTCCCCCCAACCTGAGTGCCTGCAGCTATATCAGTGGGAAAATACTTGCACATTTAAGAAAGAGGATTAAACTGAATAATAAATAAACCAATACTAAAGCTTAGGCAGGTATAACTATTTCAGGGGAAAAAAAATCACATCACTAACACACAATTTTTCTGGTAGAGAGCAGTCCTAAAACTGAGGTCTTAAACAATGCTGAGTACTCCAGCTCCCATTGAAATGAAAACTGCACATGTACCATCTACCAGGACAAGGCCCTTCTCCCTTAGTGTATCTGAAAACAGGCCCTATGCCAGGTTTACCAGGAACTAGATAGAAACTAAAGCAAAAGGGATAACAGGGGGGAGGCACTTTTTAATCAGATGCTTGAGTGTTATTCACATGCTTTAGAATCTCAGATTCACATCCTGCTTCCCTTTCTCCATGATATCAGACAGCCCCAAATGCTATAAAAACTAGCAATGTTTCTGCTGCGGAGACTTTGTACTCTGTGTAGAGGATTGTGTGGCTATAACCATCTATTCCCATAAACTCTTTCTGTCCCACTGTACAATGGGCTTAAGGTACTGTAAGGCTGGGCTGTATTAACCATTTGTTACCCACAATGAACAGGGTTATAGTAGTCGCTGCATAACAGCTAAGCAACTTTAATCAAAGGGCAAGATTTCCTTTTCCTTCCCAGTCTAGAGAACCCTCTTTTTTCCATTCCAAGCCAAGCTTGTAAGAGAATGGGGGGCAAGGGTTGTACATACATACTCATGGGGGGTGATGGAGAGGGAAACTTACTAATATTTGGCTCCTAGCAGATAGCTCTAGTAATGGCCATATTTCTGTATTAAGAAGTCAGTACTCCATAAAGAGCATGTTGCATACCATCTACAGTAAGCACCTGCTCCCATAACTAATTTTCACTAGAAATATTAACATTCAAAGGCAGATAAATAAAAGGATAGTTTATTCATACATGTAATAAAATATCTAGTAATATTTCTGGAAAATAAATCCTGTATATTTATTTATTTATCTATATTTATATCTATATATATATATATAGGGAATATTCCTGTAATGGCAGGGGAATGGATTGGATAATATGATGGATCTCTTTTCTACTTTTAACCTCTACAGTTATACAATCAAGTTAATCTGGTATTATGTCATATGTTGACTATTAAAGAGTCATCTATTTTTAGTAACTTTTTTTCCTTTTTAAAAAAACACCTTTCCTTGGTTGGACTGGGTATGTCATCTTTTTTGGTTTACTTTTATAAAAGGCATCATGTTATGAAGGCACTACAATGCTCTATATTCACACACATTTTTAAAGTTTTTCTGGTTGGTTTTAATGTAGCATGTGTGCAAGTCTGGGAAGGATATGTGCATTGTCACCTTCTGAATATGTTTTCAGCTAATATTTTTGTCTATACATTTCATGGTAAATGTGGCAATTTTCTACCAAGCTCTGGATAATTTACAAAATTACAGTGGTGTTCTTCACTTGGATAATCAAACAACTGGTAACCCCTTCCTCTGACTGTTCCTGGTTGCTCCACATTTCAGCAGATATGGAAAAGGGCAGATGGTGTTTTTAAAAATAAGATCAATATATCTATAATATTTCTGAATGTCGATGGCCATCCTAATAGTATAGCTTAAGAATACATCTCTAAGCAATTCATTTTGTTTTTCAGCTAGTCATAGGTAGATTATTTCAGAGAAATCCCAGGAAGCCTGCTCTCTTCAGGAAGGTGGACAAACCCCTTCCCTCAAAGGGGTGATTTGTAGAAATTTGGATGATAGCCATTCCCCAATGAAATCAGTGTTTTTCCTTTACAGACATTTTCATACTTAAGAAATGATTTGGCCACTTTTTTTTTTTTTTTTTTTTTTTTTTTTTTTTAATTAAAAAATACAGGAACTAAGGCCCTGGACAGTGATTTATGAGTTCAGGGCTCAATTCCTGGTTCTGAGCATACTTCCTGAGTAATCGTGAGTAAGTCATTTGCTCTCTGTGCCATGGTTGATCCTCTGTAAAATGGTTATACTACTTGGTTTCCTCATCCCTCTCTATCTACCTTGCCTACTTAGATTATGAACTTCTTGAAAAGGACTCCCTTCTGCTATGAGTCTGTGCAATGCCTGCTGTAGCTCTATGAGGCCTAAATTTCAGCTGGGGCTTTGAAGTGCTCTCACAAAACAAGTAATACGATTACAGAACAATTTTTTTTTTTTTTTTTACCTAGGTTACAATTTTTTTTATTTTAAATTGATTCTTTAATTCTTTATATTTTTGAAAAGACATACTCTGTATTTCACCTGGAGTCAGTAAATAGTACACACACAAAAAATCAGTGCTAACGAACAGTGATTTATTGTATATGTTTTCCACTTCTCACAGAAAAAATGTAATTTTTTCAATTAATATCAATACAACTTAAAGTTCAAAATTGTTCACCATGCGGGCCTTTTGCTCTTAGTTCTAACATACACAAAACATTGTTTGGACTACAGACAGAATCTTGTATGGATGAGAAGTGCAAGAACAGACACTGAATAGATAACAGCATCTGTGAAAAGAATTATATTATCACCTGTTTGTTTCATTGCAAGATCTTGTTTAAAATACCCTCTTCGTGTACAATTTCAGTCTGAGATTAAAACCAGCTCAATACCCTTATGTAGATGCAGAATGATAAACAAAAAGTAAATTTACTATTACAAGATACATTTATTTTACTCAGTAATTATATGGGATCATACCTGTTTGCCCAGAATGACAAAGTACAGCTTCCTCAATTTTAGTTCAAATGCAAAACATCTGTTTTTGGCTACTCTTCGAGTCATATTTAATTTCCTGTACGGCTGTCGCCCTTCCATAAAGACAGTCATGCATGAGATTAAATGCAGTTATGAAATAAGAACTTAACTTGTTTAATTTGTTTTTTAGGTAATTCATCCCTGGTGCATTTAACAACATAATTATGTTAATACTAATACTGCAGCTCTACTCCACTGTCAAGAAGTACTGCATTTAAGACTGCAAAAAAAGGTCACCTTTGCTTGCAAATCTTTTAAACCCAAATCACCAGACAATTAAAAAAGCTATCAAAAATGGTGACAGCACAGACTTATATTACTTTTATTATCTAACAGAATTAAAGAATTGTGCCACTTCAAATAAATGCCAAATTTTACGAAAATTTCAGTATCTTATTGAACATGTAGGACTATTCTCTGTATCTTGAAGTCCTTAAATCATGATTTGAGGACTTACATAACCCAGTCATAGGTTAGAGGCTTATTGCTGGAGCATGTGGTTGAGATTTTGAGCTCTGCATTGTGCAGGAACTCAGACTAGGTAATCATACTAGTCCCTTCTGACCTTAGCGTCTATGGCTATGTGTACATTGGCAAATGAGCCTAGAATAATTTGGCCCATGGCCACACTAGGCTTTGGCTAGTCCAAATTAACATATTTCTTAGTCCAAACTAGTAAGACCCCTTGGTTAGTCTCGACCATGCTTAATTTGAATGTTAGTGTTCTAGGCCCCAATATTTCAATGAGCTCCACAGAAGGGGATTCCCAGACTTGCGCAGAATCTTCTTTTAATCAATGAAGTTCTATGGGGTCCAGGGTTCTACCCAGACCAGTTCATTTCATGATCAGTGCCTTAATGTGGATCTACATATAGTAGTCTGAGTGCTGGTTGTCTGATATTTCTTTTAATATTTGTACATCTTGTATGTGTTGCACTGCATAATTTCTTTTTGTACAGTATCTGTTAAAGTTAAAAATTGCTGGGACATTTAATTATTGGCGGGTAGTCATGTGAAAGATCAGTGCTCATTGCCTGCCTTTTCTCCTTCTTCATACATCCATTTTTTCTCCATCTTCATCTCAAGGTTATACTTTTAACACCTGTCAAGTTAATGTGCTTCCTCAAATTCCAACCTTCAGAAGCTAAAAGTTCTGAAAATTGCATCTGGGGTAATCATGACCAACACTTGCCTAAATCCAAATGTTGAGTCATGTCAGTTGAGAAGCATTAAAAAACAATTGTTAATTCAAATGTAGATAAGCCAGTCATTAGTATTAATGAGTTGAAGGGGGAAGCCGTGCTAGTCTAGTCCAGCAAACAAAACAAAACAAGGAATCCTGTGGCACTTACAGACTGAAAGATTTATTTTTTGCATGAGTTTCATGGGAGAAAATCCCACTTCATCAGATGCTTTGAATATGAGGGAACTTACAGAATGGAATGAAAATAAACATAAGGGAGTGTAAAACATGGGATCAAGTCATACAGTAACAGCAAATCAGAGCAGTTGTTAAGGTTCAAACCTTGGGAAGGCTGAAGTCAAATTACCTGTTGTAATGGGAAAAGAAGCCAAAGTCAGAATTTAATCCTGCTTTCAGACAATCTAATCTGCATATTAATTCCAGTTCAGCTGTTTCTCTCTGAAGTCCTGATGTCCCACTGATGTCCCTGAGTACAGTTGTTAACAAATCATTTATAGAGTGATTAGAAAGATGAAAGTGCTCAACAACTGGTTTTTCTGTTTTGTGATTTCCGATGACAGTTTTGTGTTTATTTATTCTTTTGTGCAGGGACTGTCCTGTTTGTCCAATATATAAGGTGTCAAGGCAGATAGATCACATTAGTACGCAAGCAAGTGAATGAGCCTTTGATGGAGTAGCTGGCTTCAGTAGGACAGACCTAACAATGGAAACATTAAAACAGGCACACACTCCTGCAACAAACCACATTGCCAACTTTACCCACATATCAGCACAGAAGATACCATCATAGGTCCTAATCAAGCCAGCTACTGAGCACTTTCATCTTTCTAATCACTCTATAAATCATTTGTTAACAACCGTACTCAGGGACGTCAGTGGTACGTCAGGACTTCAAAGAGAAACAGCTGAACTGGAATTAATAAGCAAATTAGACTGTGTGTAAACAGGATTAAATTTTGCTTCTTTTCCCATTACAACAGTTAATTTGACTTCAGCCTTCCCAGGGTTTGAACCTTAACAACTGCTCTGGTTTGCTGTTACTGTATGACCTGATCCCATGTTTTACACTCCCTTAAGTTTATTTTCATTCCATTCTGTAAGTTCCCTCATATTCAAAGTATCTGATGAAGTGGGATTTTCTCCAACAAAAGCTCATGCAAAAAATAAATCTTAGTCTTTAAGTGCCACACAGCTCCTTGAATTTTTTGTTTTGTTTTGGGGGGCTTTTTTTGGATTTTGGGTTTTTTTTTTTGTTTTGTTTGTGTGTTTGTTTTTTAAGTATTAATGGTCATAACCTGTGGTTGTTTCTGTTTTGCTAATGGCCCACCTTGCTTTTTAGAACACATAACAGATCCTATTCAGCAGTATGTCAAATACCTTTTATATATTATGACACTAAAAAATGGAAGAAAAACAATACAAAACAAAAAGATAGACAGACAGACAGACAGTATATATGCTTAGTTCTATTTCAAAGATTTTTCTTACAAAAACTGGACATTATAGGTGAAAGGGAAAACAAAAACATTTCTATCCAGCGTTGAGTAATTTCATACCTCACGCCTCCAGACAGCTTCTCTTGGAGCTGCTAATTTATTTAATGCACAGGGAAGACAGTATTTCTCTCATTCAAGGTGTGTGTGTGTGAGAAAGAGAGAGAGCAAGAGAAACATACTTTTCAATGACTAGAGGAGAAATACTTTGATTCATAGGGATAATATTTTAAAGAGGATCATGAGTTTATTTATTTATTTATTTATTAAATTCCACCACTGGGCAAGAAAGATTGATTTAATTAGCCTGGAGTTCTGGAACAACTCTACTTCTACTTTTCTTTTGATCCAGATATAGATGTTAACCTGCAATAACTCCAGGCAGACCAAATTTATGTACAAGTTTCTTTGAACTTCCAACTAGCTTATTGGACCCTTTAAACTCAGTTTTATCTATAACTCAATAATAGAGAAGTTCCATTCTCCCCCCTCCAAAAATACACTTCCATGAATATCATTTCATTACTTCAAATAACCTCCTGTGGAACTCTGATTCCCCTGGTCAAATGTGATTAGCTACTTTAAAGAAGTTGTGAGACAGCTAAAGTAGTTTAGAATTAACAATGTATCCAATCAGAGTTTTCTGTAACTTATTCCCCAGGAAAATTGCTTCCAAATTAAAAAAGAATTTCATCACTGTAATGATAATTTTATATGAAAAACTGGAAATGAAACCTCACAAGTCTTCTGTTGTAGTCTGCATAATCCCCATAGAGGTCTTTTAGAGAAAATCACACTACTTATCTATAAATTGGCCTATTAGAATGTGTTACATGGTAGAGATGTGTGGGTAGCCAATCAATCGTTGGCTCAAACCGTCTGAAACAAGAGACAGACTTTAACAGTTCAGTTTCAGCTAAAAGCAAATGCAGTATTCGTGTTGAAAATCCCACTTAAAACTCAGGATACACTCATAAAGCAGGTTATATTGATCCAGATGCAGTCTGGTTAACATAATCAGCAGAATTAGTTCCTGTAGTGTCACATGATGCAGCCTCATTAACATAAGCTGGAAAATAGTTGCTGTAATGTGTCATGATTCAAAAAGTGCTTTTGCTTTGTGGTCTTTTGGCACATTTCCAACTCCACTGTAAAAATCAAAATAAACTAGCAGATGGCAATGCCTAATGAGTGGAAGCAGTGGCCCACCAGACAAAAAGATTCTCTTCAGTGTGAAAAAGGTTATTGTCTAGTGCTGCCCATAAACTGGACATTGTTTACTAGGTAAGAAGTTGCCAGTGACACACAGAGGATTTGCTGATTTGACACATTCCTCAAGCAGTTTCTGAAGCAGCTTTAAACTGGCTTTTGCCTGCAGAGGTGACAGAAGCATCATCACTTGTCCTCACAAAGGCAATTCCTATTTAAGTGCAGATGCCCTTACAGACACATGGTTGGAAATCGCACATACATGTGTGCCCACGGAGGCAATTCAGAAACATTATATATCATGCTCATCTACCCATGTTTCGCTAGTGAACCCACTGTGTTGTGCAGACATAGAAGTTTAGTTACAATTTTAGCATCACTATATTTAATATTTTGAATTTTCAGACCCCCCCCCCCCAAAGGCCTTTGTTCTGACATGATTTAGCAAGCTTTGTTTTTCAAAAACACAGGAAAAACTTATTTGGAAAAATGAAAAATCAACGCACCACCAGCTACAAAAAGCAAACTACTTTCAGGGAAACATACAGGCTCCCTTCTTTTGTGTAAAACCACATGGAAGGAAAGCACTTATGTACAGTGTATATGTTTTGGCAGTCTGAAAACAGTTGAAGTGTTCTCCACTCATTGGACCAGACAAGGGTGTGATCTTCATTTGATTTCTAAAGAGCCAAGTGTAACATCACTTCAAATCATTCAGAACTTGTACGGTATGTGATCAGCCTCACCTGTTCTACAGTGTTCCTATACCAGCTCTATTCCAGTACTGGAAGTACAGAATCATAGAAATTTGGTACTAGAAGAGATCTGAATAGATAAATCTAGTCCAGTCTCCACCACTGAGGCAGAACTAAATATCACCTCAACCATCCCTGGCAGATGTTTTTCTAGCCTGTTTTTTAAAACCTCCACTGACAGAGATTCTACAGTCTCTCTAGTTAATTTGTTACAGTGCTTAACTACACCAGTTAGGAAGTTTTTTCTAACGTATAACCTGATCTCCCTCGCTGAAATTTAGGAACATTATTTGTTGTCCTGTTCTCAGTGGATAAGGAGAACAATTTATTGCCTTCCTCTTTATAATAATTTTTATATACTGGAAGATTTATGCCCTACCGCAGTGCTTACTTCTTCAGACTAAACAAACCTATTATTTTCAGTCTTTTCTCACAGGTCAGATTATCTAGATTTTTAATCATTTTAATTGCTCTCCTCTGGACTTTCTTCAAACTGTCCACGTCTTTCTTGAAGTGTGGTGCCCAGAACTGGACACAAAACTTCTCCTGTGGCCTTATCAGTACTGAGTACATTGAAAGAATTACGTTGTGTCTTGCTTACAACACTCTGCAAAAATATCCCAGAATGATGTTATTTTTTTGCAACTGCTGACTCATATTTGGTTTGTGATCCACTATAACTCGCTGATCCTTTTCTGCAGTACTAATCATTTCCTAATGTATACTTGTGATATTGATTAGTTCTTCTTAAGTGTAATACTTCACATTCATTTGTAATGAATTTCATCCTATTTCAGACCATTTCACGTTCTAATACTATCCTCCAAAGTGCTTGCAGCCCTTTCCCAATTGGTATCATCCACAAACTTCATAAACATGTACTATGTGCCAAATAATTCATGAAGATATTGAATAAAATTGGACCCAAGACAGATCTCTGAAGGACCCCACTTGATATGCCTTTCCAGCTAGACTCTCACCCATTGATAAAATTCTCTCTGAATATAGCTTTCCCAACCAATTTATAGCAGATTCATCTAGGCTGTAATTCCCTAGTTTATTTATAAAATGATCATATGAGACAATATCAGAAGTTTTACTAAAGTCAAGATATATCACATCTACTACTTCCCCTATCTAAAGTCCCATTACCCTGTCAAAGAAGGATATTAACTTGGTTTCATATGATTTGTTCTTGACAAATTCATGTTGTTACTTTATCACCTTATTAGCTTCTTGGTACTTTATTTATTGGTTATTTGTTCCATTATCTCCAGATATTGAAGTTAAACTGATTGGTGTGTAATTCCCTCAGTTGTCCCATATTCCGCTTTTTAGAGATAAATACTATATTTGCCCTTTTCCAGTCCTCTGGGATCTCTCCCATTGTCTACTGGTTCTAAAAGATAATTACTAATGACTTACAGATCTCTTCATGTTAAAGACAACTAACTTGTCTAAGTCATTCTTAACATTTTCGTTCCCCATTTTAGCATCAGATTCTACCCCTGTTTATACTGATGTTTGTTCGGTTAGTCATCTGAATACTGCTAATCTTTTTGGTAAAAACTGAAACAAAATATCATTTAATGCCACAGTCACTGTTATGTTTTCTGTTATCTTTTCCTCCTCATTGAGTAATAGGTTTAATGTGCCCGTCTATCTCTAACTTGTCAAATTTTTTGTAAAATACTTTGTTACCCTTTACTTTCCCAGATAGTTTAGTCTTGTTTCGTGACTTGACCTTTCAAATTTTCTCTCTACATGTTATTTTTAAATTCATCTATCATTATTTGACCTGGTTTCTACTTTTCCTAAGATTTTTTCTTCTCATTATGGATTATTGATAGTCTCCTGGTTAATCCAGGGTGATTTCTTATCATACTTTCTAGCTTTCCCACATACTTGGTTAGTTTGATCTTGTGCCCTTAATAATGTCTCTTTAAAACACTATCATCTCTCAAGAACTCTTTTTCCCTTAGATTTGCTTCCCACTGGATCTTACCTACAGATTCCCTGAGTTTGTTAAAGTCTGCCTTCTTGAGGTCCATTGTCTTTATTCTGTTTTTTTCTTTTGAATCAGTAACTTGTTGCCATAAATCAACCAGCACCACAACCTCACAGAGCACAACCAAATGGAGCACTGGTTAAGTATCTTCTTAATTGTCTGGAAGCACCAGAAAACACCATATGAAGTACAGGACCTACATATATATTTTACAACTTATATACTTCATTCATGAAGCACAAAAATTATCATAGACTCGGACTCGTAGAGTTTACGGTCAGAAGGAACTATCATGATAATTTAGTCTGACCTTCCACGCATTATGGGTCACAGAACCTCACCCATCCAATCCTATAATTGGCCTCTAACCTCTGGCTGGGTTACTGAACTCCTCAAATTAGGATTTAAAGACTTACATTATTTAAGAAGGTACAAAGAATGCACCATTTACACTAGTTTAAACCTGCAAGTTACCCATGTTCAATGCTGCAAAGGAAAGCAAAAACAAAAGAAAAAACCTTCCATGCGTTCTGATAATGTGATTCAGGATAAAATTCCTTCCTGACTCCAAACATAGGTATCAGATAAACACTGAGCATGTGGGCAAGACCCACCGGCCAGACATCTGGGAAAGAATTAACAGAGCTCTTCCCATCTAGCATCTCATCATCAGCCCTTGGAGATATTTGCTGTTAACAGTTGCAGATTGGTTAAATGCCAATACAGGCAGTCTCATCATGCCATCCCATCCATAAATTTATTAGTTTTTACACCATTTATACATTTTGTCCCACTGTTCTCATTGAAAGGCTCTTCCAGAACTTCAGTCCTCTGTTAGAAACCTTAATATAATTTCAAGCCTCGATTTGCTGATGACCAGTCATACTGGTGCTTAACTTAAATATCTCTGCTCCTTCTGTGGTATTTATCCCTCTCATGCAGTGATTCTCAACCACTGTTTCAGGACACATTACTGTGTCACCACCATGGGCTTGAGGGGCTGCAGCCCCGCCCCCCCCCACACCTCCAGGCAAACTCCAGCAGCAGCAGGAGTTGCATCCAAGCCAGGACCACCTGCTGCTGGCTGGAGTGGCCGTGGATAAAACCAGTGCTCTGCCTGCCACTGGCCGGCAGCAGCAGGGGCTGCATCCAGGCTGGGGCCACCTGCTGGCAATGACTGGGGCCAGATTGGGCCCCGGCCAACTGCCACTGGGTGACAATGGCAGCCATAGGGGCCAGATCCAGGCCAGGATGCTGATGGAAGGAGCACAATCTGGCTCCCACATGGCAGGGGTGGGTCCTAAGCCTGGGCCCTGAGCCTTTTTTCTGGGCAGCTATGCCCCTGGTTGCCACACAGAGTAAGTGTGTCACAGAGAGCCAGGGAGATAGCTGAATTTGCACTGGTGGTGGGTGGACTGATGGATCCTGAAGGGTCATAACCCACAAAAGGTTAAGAACCATTGTTCTGATGTATTAATAGGGAACAATCATATCTCCTCCCATTATTTTCTTTTGCTTAGGCTAAACAAGCCAGGCAATTTGAGTCTCCTCTCATAAGATAGGTTTTCATTCCTCAGATCCTCCTAGTAGCCCTTCTCTCTACCTGTTCCAGTTTGAATCAATCATTTTAAAATATGGGACACCAGAAATACATACAATATTCCAGATGAGGTATCATTGGTGCCTTTTATAATTTTATAATTTCTCTACCCCAAAAAAAAAAACAGCCACAAAAAATCAATTTGACCTGAAGAAAACCAATTTTTTTCAGAATTTCTGGTGAATTAAATTGGTTGGAAAAAATTATCTTCTGTCATATGAAACAGTGTGTTATTTCAGGTATTTTTAATAAAAACAAAGGAAATTAAGGGGTACAATCATAGAAGAAGAAATAGTTGAGGGGGAAGCAGCCCCCCCATATAATCTCTAGCCTAATGGTTAAGATACTTGTTTGCAATGTTGGAGACTCAAGATCAAATCCCTGTTAGAATCCTTGTCTCCCTGTCAGATGAAAGGGCAGAGAAAGTGGGTTGCAGCCCACAAAAGTTTATGCCCTGAAAAATGTGTTAGTCTTTTAAGCGCCAAGGGAATTACATTGTTTTTGACTGGTTGGATAATTCATGAGGTGATAAGTTCCAGAAGGGTAGTCGTGTTAGTCTACTTCAGCAAAATGAGGAGTCTGGCGGCACTTTTAAAGACTAACAAATTTATTTATAAATATTACACATTTGTTAGTCTTTAAAAGTGCCACCAGACTCCTTTATAGTCATGTAGTGATGGTTCTGAGCCCTGATAGGATGAACATAAAACAAATTTCAAACATGAATGTTCATCTCTACAAATACTAATTTCTATTTCTATGAATATTGGTGAATGAAACTTTGAAATGGCTTTCACCAACTTTCATGCCAGTACAGCTTGAGAATTCAAATGCACATGGAAAGAAAAGGGCAGTGAGTATGCCCAAGCAAATTCATTTAATTTGTACACCTTTGTAGCACAAGAGCATTCCCTCAGCTATAGCTATAGCCTAGTCTCTAAAACACATCTTTTTCAAAATTAAATAAAAAATGCATATATTAACATATTATTCTGGTTCATATTCTTAAATGCATGGATCAGAAAAGTGGAAATTATGATTCTGAAAGCAATTATATCTCTACCACTTTGTACATATCTAATGGTCTGAAAGACACCAGAACATTAACAAGATACTGCATATTTTCAGATGAGCAGAGTTGCGATTGATGGGGGAAACTGTAATAGAGTGTATTGGTTCTTTAAGGGCTAGGTTCAGCACCCTCCTGTTCTAAGTCCCATATTTTCTATGAGTAGCCAAAGAAGGATTCCTGAGAACTGGCTGCTGGAACAACAAGGAATGCTCTGAAAAGTTGTTATGGTATAAACAGCTGCCTTGTCCCAAACCAGGGGAAAAAATGTTGGGAATAGTAAAAAAAAAAAAAAAACACAGCAAGGAGTCGTGTGGCACTAAAGTCTAGTAGGTCTAGCCAGGCAAAGAGCCAGAGGAATTTTTTGTGGTAAGAAGCCTTGGGAAAGCCAAGAAGCCAAAAGTCCCTGAAGAGAGGCAAGATTTACGTAGTAAAACTTCTTGAAAGCCCTGGTGAGGAGGGATAAGGCCTGCCTCAGGGGCTTTTGGAGTTTTGTTAAACTTTTGTTCTGATTTAAGCCGGAAAGGAATGCGGACTAGAGATCCTTCCAAAGAGATTTTAAGCCAAGACACAAGGTGGTGGTTTGAACCCTTTGGCTTCCATTTGGACATTGAACACTTCAGCAGAACACCTTTCATTGATTTAGCCAAAGTGCCAAAACAAATTAACATACCAGGAAGGAGAGGAAATTGAATTAGGGCTTGCTTCTGACAATGATTCAGGTAAGCTGCTGCCACAAAAGCACACGTCTGAATTACTTGATTATTCTTTTCAATGCATCAGTCATAATCTTACCCTAATGTACCTCCCTGAACTTAATGCACAGTTAATTATGGAGAAACAGGATCATCTGACAAACTACGAAAAAACCTATAAATTTTATTGTTTCTCTTTTCTGAAGGTACTTCTTTCACCTCTTCCAGCATATTTAGGCCACATCTACACTGACAGTCAGTTAAGATTCGCTAAGTCGATCTGGAAATCAATTTAATAAAACCACTCCTTCAAGTGGCATAGCACTGCATTGATAGCAATGCATTTCCCATTGTTGCAGCACACTAAAGATGCCATGCTGAAGGGAAGTTAAAAAGTCAACAGAATCAAGCTTGGAAGTCAGCAGAATAGATCGCATAACTCCTATAGACTAATGCTAAATTTTGCCACCAGTGGAGACCTGGCCTTAGACTCCTGAATGGTGACAACTTAAAACATCCTATCATGGGACTTTCCTAAAGGCAAGGACTAGCATCTCTAAATGATACAAAGGACTGTTATTAGAAAGTTATTAATTATTAGGGAGTGTAGATCTTCACTAGCACAGAGCTCATCTGATAGATGCGTCTTGGTGATGGTTCTGGAGAATATCTCTAGTGCATGCCCATCTGGTGACCTGTGCTCCATCTTTTGCCGTCTCTGTGCAGTGCCTTAGCTCTCCAGCCAACCCCTCTGCTAAGTTCCACTTTCCAGAGCAGGATCTAGTCCAGGCAGCCTACTCAGGGTTTGTTGCTGCCACTAATCCTGATGCTACCCACGGGTGGGGGGAGGGGGAGAGGGATCTGGACCCACCTACTATTCCAGGCCCCAACGCCAGGACCCCATGTACTATACCTTGGTGCCATCTTGACCCCCCAGTGCAGTCTTTCACATACCCTGGGACACGGTCACACCACCCCCAGGTACCTCTCACCCTTGTATCAGGGTTCTGGGCCTAGCTCTAAGAGCCCTGACAGTCCACACCGAATTCTCGAAGGTCCTCCCAGGGATGTCTCAAGGGGCTGTGGTACCCTGAGCCAACTTTTGCTTTTGCCTGGGAGGAGGTGGGGGCAGAACCCAGCCTCTGCTCTGGGCCAGCTCACTCCACCCCCAGGGCAGGGAATAGCCAGCCCAGGGATGCAGTGGGCCAGCCCAGAGGCCGGGCTCTGCTCGACCACCTGTTCCCTGGGCCGGCTGTTCTACCCCAAGGGCAGGGAGGGCCAACCCAGAGGCAGGACAAGAGAGCAGGGTCTGCCCCATTGGCCCATTCCACCCTCAGGGGCAGAGTTGCTGGGTCAGGGAAGGGTGGGAGCATGGGGTCCAGCTTCTGGGTCAGCCCACCCCACCCATAGCATGGTACCATGGCGCCCCAAGCCAGGGCCTCAGTGGCTCACAGAAAGAGTCAGCCCTGGGTCCTCCCTCGTGCAGCCAATTGGACAACATGTCCTCCTTGTGCCCCCCCCAACACCAGGGAAGACTGCTCAGAGCTGTGACCGTAGCCTTCTTTATACAGGGCTCCTGGGCCCCAGCTGGCTCTGCAGCCCCCTGTTTCTATTGACTGCTCCTCTCCCAGGGCTTTTAACCCTTTCTTTACCAGAGCAGGGAAACCAGCTTGCTATAAGGAACCAATTGCTCTTTCTCCTTTAACCAGTGATATTCCTAAAAAGTAGCAATGGTTATTACACCAGCAGGTGGAGTTTTTATTATTTTAAATGGTGTTTACATATCTAACAAATTACACTAACCAACAAATGCTTCATAGTCAGATTATTTTGAAACCCTAAACTGTCACATTACTGGATATAATATTATACATACATTGCTACCAAGTGAAATGTAGCCACCTGAAAATTAGGAACATGGACAAAAGATGTATAGCAAAAGTACCAGATGTTAGAAGTAAGTATAAATTTTGATTATGGATCTTATGCAAAATTTTTCAATTATAGCAAAGAGATGCTCAGTTATGCATACACTGTTCTGATATGATAACGTATTTGCTTTTGCTATGCATTAAGCACCATTGTGATACAGAAAAGGCAGATTTCAGCAAAGCCATTCCAGTTTTAAAAAGTACAGCAACCTGGATATAGTACAGTATGCTGTTATACTTGAGTCAATTTTGATGTCTAACAAAAAAATAAATAATTTACATATGGCCAAAACAAACAAGGAGTCCTGTTGCACTTTAAATACTGATAAATTTATTTATCACAAGTTTTTCATGGGCACAATCCCACTTCATCAGATGTAGGGAATGGAAAATGTAGCATGTTAGCTGTAAATATATACATACAGAGAAGAATGGGTCACAAGTTAAACAGTTCCAGAGGGATTAATTGCTAGCTTTTTTCTCCAAAGTAAACAAGCTGTTTTGATTCAAACAGTGTGGAAGAGGGAATCAAGAACTGTAAGCAAGAGCTGAGAAATACAGCCGAATTTTGATGCCAAGCTGAAATCCATTGGACTTTTCAAGAAGAAAGGCACTGCTCAGCCTAAGAATATCACACTCTGGCTCTAAGATAGATTCATAATGTTTAACATTTAAAGAATTATCTTACCCAAGCCAGTATACATGCAGAAATTCAAGTATTTAAAAGGTCAGTCCTGCCATGGACTGGGTAAGATGCATAGTTACAAAACTGTCACTTTATTCTACAGTCTCTACTTACCATTGTAGTGTGAATTTAGAGCTACAGCTTCTGCTTACCAGTATGGATTTAGAGCTACTATTTTAGCAGCTAGAGTAGCCTCAGTTTTTTCCCATTCCTACAAGACACTGCCAACTATAAGGAAATGTAAAAAACTATCAAGTTCAAACAAACTACTTTCCATAATGCAAACAAGATTGGTTAATAAAAATTCAATATTAGCCTTTAAGTGTATATATTATGTCTTGCTGCTTAAAAAAAAAAGTTTCCTGGAAAGGAAGTGCAACCTTCTGTTCATTTCAGGGGCGTTGCTGGCGCTGGACACCCCAGGGCACATGCCCCGAACTGCAGCGCCAGAGCCCCGGATCTCCGGCCCAATCAGGCCAGGGATCCGGGTCCTGGCCGCCCATGGCCGTGGCGGCCCCGTCCCCTGCTGGGGATGCGGGGCCTGGCCACCCACGACAGCGCGGCGGTGCCTGACCCTGTCCCTGGCCAGGGGGCGGGGCCCAGGGACCAGGGGCGGGGCCTGGGCCCAGGCCCATGCCCCGGGTCCCTCCCCCAGCCAGCGACACCCCTGGTTCATTTCTTACTGATTTAAGCAAAATCAAAATAGGACATATTTAAAAAAAAAAAAAAAGGCAGTGCACACATGCACGCACACACTTCCACTGAAACAACCCCATCTGTGAAGGCTTAAACTTTAGCTCTGGGTGGCCCTGATTTTAACCCTGCTGATGAGAAAGACAAGAATTGTTACCAAATAAGCACCACTGGATCCTTAGGCTCCTAGGAAAAGAAAGACTCAGTAGATAGTGTTAATAACTGAATGAATGCAAAAAAAACAATACCCAGGAAATGAGATAAATGTTTTATGATGTTAATGCATCAACTCTTCCCATCATATTGGGATTATTGGAGAGACACTGTGTTAAAGGTGATAGTGCTCCTTTTCTAACTAGAGCACACTACCACCAAAACTCAGGATTATATTACACATTGGTAATACACTGAAAATGGGGCATCATAATTGGCTACTGTATGATTTTGGGCATGATTTATTTTAGTATGGCTACACATATTGGATTTATAAATATAAGCATAGGTTATGCAGTGTCTAAGCACAAAGGAATTGAGTTAAAAATCTTGAGAGAGTTTTAAATTATGTGAGTGAAATGAAAATGTTATGATATTATGATACCTGTATTGTTGTTTATATGAAAGGAGAGCCCGTTTGCTTGACTTGGAAGTTTCTGTAACATTGATGCTTACATTCAGAAAGTCAATAGTTGCTTACATTGCAAGCCTTGTAAAAAGTAGCTGTTTCACTTTGGCAGCTAGTTGTCAAGAGTAAGTACCCTAAGTGGTTTTGAACCTATCTTCAAATAACAATGACAAAATAATACAAGCAAAGTGTAATGAGCTTGTGTAATATTAGCTCTCCTCTGCCTCTTGGCTCATCTAGTAGTCAAGATTTCCTTCCTCTCCAACCAACACTCAAGTCTAAGAACAAAAAAGACCAGAGGTCAACAATATCAGTCTTTGAGATAGCCAGAATATTCAATGAAGGGCAGAAGCTTCAGAAGTGTCCTTCACAATTTTACCAACTAAAGTGGAAAATATTTTGGATGCCTCAACTCCCACACCTCCAGCCAAAACCAAAACCACAGATCAACACACTACGCACCAAATCCTGCCTATCTGCCTTGAGAACTGCATCCCTTCCCAGGGCCTTCAAATGCTACTTGTTAGGTACATCCTTAGCCTTCTATCCTGAGGCTCACTTCAGGGTCCTAAAAAAGCTCCCTCTACAGCACTATGGTACACTACCACTACAGTGGAGAACAGACTCTGATAATTTTTCATCCCACTTCCATGGTTCAAATAGAGATGTTCTATTCTATTTCAATAAAAAGGCAACATAAAAACAGCTTTCCTTTGAAAAACATGGAGTTGGTTATTACTCAGTTAAGTGTAGTCTTAATATAAGTACCAAACTTAAAAAGAAAACTTTGGACGATTTGGATGAGATATAGTTAACATTGCAAGGACTCTTCTTTTTTCCATTCTGTCTGAAATGGCAGGACAATGCTGAGCAATGAAGAATATGGACTGTCAACATCAATAAGAAAGCCTTTTAATTACAAGGAGCACATCCTGGCTGTCTTGATATTAAACATTTCGCTATTTAGGCAAGTAACTGTTCCATCAGGTTTAGTTGGTCCTAACAGAGGGAAAATATTTAAGAAAATGAAAAATTAATAATCTTCAAGAACAAAATTGTGCATAAAATGGGAAACAATTCTACCTCATTTCCCCCAAATAGAAAAGCTGTTTTTTATTTGGGGTGGTGGGAGGAAAGACGCCTTTACTGAATGTAGTTTAACTACTGTAAGTAGTCCATACTGGCGTAATCCTGCCCAGGAAATAAAATGAAGACAGACAAAGCTCTGGTACTCTCTATGGAATTTAAACCAAGTAATGAAAATTTTATAAGTAACAGATAGATTTTCCTGCCTGCATCTGTAAATGGTTTCTCCTGCTGTGTGCACAAAAAATATTATAGTCCAGAGACTACATGCTCACTGCTGGGAAATGAAGAGATAATGTAAAGCTATGGTACGCATTGCTCCATGTTGCCAGAGGGAGGGAGGAATAAAAAGTGTAGCTTGACTAGGGATGGAAAGTAGAGCGCCTTGTTGTTTGGTGACTTAGCAAGTTTTGTTTCTGCCTCCTTGTTTCCTGCTAATCATACAATATATGTAATAGAATTACTTTATGCGGGTTGAGAGAAAAGACCACATGCTAGAGAATCATGGAGATGGAAAAGACATTAGTACAGCTGTAGGGTTTTTCCCCCTGAATTAAAATGCCATGTGTCATGACGAAAAAAGGGCTTATTAAGAAGATGACATTAAATTTCCGTTGCCCAGCATCCACCTAATAATGCTTTATAACATGGTTGAAACATTTTAGAACATATCTGAAGAAAAACTACCTTTACCCATTGAAATATGTTGATGCGGTTCTACAGATTCAAAGAATCAAAAATAACTTGTGTGTAGCTTGCTCAAAACAGACACCTGATTCAGAATATCAATTTATACAAATACTCGAACTTCTGTAGTAGATTGTAGGTTTGTTTCCTTGTGTTGAAACAATGTAGATGGGACACTGAGTGCATTTCTACAGACAAAAACGCTCCCACCAAAAAAAAAATTACTATTTCTTTTTCATTGCATAGTTTTCAAATTACTTCTTCGTCCTTGGAGTAGGCTGCAGGAGAATACTACTTTTTCTAGGAGAGTGGCAGACACCACCACTGTGGTTGACTTTCTCTCTCTCACACACACACACGTCTACTTTAAAATGAGGCATGATGTGGCATTTTCAAGTGGTTTTATTACTACAGAAACAGAAATAAATAATACCAACACACTGAAATGAGCAATTTGAAATGTACATTCATTTGTTAGTTTATTGACTATGTATTATTCAAGACATAAAACTGAATATCTTTGTGACTTCAAAGCAACACTCTAAAGAATAAAACAATCTAATAAACTTGTAGCAACATCATTATCATCACCTTGTTCATTATGATCTCTTTGGAAAGTGTGTGGATCACCAGTCTTCACTGCCTCAGCATGTACAGATCTGTGCAAGGAAGATTTCTTTGCCTACAGTCAATTTGTACAGTGACCCTTAATGGTCTAGGCATGATATGGTCTTCTAGAAGCTTTAATGCCATTAAGTCCTTGAAGAATACAAGATGTAGTTCACCATCCACATTTTACCATTCCTGTTGCAATGGTGATCCACTACATGGCATACCTATCTGTATAAGCATCCAAATCTATTGTTGTAAGATGCTCTTTTGACATGCACTCCATCAATTGTCCTCACATAGTAGGAGTTTGGCCAGTGACATCCCTTTAGATAGATAGTTTGAGGCATGAACAATTCAGATTTCTGTGGGTCTTTTTCATATACCATTGCTACTAACTTCCTTGCTGCAAAAATTATGGTTTATCTGCCACCATCTCCCAATTTGGCAAGATCTCTAAAACAATAGAGTTCCTTTGTCTTCAGTGCATTCAAAACTGTTTTTTACCCATTACTAAACAGGGATAACTGAGGTTCACATCCTGGGAAGGTACATACAACAGGAAAAATGTTGCAGAAATCAGGAATGAATGCATCAAAGACTGCATGCACATGTATGAAGCAATTCTAGTCAGTTGTGCTGGTAAATGGTACACATTTCAATCCACATTATCTGTGTGTTCCATTTTTGGAAAGTTATGAACAGCAAGGCCCAAAGCTTCTCTGTCAGATGACCTAGTTATTGTAATTCCTTTGATACCGTAAGAGCCAAAAGCCATATTGCATATACAGTATGCAGAAGTATTTGCATGTCTAGTTCCTCTTGAATACTGTGCAAAGCTTAGACTTCAACATTTCTACTGGCGATGGACTGTACTATTTCACAATTGGAAAAGCTTCCAGGAAGGAGGTGGATTTTGCATGGGGAGTGCTACTACACACCCTCAGGTGCATTTTGAAAATATACTCAGAGAGGAATTTTACAAGTGATTTTGTTGGATGCCATAGTTAAAATCTTTTTGCATGGAAGCACTGAGTTACTACCACTTGCCAAAAAAAGCAAGGAGTCCTGTGGCACTTAAAGACTGATAAATTTATTTATTGCATGAGCTTTTGTGGGAGAAAACCCTACTTCATCAGATGCTTTGAAGATGGGGAAGCTTACAGAATGGGAGCAAAATAAATGCAGGGAAGTGTAAGTCATGGGATCAGGTCATACTGTAACAGCAAATCAAAGCAGTTAAGATTCAAACACTGGGAAATAGCCCATAGAGGAAAGTGAGGTCAAATCACCTGTTGTAATGGGAAAAGAATCCTGCTTTCACACAATCAAATCTGCATATTTATTTCAATTTTGCAGTTTCTCTTTGAAGTCTTAAATTTGTTAGTCTTTAAGTGCCACAGGACACCTTGCTCATTTTGCAGAACTAGACTAACAGAGCTACCCCTTTGGAACTCACCAATTACCTGGTATTTCTTGCATTCAAACTTTAGATCTCATCCAGTTTTGTTATTCTGCAGTTTTATTCACATTTTTGTCAGACTTTTGATTCCAGAATTAGCTTTGCCAAATCCTTTTAGGTGCCACCCTCATGTACTCGGCAGCCAATTCCTCAAATGTTTGAAATCTGCCTCTAGCCTTCATTTTTGTGACACCTATGGCATCTCTGATGTACACTGGGTGTCTTTGTTGCATGTTCTTAGCTCATAGATTCTTTCACATGGAGCTTTCAGCTGATGTATTCAATCATGTTTGTCACTCCCTTTCATTGCTCTACCAGTATGGAGGAAGGACAAAGGCACAGGCCCTAATGGATGATTAAGAATTTCTGACATTTAAACATGGACATGGATTCACAGAAAAATTCTGGACTGATAGCTGTTGTGGATTGTCCCTCCTTTGCCAGATTTAAACGTGGCCTTCTTGGGCCCTGCCAGTGATCATTCTGATATTGTATTTCTTGACTGAACTGAAGCAGCTTCATGTCCCATCAGAATCAAGTGCACATCTCATAAATGTCTCCTTTAGTTCTTCATCAACATCTGCTATTTTCAGGAGAGACACGTGCATGTCTCATATGACGTGAAGTCCAGTAGGTAGGTTGAGAAGCACCTCTGAGTGTAATTAAGGTCAAATGGATTAGTTGTATATTTGATGGCATGATTGGCAAGAGCTGTACAGCATGCTCCTCAACCCTCTTCAGGGCAGAGGAAAAGACTTGTTTGTGTCCTTTGTCTTCACTACTTCTTGATGTGACACTTCTCTCTCATGTTTTTTGCATGTTCATAATACAAAGCTGTGTACTGCCATCTCTAACACTAACAATGGCCTGTTTATAAGTGTCACTAAATTAAAAAAACTACTTTCTCAAGACTATTTCAAAGACAAGTACTGCATGCATAGGAAACTACAAATTAAGATGTTCTAGCAGGTAGACTAGACATGACACGGTATATACAAAGCTTACTAAATGAGAAGTTTTACATTGGGAATTCACATACATTTATAAGTTCCCCCTATGCAGTACAAACTTTGGGCACACAATGTACTGCTACTGGTGCACAACCTTCAGTGAGAGTCTGACCTGATCACCAAATTTTGGCTGAAAATACTGAAAACCATTATAATTACATGTGAAACTTTTTGGCAATTAAGAATGTGATGTGAAAACATTTGATGTTAGTATTTTGCAAAACGGTGATTTGCCATATGCTAAACAGCTTTTTCAGTTTGGAGAAAAACCAAAACTAGTCCATACCAATACAAAAAAAAAAATCTTTTTAATACATTTTAATTTAGTAGCTTTGACCAATAATACCATGTTAAAGTGTAGAAATTAACTTAAACTGTAATAATATTCATGTTGGAGTGTTTCTTGGACTGTGCAAAAATGACATTGTTTCACTTTGCCTGCAGGCTTACACATACTACTTGACAGTCCCACATCATACTTCATAAAAATATACATAAAATGAGCTTTCAAAAGAGACATGATGTGGGTGTGTGTATGGTGGGTACCTCAAAATCCAAAAATATGGCCCTTTAGGAGAACTGCCACAAGCCTACCTACTCTTCTGTATAGTATGTGAAAAGGCTTCAGGACAGTGGTAAGACATTAATAATTTTCTCTACCATTAGCCTTTTTTATGATCAGCATATTTTCAATCCACAAGGCAGCACCCACACTGAAGACCAATTTGGAACAATTGTAAAAGCAAGATTTCAAAAGACCCCTGTCACATGATTTACTAAAATCCAAATGTATAGCATTTTCTGCTTTCTCTTCTTCCACTAATTTTGTAAGTCTACAAAGAAGCCCATAAGACCAACCTCCATACTACTTCCTGTTCAGGATGCCATTATCTTCTGGAAGTTTATAGACTTTTCTCTGATGATCTGTGCTATCATTTTACTATGAATGAAAGTTAGACACAAGAAGGATTATATCTATTGAATTTCAATGCATTAGAAAGCCTCTCTGCATGGTTCTCCGTATTCCTTCTTCAACGCCAGGGGTCAGACATCTCTGGGAATTTCCCTTTTCCCCATGACCCTAAGTAGCATCCTCTTCAGTGTCAGGATTTGCTCATGGAGCAACAGATATGGGGAGTCCCAATTCAAGTTGAGGAAGGACTCACATTTTCCCATTGAGTCTGCAGAGAGTCCCTGCAAAAGATAATACTGTTTTGGACTGTATTAACAATTCTAAGGAGTCTGTTCCATACTGGTGCACATCCTTCATAGACAGGTCTTTAGTTCAGACATAGCTAGAAGTTCCTGGTTATCCTGATCTTCAGGAGCCAAGCCATCAGGCCTATTTCTCTGGCCACCTAGAAATCCACCAGATTTAGGGACAGGCTTCACAGCTTCTCCACATAAGTTGATGATATGTCTCCATACAACTGGCAATAGCCTCATAGCAGGCAGCCATCTTATGTTAACAATGTTACCTCCAAACCCTTCTATGGTTTAAAAACTGTCTTTAATCTTTGTGACTGGTAACAAAGAATTACAGCTGAGCACATGTAGAGTTCCCCGGTAGATTATATCACCCAGTCCAATCAATTTTGTCTAGCTTCATTGAAAAGAGTCACTCAAAAGGATCGCTATTATATGGCTTTAAAAGACTGACAGATTTCAGTATTAGCAAGCTGGGTTTCTGGTTAGCTCATCTTAATGTCTCTCTTTTCATTTATCTTTAATGTATGGAACACACTAACAGAGAAAAAGGATAAATGAACAGCTCTTAAAAGATGTGGATGACAAGTCTACCATGTAGTAAAGTAATATGACACCTTATTTTTATTCCAATTTCTAAATAAAATTAACCATTTCCAGTGAATTTCTGTCTAGTTCTCAACCCATTTGTTAATTTTTTCAAAAAAAAATTTTAGCAGCAGTTGCAGAAATATCATTAAAAGTGAATTCTGTTCATCAGCAGAGCATAAAATGTTCTACCTAGGAAAAAATAGTTTGAGACCATGTAATTCTAGACTATCATGCTGCAATCTTATAAGGGCACTGAACTGAGCTGGCCTGGACAACCTTCATTCTGGCATTTTCTAACTTTTGTGTGCCTCAATTTTGCAACCTTAACATAGTTTGTGTATCTACTTCCTACATTTTTGAAAAAGCAATTTGAAAATGCAAATTCTATCATGTGTCATTATATTGACACCCTCATGATTCATTAGCAGTGCTGGAACATTTAGATCCTCCACAAAGACCTTCACCTCTTGAGCTTATTGATTTACTGACAGAGAATAACAACCTACTACTGCTATGTGGACTGTCACCCATGAGATGAGATTTTACCAGTGGGTTTCCACAGATATTTGCTGAAAGCAGAGTAATAGGAAGATTCATAGATCTTGGGTTCCCTTCAAAGCTTTAGAAGAGAGTGAGTTTCTAGTGGCCACATATTCTTTTGCCCATTCTTTATAAGCTTGACCCCTTTCTCCATATCCCCTCACCACCTTTCACTTTCACAGTTCTATCTCTATCCCACCAGAGACTCCTTATCCAGTCTCAGTATCCTGACTTCCCCTGCCTCTTTGTCTCAGTTCCTCCCTTGCACGCTGGCTTCTTGTCACAGCTCTCACTCACCTCTCCACATTCTTCCCCTACTCCACTGGTTTCAAGGCTCAGATTCCTTACCGAGCCAGGTGCAGTCTTCTCCCCTACCTCCTGTTCTGAGTTCCTTGTCCCAATCTATTCCTCCATCCCATCTGTGCTTCGTCTCCCTCTTACATTTGAATCAAACAGCTTCCTCCTCCATACTGCCTGACTGCTAGCAAGTTAGAATGCAAGTCACTGACATGACAGAAAAGAACAGATGAGACAGGCTCCTTGTTAGTTGCAGTGCCTAGCTTTACCATAGGTTGAATCAGCTGATAGCAGCCTTTATCAAGAAAATTCCCACTTTAGTCCTGTAGCCCTGGGCTGAAGATAGTATGATCAGTTGCTCTGTGAGATTGGTTCATGTGTAGTCTAACCAGCAATAGGAGCTTTGAGAGGCTGAAGCATGCTCAGCAAGAATAGTATCTTCGGAGATTTGAGCTGTTAGATACTAACAATTCTCTACTGAGCAGGCATGTGGAAACTCAATTTACAAAGGATTGTAACATAGCCAAAGTGGACAGATTTTCACAGGGATAGCAAAATATGCATTCCTGACAGAAACCCCACCCCTCTGTCAAATTTCAAGTCTCTCTACTCAAGCATAGTGGCACAAGAGCCTTCCAGACTCTTTTTAGCACTAAAAAGTAAAAGATTTGTTCCCTAACTTTACTTAAGAAAATGGCAGAGCCATTTTAGGCTGAAATTTCCCCCAAAATAATCAGCTTGAGGGGAACAACTAACATGGGAAATATCAACTCAAATAGCTGAAGTTTTAAAAAAGGTATGAGCAACTGAATACAGAGTCCTATAACTGGATGTATAGGGTAACATTAACAATAGCCTCACCTATAAGAGAAGTTTGGAATGTTATTTTCAAGCAATTTATATGGCTTTTAAAAAAAATAGAATAGTAATTTTCATTCATTTTCAGGATGGTTTTAAAATTTGAATGTTTTCCAATATTTTCCTCTTGGCTCAGATCCAAATCTGGTGACTGAGCTCTTTAGCAATATGTGGTTCTTAAATGATTGAACTTGTATTTTCTTTCCTGTAACTTGGTGCTTTAGTAATATTTTCCTCTGAGGCGTACAGGCTGAGCTGGTATTTGTGTTTCTCAGTTCATCTTTATCAGATTGAAAGCGCTTTTCAGAATTTCATCATCTTTGAATGAGCCTTTTTGTTTTCTCTAATGCATTTTTTCCATTATAACCTATATACTTCTGCACTGCTGATTAAAGAGATGATCTGAAATTGATAGAATGTCAGAACTTATCAGGCACCATTTGATCAGAAGCACAGGAGTTGTGAGAGAGATATATGTTATGGACAGACTGAATAATTGTGGTGTAAGATTCAGTATATAATAAATAATAATTCCCCCAATCTGTCCTAAACTCACTGACTCCTCAACTGATTTTTTTTTAAATAACAGTATATTAATAAATACCACTGCCTCTTTGAAAGATATGATTCCAGGCTAGCTAAAGTATTTTCACTGAGGTTGCTGCATTGCAGGCCTGTTACTTAAAAAATACATGCATACAAAGCGAAAGGAAAAAGAATCCAAAGGGGGAAGTCAGCCAACATTTTTTTTTAAAAGAATGAAAAAAACACCTTGTTGACTACCAAGAGTGAGGAGAGAAGTTTTCCCATACATATACAGGTGAGTACAAATTTGTTTTTTCTCCCACAAAAAAAAATTCTGGCCAGAATCTTGCTGTAACACACAGGGAATGGTAGGTATCTTACCATACTTGACTTGTATTAACATGTCCTGTACTTAACATGGGCTACTTGATCAAGGCTTGCTCTGCAGGGCTCTCACAGCAGACATTGCGCGATATGTAAGAATAGAGAGTCTCTGGCAGCCTCTGAGAACACTAGCCCTATTAGCCGTGAGCCAGCAGCTCTCGAAGATGTAAGAGCAACATGTCAGTCTTTTAATAAAAAGTGAGCATGCTTGCTGTATTTAGCCTAGATAGAGCCACCTATAAGCTAGGAAATCTGGTGAAATGAAAACTTTTGTCAGAACCACTAAACCTCTATTCAAAGTTCAACTCTCACTCTCACTCTACAGCTGAACTCTAAACTCAAACCAGAAAATAATCTCTTAATTCAGGTTTCACTTCCATCCTACAACCAATGCCAGGTTGAGTTTCATAAATATTGTGGTAAACATGGTCTGAGTTCTGAGTGAACCAGAGTATGTTGCTTTGTAGTTTTGGGTATGGAGGCAAGACAAAGACATCAAGTTTTGGTAGATTTGCATATATATTGTGTTTCAAGTTTTTGGCTCATCCACACGTAAAACTGAAAACAAAACTTAAATAACACAAACCTGTATAAACAGAAGGAGGAGAAATTTTACTTAAATCCCTGGAAGTCAAAACTGAAAAGTTTAGCACAGCTTTGCTTACCAAACTATTTAATTAGAGCCTCTTCTTACTTCTATAAAACTTTGTTTTGAAAAACAAAAACAGTGTTTTATTAGGATTACAAGTTGTTACATACCACAACTCTGATTCTTGTGTCTTGCTTTCAAAACTTAACTGGGACATTAGTATTCTGTTCACGTTTCATTCCATTTTTCTGCAGTGATCTTTTCCTTTAAAATTTATAAATAATTATGTAGAGCTTACTCACTGCAAGTGCTAATGTAATTGTAATTACTTAACCCTAGGGAATTTGAGAAAATTTTACCATTAGGTATGAATAAAAATGTTGCTTGTTATGTGGTAAATTCTAAGAACTAAGTCTGTCATATCAAGCATTTTATTTGAATCTCCTTAAAGCTTAAGTTTCACGGTATTTACATCGGCCATTATAAGCTATTTGATTTTATTTAAACTTTTCAGTCCTTATAAAATTGCCAGCAATTCCTGCTAAGATTTTTAATTAAGAAATCAATTAGGGTTTTCCTTTCCCTACAGATATGTAATTCCCATTAAAGTCAATAAGACCTAAATACACAGGTAGAGGAGAAAAACAAAGAAGTGAAAGACACCCAAAAAACTGAAAAGAAAAAAGGGAGGGGGGAAGGGGGAGATTAATTTCTGGTTGCATAAAACATTCTGTGTGACCAAAAATAATAATTTAGTAGTAGTAGTAGTAGTAGTAGTATATCCTTTGCATTTCGATTTATTACAATTTATTACATGCTATGTATAAGTAAAACAAATAAGGAGTCTGTGGCACTGATAAAGGCTAACATAGGTACTGAAGTACATGCTTTTGTGAGTTCTGACTCATTTCCTTAAATGCATGAAGTGAAAACTGTAATGTGCTAGGTTTATATACACATGTAGGGTGAGGTTACAAGGTCAATTCAAAGGTATACTCATGAGGGGCAGTTAATATGGTCAATTCCATTCAAACAGTGTAGCTGTAACAATCATGAGAATGTTTAAAGATGGAAAATTACCTTTGATACTGAGCCAGCCATTCTCAGTCTTTATTCAGACCAAGGCTGATAATGTCAAATTTACATATGAATTCTAGCTCTGCAGTTTCATAGTGAAATTTTTGTTTGAAGAATTCTTTTGCTGAATTATGGTAATTTTCATATCTGTGTCTATGTATAAGAACAGTTCTTGCTAGAATAAACAATCCACTTGAGCTCTGTCAAATGTTCAGACCGTGGGAACTGTCTGCCTACATATGACTTTACACATTTTTCAGCTAATTCAAAGATTCACATGCAAAATTTAGCAGTTGGGGACATTATTTGGATTTGACACATACATTCCGAGGAAGTTAGGACCATTAACCAGCAAATGGATTACAGTGATAGCAATGTGGGGTTTTTATCAGATTCATATATCACTCATATAGTAAGTTGATACATATTGGGAAAATCACTTAAACTCTCTAAAAATTATACTTTCTGAGAACACTGTGTAACAGAGAATGCCATTCAATGGACATAGGTTGAACAAAATGTGAAAATGGAATTCAGTATTTTGACATGTCTCAAAGTGAAACTAAAGGCACTTAACATAATCTGATTCTTCATTGCACTCACACTACCCTTTAAACTCCATTTGCTGATATGCCTTTTATATGAGTGGATCAACCCATGCTTTCCCTCAAAATTCAGCAGTATGTTTTCATCGGCTATAAAACACAGTCAAACAGTACATGATATCTGAAAGCAGCAGTTACAAATGGGTATTAAAAGAAGGGACAAAGTGTCCATAGTGTTTCTTCCTGTTCTCAGATATTTACTGAAGTGCCTCATGTCGTATTATAAACCACACATAAAGCAGCTTATCCAGGTATTAGTCTCTTTTCAGGCAACACTCATACCTCCAATGATTCTGCACAATTACCAACAACAAAACTAGCCAGCTGAACATTTCCTTGTTTGACTAACTGCCCACTCCAAGTGGCTCGTATATTAAACACTTTAACATATTTCCATCCTTTAAAGTGTTTACTGTGCACCTTACAAAATCAACAATAATTAGTAATGCATGTCAAACTGGAAATAATAAAATAGACAGCACCCAATCACTATTACACAGTATAACAATTCAAAGAGGTAGGTGGACATTTCCCACATACAGAGTTCACTACTGCTTCCATCACTACTTTAGTTTCAGGAACAGCTTTTGGTTCAGACCTATCATTCTGTGATGTGGCAACTTAAAAGTCGTCTTGAGCTCTGCCAGTAATAGTTGACCTTGTGTCAGGCTACTTGCTCCTCCAGACTTTCAGAAATTGGGGCTGATTCTAACTGCATATTCCCTAGTAGCAATTCCATTATTGCTATATTAACATCTTCAGACTTTACCACAACTTTTTGCTCTATTAATCTACATATCAGCACACAATCCCACCACCCCACAGAACTGCCATGTAGGAGGCTAGATCTGTTATATCTGGAATGATAGCTGGCATCCAGCTGGGACATGGACTAAAGTTTTTAGTATAGACCCAAACCTACTTACCCCTAAACACGAGCACAATTCAGGGTCAGAAAAGGAGGGGGTGGATTAAACTGTGGGTGAGAGATTCAGATGTCTCCAGCTACTGAGCACTGACTGTAGCAGCCATGCAGAAAGGTAAAAAGAAGGAACATAAGGGATAAAAGAAGGGAAAACATCTTGTTCCACCACCACCCAGAGCAGCACCATCCTTTGGCCAGTCTGCCAGGGCCCATAGCAGCCCCCAGTTGGAAAGACTGGTTCCTGAAGATGCCCAGTGGAGCCCCAAGGCCTGCTGTGGCTCGGCCCCTCAGTCTCCATTACCTGCCACCCATGAGGGACAAGAAAATGTGGGGCCACCACCGCTCAGGTGTCTGGCAGTTGGTTGGCAAAGGCTGTGTGAGGGGAGACTAAGAGCTGGTCCTGGCCTATTATATACACCACCCGTGTACTTTTATCTTCAGTGTTGCTAACTCTCATGATTTAATGACCAGTCTCATGATATTTGGTATTTTCCCTTAAGAACACAGCTCTTGGAGCCATGAGAATCTCAGCTTTCATTTAAAAAAAATAAATTTCCTGCTTTCACTGTTGCAAAGAAAAGCTGGCAAATCTGATGACTGCAACCTAAAGACTCAAACTGTAAAGTGAAGAAAAAGAACCCAAATGTGATATTTTAAATGTCTCCTATTTATAAGCCAGTAGTCTGATTTTTGAGGGCCTGACTCATGATTTTTGAATGGCTAGGCTTGGCATTTCTGCAGCTTTTAGTTAAGTTAATGTTATTCAATTTTTTATGCTCCTGTTTTATTTCTCAGATGACACCTCATATCAATCTAAGTCCAAGAGAAAATGATGATATGGCTCTTTATGGCACTTCTGATATTAACATGGCTGGCTATTTTTATTTTTGCATTAAAATAATTGGAGGAAAAAAGAGAACCTGAAATTAATCAGAATGTACACTAGGCATTGCAGTGCATGGTGACCTAGCATTTGAAGAATTGTACCTTGAAAAAAAATGCAAGTATCAGCAGTTTATTCACACCAAGCCCCATCTACAACTGAACAAAGGATGCAAGAGGGGACTTGTGGGCTTTTAAAAAAAATTAAATGAGTTTCATTTTTAAGAGTCCAAAACCTTGCAGTGGTTCAGGAAGAGCTGTGTTCAAACAATATCTTACCAGACCATTCAAGCAAAACCAATGTAAATATAGCTATTAGCACCATTATTATTTGTATTGGAACAGCACCGAGGAGCCCCAGTCATGAACAGAGGCTCATTGTAGACATTGTATACACACAGAACAAAATGATGGTCCTGGACTCAAACTGTTTTCAATTTTAATTTGTCATTTTTTTAAAATGCTTTACTTATTCATATGGTGTCATGGTATGAAAAACACCTCCAATCACACAGAATTAAAGTTGTATTTCCACACTTGATTTGTCATTCTTTAGTTCTACAACATGTGCAAATTCCAATGTAGATTGAGTGGATTTATGACATATAATGGCATGACAACATTACATAAATGCACCACACAGGAACCATATGCATTCAACTCCATTCACTCTGCATCAACTGTATATGAAGAGAGAAATGCTCCAGTCTTCAAGGGTATGTCTACACTTAGAGCTGAATTCAGACTGATTGCCATCAATTCGAATTCTATTAAGTGCATGGACACACTGGCTTTCCTCTGTTAGAACTGAGGAACTCCTCAGCTCGAATAGATGAAAGCTGACTTTGAATTGGTCAAACCTCGTTTGACTTCGAAGTCAGGGTCAATTCGAACTGAGTAATTCGAATTGACCCAGTGTGGCCATGTCAGTTCGAATTCACTGTTAGTTTGAATTAGCCACAGCTTGATTTTTCCCTGTACAGTAGTGCCCCCTACCAAATTCAAACTAGCAAGTCCTGTTCATGGACATGCCAATTCGAATGGGATTTTCTAGTGTGGCCATGTCAATTCGAATTGACTGAATTTGAATTAATAATTATTAGTGCAAATTGACTAATTCGAATTCAGTAATTTGAACTGAAACTCTAAGTGTAGACATAGCCCAAGAGATGAATGTGAGCATATGTATGAGGCCTGGACATTCCCCTTTAGCCAGAAACTTCCATCTTTCTTTCATAAAAATCAACATACCAGTTTACTTCCATCACCCTCATACTATATGAATGCTTTCTCCCATCACCAAGCCTCTCAAAACACCCTTCAATAATGCCTCCCATGCAGTAGAGATGATTTTAAAAATCATAATTCTATCCCACTGAATACTGCAGTATTTCTACATTTATTTTCATCCCCACAATGAAACAAAAGTTCAAGCATCAAAATATTCCATTGAACAGAGAGTTTGGGAGCAGGTGGGGGTAGATCTGAAGGGAAGTTGTAAAGTTTGTTTGTTTGTTTTTTAAGTGGAACTACATCCACTTCAGCTGCCAGGTGTCTCATGGGAATTGTTCTTTGGGTGCCAATTTTTCTTCATGATGAACCATTTTTATGTTCAGTTCAAGCAGAAGGAGGGTACAAAGCAGCAGGGGAAAAGCAGACTAGCCACAGAGCACAACCCTAAGGAAAATTAGAAGAAGACCCCTGAACTACAATTCCCATGAAGTATCACAACAACTCAGACACAAACCATCTGAAATGACCTGAGATGAAATATTTGGTTTCACATTTCCTAATGGCAAATCAAAAAGTTTCAGCAAATCTCAATTTCCCCACTGAGATTTTCATTTTTGCAGACACTGCATTTTTTGGTCAAGCTCTCTTGATATAAAATTTATCAGATACAGACACCATAGTTATCAGGCCCTCAGATACACAATATTTGAAAAAGGAGGTTCATCTCCTTACTAGGACACTTCTCTACTGCTCTTCAACGGGGGAGGACTATAGGCCTGAAGTTCTCATGAACCATGGCTTTTCCAGGAGCAGCTCTTTTTGTGCCCCTGAGAACTGCACATGGACATAGGTGAGGCAGAGACTAGTCCTAGGAAGTATTCCTGTTCAGAGCCGTAACTAAAGAATGCCACACCCGGGACGTGTTCCAACTGGAATGCACTCCTTACAATAGCTGGTGCCTGGGGCGAGCGGCACAGAGTGCGCCCTTTAATGGAGCAGCTCAATGAAGCCACTCCAGCGTGCCTGAAGCAAAGCCCCACTCTCCCCATCATAGTTACTGCTGTGTTCCTGTTGGCCATACTTTATGCACAGGTACTCTGGTTTTATCATTTTTTGCCTGTTTTTTAGAGGCAGCCATCATTTTACCTGTGAATCAATTTTACTCCATGTCTATTTTAAATTTGCAAAACCTCTGAATCTTCAGATTGTCTGTTCTCTGGTTAAATCCTTTTGTATTCAGCAATGATAACTTAACCAAGACAAAAGCATGACAGTGATTTTTCATGCTTTACTACTAAGAAAAAGTATAAAGATTTCCAGAAAACATTTACTGCAAATGCAGCAGTTACTTCAATCTGAATCTAATATTTATCCAGCACACAAAATAAAAGCTTTAGCAATGTTTGATTACTTTTTCTAATACTATACAGATCATGGTTATCTTGTTGAAACCGTATTTTGCTTGCAACAAATGTCAGTGTCTGATACAGAAATGACTATAAAATGAAAAGGCTGAAAAAGCTACTTCCTGAGAGATATGGAAGTAATTTTGATAATTTAGGAAAATTGTTTAATTGGTTACTGCATTTTCAACTACACATTCAAGTGACATTAATTAAAGAGCAATTAGTGTTAGTCAAAACTATACCCTATACTAATCAGGGCACTCCCAAATTTAATGTAGATTCCAATTTCCTCCAAGCTACACAGATAAACCACTGTTCTCCATCCTGGTGACTGAAATTTAACAACATCAGATCTGTTAAACAAACTAGAGCAACTGTGGAACAGCAAGAGTGTTGAGGTATTTCAGCAGATTCAGCTACAACTCCTCTACAGTCCATGGGTATCTCACACATTAAGGAGTTTCAAACTGTTTCCTTCCTCGAAAGCCCTGGTCCATTGGGCCATGGCTTCAGTTTCACCCTTTCCTACCTTTCTTTGGGAAAGCAAGCATCACAGTCACAGCAAGCAGCACTTTTTAGACCCCCTGTTTGTCCCTCTTGAGTGCAATGTTCAGGTGACAAGTTTGGCTCCCTTCCCCTCTCTTAGCGGTAGAAACCCACAATCCAACTCTTTTTGGACTGGATCACTGGGTTGCAAACCCCTATTTCCCCACCATGTAAAACAAGAACAGACCAAACTGTACATGGCAGCTGCACTTTTCTTTGGGAATTTGTGACTAGCATCTGATTAAAGTGACTGAAAACAGTTTTATTAAAATAAACATATTGTTTATTCACCCAAAGATGCAATGAGGGGAAAAGAGATATACCCATGAAGGGCTTATATGTCTGGTTCTTAACTATACTTTAGTCTTTCCTTGGAAGCACTGGATAAGCTCCATTGAGCCCAGACATCCCTATTCCTGCTCTGTGACTGCCAAAAAAAAATAAAAAAATCTCTGCAGCATTCTGTCTCTGTCAGACAGTCATCTGCAACTGCTGCTCAACCTCTCGACATCATTTCCCCAAGGTTATAGACTTCAGTGGCTTAGTATGCTCTTTGATCCAAAATGGGCGCCTGGGAAGAAGAAATTTTATTAGTCTTGCTGCAAAACATATGAGTAATCTCCAATTAATAGCTCCCCTATTGTCTACTTGAGTGTCTAATGAAGTGGCATTCAACCCGTGAAAGCCCATGCAATAAATGAACTTATTAGTCTTTGAAAGTACCACTTGCAAAGTATCAAGGGTACTTGACAAATTCCAGAGGGGACAGCCATGTTACTATAGTTCAGTAAAATAAACGAGGAGTTCATTTCCTATTTCCAACTAACAGCATCCATTGATTTAAATCCTTGTACTCAGGCAAGATAATATAAAGCATATTACCTGATGTACACTAATACAGATAATAATCAAAATAATACTGATAACACTCCCTTGCTCCACATTAAATCACCACTAGACTCCCCCAGTCTTGATGCTCTGAGAAAAAAGGGATTCGTCTTTCCTTGACACACCTTTACCCATATAGCCACAACTGATTGTCCTCATGAAGAGGATGAGGACAGATACAATGAGGTGTGTATGTAAATCAAAAACTCAGATGATAGGGAGAGAAGAAATCTACCACATTCATCCACTGGCCAGAACAGTCCCTTTACAAAAATGAAATAAATATTCTGCTACAAAAGGGGTTTAATTTTTCTCCCCTCTTGGCCCTATGATACCCTTTTTCTTATTCATGACTTCCAAACCTTCACAATTTCCTCTTATTGCATTTTTTTCAGCAATTTCAGCTACAAAACAAACAAAAAAAACCCCTGCCATCTGCAAAAGACACATTTGTAAGGTGCTCAAGATCCTAATGCTAGAAACACTTATGTGCATAACTTTATTCACATGGCTAAACTAACTGGCTTCAAAGGAGTATCTTACACGAGTGTAGCTAGATGTGTGCAAGTGTGAAACCTAACTAACTCCATTGTGCCAGAATAAAGATAAATTGAAGCAGAAAGCCCTCTACTCAATTACACTAGTAGAGCTCAGTTAGCTGAGTTATCCCAGCATAAACGGGACATCAGAATTTGATACAATACACAGAAATTTGACAATTTTACAGTTTAAGAATATACTGAAATATAAATTATACGTTTGTACCGATCATTTAGCATGAAACAGACACTTATGCAGATACAGCCCAAGGTCTATACAACACTTAGATCTCTATGAAGACCTCAGAATAAACTGGTGCAACAACCTTACGATGTCAATTTCACCCTTAGTCTACTTCTACACTGGTGGTGGCAAAATTGCCATCATCAGTGAACTCTTCCAGGTCCAATTGAATGATCTGTCAAGACTGCTGAATCGCTCTGAAATTCACCCTAGTAACTCTAGCTCCAGAAGTGGTATATCACTAAGGCAACCAGACGGCATTTCCAGCCACCTTAGCAAAAGCGTGTAAGGGCTAGTTGGTAAGTCATCAGGAGATATGTAAGCTATTTTACGTACCTAGCATATCTTCTGTTGACCGCCGCTGAAAAGTACAAGTGTAGGCTAGGGCTCAGTGACTTATAAATTCCCTCTGTGCCATAGTATATATTAAGCAAACCTTATGATTGGAGCTATTTGCATTCAGAAGGTTATTTTCACAAGCAAAAGGGTTAGGAGTATTTTTTTTTTCTAATGTGAGTTTAAAGAGTTGGGGGATTTTATTTGTTTGGGGTTTTTTTAAGTGTTTCATGCTTCTTAAAAATAACTCTTGCTGTTTACCTTTAAGTTGCCACCCCACAGCTGATACACTGTTTGAGAAAGTGCTGTCGGCTCATCAATACACTTTTAAACTGATTTAATTCTATTCATGCCTCACTTTTTCTTTTTATGTACATTACTAAACAAGCAGGCATATAACTGATCCAATTTCTTTTGGAGTTTTGGCACTTAGTGTGCCTACTTGGCAGTTTTAAAATTGCAGCAAAGTTCCTGGCATCTTAAAAATGCGAAGATGGAAGTTGATTCAGTGAAAAAGATTTAAAAGAAGCCCAGTGTCTAGACATCCATTCTGTAGGCACTATTGCTTCATCTAGTGTATAACTATTTACATGACAGGACAATATCTTAAAAATTTTGCATGTTTCTCTGCAAAATTGCTATACATAGCAATTTTGAAAGTATTGTCACAATAATTCTTATAAAATCTATAGACGAGCTTAAACTTCAGTCCTCTTTATTCTCAAAAAGGTACAGAAAATACTCGGTTCTCCAGGACTAATGCATGTTTTCTGATAACTGATCATTATTCTATACAGGGATAAAAGTAAATATTAACTAAAACAAAAATTTTGCAATGGGTCAGCAATCACAGGTAAGCATGTAATCAAGGCAAAATTTCTTCCTTTCTCAAGAAGGCCACATTCAGTGTAGGAAGAATAGGAGATCTTAAGGAAAACCCAGCTCTCCCCACATTTTGAAAAGAAGTCAACATGCAAGACTAAAGTTTGTCAGCCAGGAACCAAATCCTTAGAGGTAACAAAAATTCAAAGTTCCTTTTCTCTTAAACACAAATGGGAGGTGCTCAGCACCACTCAATCTAGCACATTACATCCAGCTGCACTTACAGAACTTCATGTGGTCCATTCAGGAGTCACTGAGCAAGCAAGGAATTAAAGGCTGTGTTCAGAAGTGAGTTTTATTTCGAAACAACAGCTGTTGTTTCGAAATAAAATTTCTCATGTCCACACGATGTGCCATTGTTTCGAAACTGTTAAACCTAGCAGGAAAGCAAAACAGCTGTTGTTTCGAAACAGTTCCTTCGAAACAATGGCGTTCGGACATGTTGTTTTGAAACAACCCCATTGTTCTGAAACAACCATTTTGGAACAACATGTCCAAACGGCCTTAATAACAGCCATTTTGAAAGCAGGCTTTCCCTGAATTTGAATTAAACTGTTAATTCAAATTAACTTATTTTGAAATAAGGATTTGATTTTGAAATGAGTTATTTCGAAGTAACAGTTACCGTGTAGACATAGCCAAATAGTTGACAGCAGAGTCCAAGGTCATCAACAGACAGATTGGGAACTTTTACAGACAAAGTGACTGAACAGAGATGCTAAAAATAGGATGACCATACTCAAGCTGGGGAGCAGGGCTGTGTTGTAGTGCAGACACTTACCTAATTCCTTTAGTATAATGTAAAGCTAACATTATTTCTTAGTGATTATGAAAATAAACATCATAGTGAACAGAATCACAAAGAAAACTAATTTTCCTTTTTTTAAAAAGTCACATTCACCATAACTTACCAAATTAAAGTTCCATTACACTAAAAATTTATATAACTGAAGTGTTTGCACTTATTTGTCACAATCTTGGGAACTGCTTGTCTTCTTAAAAAAAATTCTAATGAAAACTGGGATAAATTGTCAATCAATATTTTCAGTCTTGGGCACCTAAAAATAAACCTAAAAGTTGGGAAAGCCTAAGCCAATCTCTAGTTGCATATGTTCAGAAGAAGCTTTCCCTGTTGACTGTGTATTTCATAATTGCTCACTTCAGGGTTTCTTGCATTTCGTACTGTCCACTGTCAAAGACTGGATATACTATGCTAGATGAATCCTTGGTCTCAACCATGGCAGTTTCTATTTTTCTAAAATTAGAGATATAAACCTATATCTATGTTTCTCAATGAAAAATGGCTTCATTTTCAGAAGTACTACATATTTACTAACAATGCTCATTGAAGTCAAAAACAACTGCAGGCAGTATCTGTGATTCAGGTCACTTATGTAAGAGGCTGTCTTAAGACACAAGTTCAAAAATGTTGACCTTTATTTTTAAAGGTAATTTATTTCTAAGGAGAATATCTCCCACCACAAATTGCTCAGCCTCAGAGTACAATGGCATATATTTTAATTCAAAAGCTATGTTTTGTGATTACACAGTGGTGACTACATTCTTTGTACTACACAGACAAAAACAAACATTTATGCTAGCAGTGACCTAGCAAACAAAATCCTGTGACACTACTGTATAAACTAATCAAGCAAGAGCTAAAGCTGAATTTATGCAGGATCACTATAAGCACTAAAACAGGAACAGGCACTGAAAGAGCATGCAAAGTATGACATAGAGAACAAATCTCCCTCTGTATGAGCTTAGTAATAGAAACAGCACTATGAGAAGCAGATAAATTCTATCAGGACAAATTCTTGTTCCTAAATGTAGCCCAAACATACCAGCTCTGCACGGGGGAATTCTGTGGGAGTAAAAAAAATTCTCCCCCAATCTGAAGATTTAGCACTGTGATTAAAAAGTCGTTTTTTGGAGCCAGGGGATGGGGGCAAGTTGGTCAAAAGATCTATTGGCCATATCACCAAAAATTCCCTTTGCACTTACACATATGGAGGCCCATGGGAAGCAGTTTAGTACTCAGGTGATACAAAGACCTCTCTTTTGCTAGATTTGCCCTTCTTCTTGCCTTGGTGCAATGGGACCACCCCTGTTACAATGCTCATGGACTTCACATAAGTGTACAGAATCAAGAAAAGACAACTTAAATAAGTGTTTAATTTCTGTTTCTTTATCTGCCACTATACCTGATAATGCTGCTCACATTCTAAGAAGGAAGAGCATAGTTTATGTAACCAAAGACTAATAGGCAGGAATTGAAAAAATTACTAAACCCTAGCATAGCATGTGCAACATAGTGACACAGTTTCAAAGCTTGGTTTACCAAAGTCACCCAATTTACTGAATGTGAGGGGGGAAAAAAACTAGTGCAAGGGTGCAGTCTTTGGGGTGCTGGGAGAGAGCAGTTTTGGTACTGGATGCAATAAATAGGTATCTCCAATAAAAGAGGAAAATGAGGAGTACAAATAGTATGCAGGCTCATGTTCAAAAAAACCTCTTTTGGCATTGGTAAGACTATTAAAAAACAAGCCAAGCTGAGCAACAATCTAGTTCCCATAAAATCCCAAAGATCAGATTAGAAAAGTTTGCCTTCCATATGGAAAATATACAAATATTTCCTCATAGCAAGCACTGTAAGATAAAATGTATTAAAGGAGCATTCTTCTTATTGGATAGAAGCTACTTTCACTCCTTGGAAATGCGCTGTTCTTATAGCCATGTCAGCCCCAGGATATTAGTGAGACAAGGTGCTTATGGTAATATCTTTCATTGGATCAACTTCTGTTGATGAGAGATCAGATTTCAAGATGCACACAGCTCTTCCTTAGCATGGCATTGCTTGAAAGCTGGTCTCTCTCAGCAATGGAAGTTTGCCCTATAAAAGATATTAGCATATGCACCTTGTCACTCCTTGCAAAAGTATTAATTACAGCTTGAATTGGTTAGAAATATTTATAATTTTAAAATTTCACTGCAAAACAGAAAAACACAAACAACATCTTTTCCTCTTTGGAGAGGATGGGAGGGCAGGGCTACAACAAAAGCTGAGTGAAATTCCTGAAAATGTTTTATGACAGTCACGAAAAATTGTTCTCCCCATGATTTACCTTTCGTCCCCTTTGGAATTTTGATCTTAATAAGTAAATGCAGAGATGTGGCTAAAAACAACAGGAAGCAGTGGTCATTCTCCAAAAGCCACAGGCCAAGCCTTTCCAAGTTCACTAGTGATTCTTGGATACCTCAATTGTTCACACATTACAAAGGTCTGATTTTATGCAGAGCCACCCATCCTCTTAAAAAGTCAGACCCCTTTATGATGTATGAAGCTGTGCAACCAAAAACTGAGGTGCTGAAAAGTAACTTTTGTTCTTACCCAATGCCCTAACAGATTAAACCTAGGCATAGAAGCCAGGTGGATTCTGAGTCTGATTCACACTTCTGTCACCAGTTCATCTTAGTATTTTATACTTAATGTGGAATTTTACAAATGTTAAGCCTCTAATCCTATAGAGTTCCACATATGCAAAGTCCTGCACCCATACACATCACTTTGTAGGATCAAACCCCTCAATAAGTTCACCCTGGAGCTAAAGTTGTGCAAAAGAAAGATTATTTCATATTTACACCAAGTAGTGTACCACAGTGGCCAAATATATCGCAATAATACAATAAGATGTTATGTTTTGGACCTTTACTGAAGTATTTGTTAAAAGGAACTCTCAGCCACAGGACAAAAAATAGTTCGTAAATCCAGGAAGCTTTCAAAATATTTATAGCCTATTAGCAACAAAGTCTCGTTATCTGCTGGACTGGGCTCTTTTTACATGTTTTATTTTTATTCTATAGCAATGGAAAAAATCAGCTAGTAAATTTCTCCTTTTTATTGGAATTTTTATATTTTAATTTGAAACAATGTCACTGAAATAAGGTAAGGAAAATTGTGGCAAGCAGAGAGATTGTTTATTGAAGATCATTTTAATAAAAATACAGGAGTATATCATTTCCATTTAAAATATTTGATTGTAGAATATCTGAACTATAGTCAGTTTTATTACATGTGTTCGATTCACTAAGATAACTGCTTTAGAAAACTGAAAATCAGTACCAACATTTTATCTTATGACAGCTCCAAAAGCATATAGTCCAAAAAGTCCCTCTTTCTGCCATAGCTGTACTAGAGAAATGTGCTGGATCTTAGTACTTCAGATTGGTTATGGGAGCTTTTTGTGTGAGTGTGATTTAAAACAGTATGTACAAATACCTGACCACCAGTCACTAGCAGGTAGACCAAGAAGCTGGTGTATTTCACATACACTCAAAACACATGAACATCTAACCCGACTCCTGCCTTGTCCCCTTATATCCTTCTCATATACTTGGCTTTATGTCCTCTTCCTTGACAATTAAAACAGCTGTCTGCTTTTTGCACACCACCTATCCTCTTCCTCTAAATCGTTTCTTAGAAAAACTGTCCCACGAGTACACATACATACACACTCCCTCTCTCTTTCTCTTCAGAATAGACCTTTGAACGACTGTAACAGAGGAACAGCAGAGTGGCACAGTGCCAGTGAGAGTAGGGTGAGGTTCTGATTTGACAAAAGACAGTAAAGGTGGCAACTAGAGGCGACAGATGCCAGGAAGGGGAAAGGACAAAGACCACGTGGGCCAGCTGACAAGGGCAGTTCTCAGCAAGAGGCAATGAAGGTGATAGATATAAGTGAGAGGCATCTGGTGGAATAGTTGTTTACAGATGTGAAGTAGGTGGCACTGGGCACTGGACAATTCTGTGGAGCTGCTTCCGAGCAAGGACGGCTAGGGAAACAAAAGGCAATCTGGGGGACAGTTCAAAGCAAGAAGGCCAGCCAGAAACACAGAATGCAGTGGGAGAGGACTGAGGAAAGACAGTTCCCAGTGAGGCCTTAGAAATAGCTATAATATATAGAGGACAGGGCACACATTTATTAAAAGATTTCCCAGTGATGGTAGGTTGCAGGGAGGAATTGCAAAGAGAAGGCAAGATGTCATCTGGAAGAAAGTATGCATCATGCACCTGAAAGACAGATGGAGAAAGTATGATGGAGCAGCAACAAGAGGTGAGATTCACAGATCAGAAGGGGAGAGAAAAGGTGTAAAATCAGAGTGCATGTGGGCAAAAAGGGGAGCACATGAGGTTCTGAGAGAATGAATAAATCAGATAGGGAGGTGAGTGGGGAATGCGAGGGATGAGAAACCCAAACTAACAGCTGAGAGAAATAGGTAGGAGTGGCCAGTGTCTGGTAAGAATAGGAGAGACCTGGGGACATGAGAGGTGGTGGGAAAGCTGGGACTAAGAAAGCAAATGTGGAATAAGTAAAGAAATTAGGGAGCATATGATGTTGACTGGAGTGGGTGAGATTGTTGCTTTGCTATGTGGGAATGGGCTGTTGGTGCTAAAGGCAAAAGGTAAGCAATGTTTCTTTTAGGCCTGTAGTTGCTAGTGAGTATTTGCTTAAGGTTGGGGGCCTGTCTGTAAGAGAGGAGAGGTTTGTCTCCCAAGGCTTGATGGAGTGATGGATCATCTTGTAAAAACAGGCTGTAGATCCTTTATGATGTGCTGTAGAGGTCTGACTCAGGGGCTGTAGGTGATGACTAGTTGTGTTCTGTTGTTTTCTTTCTCGGGCTTCTCCAGAGATGTTCCCCATTAAAAGATAAAACTTGTCCTTCACATAATATTTCTCAGACTGAAGTCAGGATGTTAAGAGAAAAAGTTAATGCAGAGAGTTTGTAGAAGTTCTAAAATGGACCCATTATAGTTCTTTTCTAATCTATCATCTACCTTTTCAGTAAATGCTGCAGTTTGGCATTTAGACATTTCTTCCTCCAATGTCTGTTCCAATTTAGTAATGGTAACCAAAGCAGACTGCTCTTATAGGCAGGAAATATGAAAAAAAGTAAAATAAAATTATTTTTCAAAAAATCTCTAGCACCTTTTAAAAGTCCATTCAACATATGAAGTAATATCTGGTGGCATAGCATAAACACTTCAACAGTGTTAACCAGCATCCCTCTTCCCGAAGTATCATGAGAAAATGCATTTAATTTCAATTCATGCCAATAAAACCTCTATAATTCACCAATACATATTATAATAGTTTAATCCTTCTCCCCGTGAAGTCAATACCAAAACTCATATCAACTTCAGTGCAAGGAACATAGGGCTTTATAAGTTTTGTCTAGACAAAAGTCTCACAGATTTGTAGAATTTAAGGCAAGAAGGTACCATCATGATCATCTAGTCTGACCTCCTGCAAATTGCAAACCACAGAATCTCACCCAACCAGTACTGAAATAGATCCCTAAACACGTGCTGAGTTACTGAAGTCCTCAAATCATGATTAAAAGGCTTCAAATTATAGAAAATACACCACTTACACTAATTTAAACGGGCAAATGACCAGTGCCCCATGCTACAAAGGAACAACCAGGAAGCAGCCCCCTGAGATGATTCTTATACACTGGAGTGAAAACTATTAGGATTTTATAAGGAAGGTGATAATCATTAGGGAACTAAAAGATTTAGGAAAAGCAAACAAGGAGTCTTGTGACACCCTAAAAACTAACAAATTTGGGTATAGTGTTTAAGGTGCCACAACACTGCTTGTTTATTTTGCTGAAACAGATTAATGTGGCTGCCCCTCTGGAAAAGATTTAGGGCAGATCCAGGACCTTTTCCCAGACATGGCTGTAAACAGGCCTGAAATGTTACTTTAAAGAGAATGGTGGGAGCCACCAGGCCTCCACAGGCTGACAAGGCCAGATGAGTGAATCACTAGGAATGGAGAGGATCAGTAGCTACCCTACCAAAACTACATTTAGTACTCAGGTTATTGCGGGATGTTGGGGTACACCTCTCTAAGAAGCAGTTATATCTTTGGCTGATAAGGAAGGAATTGCTAATTATCTGGGAACTGACCTTGGAGGAGGCAGCGAAGATATCTGGTGGTACCTCTTTACGGTAGGTGCCCAATATATTCACTCATTCCATACAGCACATGGTTTCCTGATAGAAAACACTAGAAACAGATTAGGGGAAGGGATCTCCTAAAAAAGCTAAGGAATGGCTAGGGAATGACTCCTCTTTCCCCAGCCCTTATAAGCAGTGCCAGAACTAGACATTTTGGCACCTGGGCAAGCAGCCCCAAAGGCACTCTCCCCCGACCGAGGGCCCGATCTGGCCCTACACTGCTACCGGCCAGCCGCACAAAGCCGGGTCCAGGCCCAGCCACCAGTGCCCCCCCCCCCACAGGAGGGCCTCCCACCCCGACAGCAGGCTGGCGCGGGGGGCAGGGAGCAGCTGAGGCCAGAGGCCAGTTGCAGCCTGGCTTGGCAGCCCTGAGGAGAGGCAGGGCTGACTGCCGTGCATGGTGCGGCTTTGGCCTGTGCCAGAGTCCATACCGCTCACACAGCAGTCAGCCCTGCCACCAGCACACCCCCCCATCCAGGGGACCCGCTCTGCCCCACCCCCGGGGGTGGAGTGGCCAGCCTAGGGGTGGGGTGAGACTGGGAGACCCAGCCTGTGAGCTGACTCACCCCATCCCTGGGGTGGATCAGGGCAGGAGCTCAGAGCCCAGCCTCAGGCCAGCCAGGCCCACCCCCTTCCCAGTGCTGGGGGCAAGGCAGAGGGGTCCCAGCTCCAGTCGTGCCCTAGTTACGGCCCTGCTTATAGGAGGGAAGGGTAGTGGGTTCTAAACAAAGGTGCCGAGAATCAGCTGTTGGAAGGCAAGAAGGACAAATATCTTCTATCAGATGGAAATGATAAAAAAAGATGTATGATATGCACAACTTACTGGTTGATTATTCCCAGATCAGCTACCTTACTGAACATATAGCCTAATTAAATCACATGCCTCGCATCTTGTCTTTCTTCTTCTATGTCTATATTTGGACAACGTAAGTTCCTACAATGCTACATAATTCAACAAATATTTACCCTCTCCTGACAGAATTAGTGTTTGATTGAGTTACGTCTCTCTTCTCCAAAAGGGTGATCTCTCCACATCAAGGATTACTTGACTGTCAAGATTACAATATGTGGAACTTTATACTATGGATTCATTATAGATTTATTTTCTCTCTCACATGGTAACTTCACCTGGGTTGTCCATGTGGGTGTTCCAAGCTTTACAAATAAAATAAACTTTAAAAAGGATGCCATCATGTTAGATCTTCTGCATTTATACTTCTGTTAAAAAAAGATTTCCTTTTATATGAAAGCAAAATCTCATGCTTTGAACTGGTTAGTTATAGACACAGATTTAATTAGTGAATGTCTGTTCTTTAGCTGAGCCACGCTTGTATTGCAAAGCACAAAGAACACAGAGACGTTAGTGCTGAGTTACAATTCAGCACTGCAAATGTTGATAGCTTAATAAATTGTCAGTGGAGTAAATAAAGTCCATCAGATTAGTTTAAAAACCAGGTAAAGGAAGGCTACTTACCTTACAGCAACTGGAGGTGTCATCCCCTGTGTGCATTTCACCATGAGGACCTAACAGTAGAACATGTTTAATAGCAGTCTCCATGCTTGTGACTTGTGCCTTTTAGGCTCCAAAATGAAAGACAATAAGGAGGGATGCAGACCAATCACCTCTCTAGTTCCTTCACTAGCACAAATCACCTTAGGAAAAGATCTGAAGCAGAGCAAAATGAGGTTGGGTTATGAAACACACATAGGACCACACCTCTCAAAGAACTCCATATACTGAAGGGAAGTACCAAAGGGGCAGCTGTGTTAGTCTAGTTCAGCAAAACAAGCAAGAAGTCCTGTGGCACTTGAAGACTTACAAATTTATTTATTTATCTCATGAGCTTTTCAAAGCTTTCAACTGCACTGATTTGCTGTTACAGTATGACCTGATCCCATGACAAACTCCCCTGCATTTATTTTCCTTCCATTCTGTAAGGGTATGTCTACACTTACAATTTAGTTTGAACTAATGAGGATTAATTCAAACTAAAATAAAGCATAGCTACACCAGCTTTCATTACTTCAAATTAAGGAATTCCTTAGTCTGAAGTAATGAACGCTTACTTTGAAGTTATAAAACCTTGCTTAACTTTGAAGTAACAGTTAATTCGAACTTCTTAGTTCGATTTAACCCAATGGAGCCACATAATTCAAACTAACATAGTTTGAATTAACGTGGTTTGACCTTCTTCATCCCAGGGTGCCTTCTTCTTTCTATGTATTGGGTGGGGGCATGCCCTTCTTGGGTACTGTGGTGCCCCCTTCCTAAATCAAACTAGCAAGTCCTGTCCATAGACATGCTAGTTCGATTTGGGTTTCTAGTGGAGCCATGTTACTTGGAATTAACTGAGTTCAAATTAACCATTATAAGGTTGAATTAATTAATTCAAACTAATTTCTTAAGTGTAGACATAGCCCAAGTTCCCCCATCTCAAAGTATTTCACAAAGGGGGATTTTCCCCCAAGAAAGCTCATGCAATAAATACATTTGTTAGTATTTAAGTGCCACAGGACTCCTTGCTCATTTTGCTGAAGTAGACTTTCATTTTTCTTTGAGTGATGTCCACTGTGAGTGACTCCCTAACAGGATTTAGCTAGAGTGTATGTGCAAGGAACAATGTTATACAACAGACTTCAGGACTGTTGCACAAAGGCTATGTCCACAGAAGAGGCCTGTATGAAGCTATAATATCTAGCCATGCACAGAGCCCCATATTACTGTTCCACATATCTCCAGGAGGTAAACACCCAGAACAGACGTCACCAAGGTAGCCTAGGCTCTGACCAAGTGGGCCCTCACACTTGAAGGTGGAGGAGTCCGCATGAGGTCATGGCAAAGAAGGACGCTGACTGCAATCAACTGAGAAGGTCTTTGCAAGGAAATCACCTTCTCTTTCATCCATGCAGTAATGGCAAAAAAGAGTCTTAGAGGCTTCCTAAAGGGTCATGTGCTTTGTTGCTAAAAAGCTAAGATTCAGTGACAAGCAGATAATGGTAACGTGAGATTAGGCCAAAAAAAAAAAAAAAAGACCCAAAGAAAGACAGATGTCTGACCTGATTTATGTGAAACTGGGAAGGAATTTTCACAAAGAATTTGGGATTAAACACAAAGAAACCTTATTCTTATGATAGGATGTGTAGGGAGGGGCCTAAGGGCCCTGGAATTACCCTCTCTTCTGGCAGAAGTGATCATCTGGGAGGCCATTCTTAGTTTATAAGGTCAGACAGGACCAATATGATCATCAGCTCTGATCTCCTGCACAATACAGGCCACAGACCCTCCTGTCCACTCCTGCAATAGACACCTAACCCATGATTGAGTCACTGACATCCCCAAGCCATGGTTTAAAGACTTCAAAATACAAAGAAACCACCAGCAAGTAAGCCATGCCCCACACTATAGGGGAAGGCAAAAAATAAACCCCAGGGTCCCTGCCAATCACACTGAGGGAAAATTCCCTTCTGACTCTAAGTATGGTGACCAGCTAATCCCCAAGCATGTGGGCAAGACTCACCAGCCAGTCTCCCAAAAAAAAGAATTCTCTGCACCAACTCAAAACCTACCCATTCTAACACCCCATCCACTGGCATATTTACCATTTGTTGTTAAACAACAGTTAATTGCCAAATTAGGCTGTCCCATCATATCATCCACTCCATAAAATTTATCCAACTCAGTTTTGAAGCCATCTGGGTTTTGCGTCCTCACTGCTACCCTTGAAATGCTTTTCCAGAACTTCATTCTTCTGATGGTTAGACAACTGCATCTAATTTCAAGTCTGAACTTCCTGATGGCCAATTTATATCCATTTGTTATGTCCACATTGGCGCTGAGTTTAAATAATTCCTCACCTTCCCTGGTATTTATCCCTCTGATGTATTTATAAAGAGCAATCATATCTCCCTTCAACCTTCTTTTGGTCAGGCTGAACAAGCCAAGCTCTACTGAGTCTCCTCTCAAAAGGAAGATTTTCCATTCCACAGATCATCTTAGTAGCCATTCTCTGTACCAGTTCCAGTTTGAATTAATCTTTCTTAAACATGGGGACCAGAATTGCACACTATTCTAGATGAGGTCTTACCAGTGGCTTGTACAATGTTATTACCATTTCCCTGTTCCTATTTGAAATACTTCAGCTGATATATCCTAGAGCTGCATTAACTTTTTACATAGCCACTTCACAGTGGCAGCTCATAATTATTAAGGAATCCTAGTGAAGCTTTAGACAGTGAGGGGTTAGGTCTCCCAGTGATAGAAAGAAATCGCAGAGGTGGTCTGTACCTTCCCTTATGCCCTCAGTTCAGAACAAGGGGAGACAGACACTGCAAATAAAAAACTTCTGGTTTTGGGTGCATGTGCACCCTCACAATTAAAAACATATAGGACCATCACTCAGAAAGCTAAAAGTTAAAATATAATATATAACAATGTGAGTTTTGGACTCTGAACTACAGACCTAAACTAAAAACACCAACAGCAAATTAATCAGGTGAAAAGCACCAGCCCCCACACAATGCAGAAGAGTATTACTGTTTGACTTATAGCCAAATGTGCACATCTAACAGAAGAAATTTGTGGCTTCCAAGGCCCAACTCAAGATGCTTAAAGCCAGAGTTGCTAAAATAACGAAGCAGAGAAAGATGGAATTATTTCCGGTGAGAGGTTTAAGGATACTATAGAGAAGGCCCACTTCAGAATTGGCGGTTCTGAGCCCCGAGGTAAGGGACCTGGTTTCATGATGGAAGGAAGGAAATCCAGAATAGATGCAACTCCATGAGCTGGGTTCTGCCAAACTGAGGCAGAAAAGGCAGATCATTCCTTCAAGCATAGGAAGACAATCAATGTAGCCAAGATCTTAGCAATGATCAAAAACTATTAGACATATATGTAATAGTGAAAGCATCCACAGGTACATATAATAATTAGCATCACAGAACTGCAATAGTAGTGAGAATCAAAAAAGAGTGCCACAGAAAGGATATGTTTTTCATTTAAAATCTAAAAGGTCACGAAGACATTTCTATTCATTATATTTTATCGAAAATCTAAAAGGCCATGAAGCCAGTTCCATATTTATGTTTTATATTTTAAGTTACCTGTCCTTTAGGGAATGAAGCATATGCAGAATTGCTCAATTAATTGAGTTTTGCTAACACAGAAGTACAAGAATTAAAAAAAAAAAAAAAAAAAAAAACCCACACTCCTCAATGATAAGCACCACACCTGACTGGAGATGAAGTACCCTCAATTGATAAACTAATCTAATTTCACATGTTTTTCTAATGTCATGTAAATGTTGAGAAACTCTTTTAAGGAGCATTCCCAGTTGACAATCCACAGTAAAGTTAGTGAAAAGACTGGCAGTTGTGTTAGACCCTAAATCAATGAGACAAGCATGTTCTTAAATGCTTTACTGAACTGAGGCTTACATTCTGCACCTGACACCAAGTTCTTATTCATGCTCCCACTTACAAAAAGACTAATGACCACTGGATTTTATTTTATTCCTTACTTTTTAATTATATATGGGAGCAACCAAAATATCGAAGTGAAAGACAAAGACCATGTACTATGGACTACAACAAATGAGCTACATAAAATTTTAAACTATGTTTTAAAGAGAACTTTAACTTTGACTCTTTGAGATTGGTAAAAAGATTTTCATTTTTTTCCTATGTGGTTAATTTTAGTACTCTAACATTAAGATGTTCTGAACCCTGTCCTCTTGATGAAGCTGTTCTAAAATATGGTATCTACCATACATCAAGTTGTCACTGCAAGATAGAAATTTTCATTCTTTCTTTTTAATTTCAACTATTTAATATTTGCAATGATTTTAGAATTAAAGCAGAAAATACCACATTCAGTCAATAGTAACCATCTTTAAATATAAATCTTGGTGTTGGAACTGACTTTGTATTTAGTTCTATAAAGTTTCAGTCAAGCCTCAAAATAGGTTTATTTTAGAGCAGCGAGAGTACAATAAAAGTGACAAATCTACAAGCTCTTCTCTATGACATACGTACATAAAACGCAAGTTGATAACTGACTGGAAATCTTTTCTAAAAATACTTACATGCATGACTCACATCAACCATTTTAATATAATCATTTTTTGTATTTTCATCCTTCAGATTCATATTCTTAGAGAGGACTGCTCGTAGAAATGTTTATAATTAAGGTCTATGTTCTTTTCATCTCTGGTTCTGAAATATACATAGCAATATTTTGAAATCTTCAAGAAAATAGCCAAAGAAAAAAGTTTAAATGACATCCTAATTTAGATTAAATGAAGGTGAGGAGGAGAACCATCCTACTGTAGGGTAAAAATAGTGTATTTTAGCAATTTCTTGGAACAAGCTTTTCACCATGGAAATCAGCTGGATTCAAATCTATCTTTTGGTCACAAATATCGATAAAGTGATAATCTGCAGCAGATATTTATCCACCATGCAAAACTGTCATACTATGACATAGCAAGAAAGATCCACTAGTCACTGATTTGCAGTTGGGCTGCCAGAGAGATCCCACTTAAAATTTCATTATTTTATCAATTCTGTGATGTATGGGTGAGAGTGAAGACACATTTTGGTGGGTTACATTTAGTATTTACTAAATATATTAGGAAAGATTATTTGCCTTTGTTTCCATCTTTAAGACACTTTTGTGGCTCCTTTATCATATGCAAAATTTCACAAATAAATCCCTGGGCCCAGCACTAAGCATCAAGAATGATGCCAAAAGATGTGAAGAACATTGTCAGAGGTGTGTAAAAGTTCTCACAGGAAGCACTCCTTCCTGCCTTTAGTCCACATTTTTATACTCTTTCATCCTCATCATCAAATTCACATCACAAAAGCTAATTATGTCTTTTATTAACTGACTATTTTTCATATCCGTTTTTCTCCAGATACCTTTATCTATGAATGTGTCAACATTTCTCGCCTATGACCAACCCCCAATAAGTTACTGTGGTGTACATCATGAACTTCTTGCTCATGAGCCCTATGAATCTAATGCACAGGAAGAAACAATGGAAACCCACCTAGAGACTGATCTGGATCTCAGCACAATAACAACAGCCGCAAGAATCAGTGAACACAGTCAGCAGCTGGCTTAACTGATTTCATTTATAGCAGAGGGCTGAAACCAGACTGTATCTTGAAGGACAAAATGAGGAAGATGTTCTGAAATGGTTTCTAACCCCCCTGCTCAATTAAAAGAGAATCATTATACATGAGGACATGAATTGTTTCAAGTCTACAATTTGTAATTAGCTAAGTTGTGCAGTATTTTTGACATAAAGCAGAGTATGACCCTTAAAACAAATCTTTTTTCAAAAAACTCATCCTACCTATCTGTAAAAACTGTACAGATCTAATGTATTTTTCATATTGTAAAGTTTCAATTACCAAGAACAGTTGGTATATACAGTACCGTATCTGAATTACATCTCACTTTACAGATTTCAGTTTCTAAAGTTTTAATTTAACAAAAATTATTTCTTGTGTTATTCAGTTACTTGGTTTTGTAGGGACTGTTTTGTTACTGCTTTTGTGCCCAGAAATCTTTACTCAAATTCTGTGCTGTGCAAAAGATGCACAATTTTTACCATGCTTACTGTGTAGAATTTTATCTACTTGTACCAGAAATAATACATTAACCTAAAAAAGGGTTTAAATGTTCAAACTTGTATGAAATTCTTCAACTACATAAGCAAGTTTTCTTATAAATGAAAAATCACACCTTTTTTTAAACAGTTCTCAAACTTAACTGTTGCCTTGAATTAACAGCCCTGTGAAAGTTAATTCTAAAGCAGTGAAATATAATGATAAAGAGGGATATTTTAACAACACATTTCTGAATGAATGCTTCATTATTTTACTCTTTTGTATGATACTGCATTAAAGAAAAAATGAACCATGGATTAAACAACACTGGAGACAAAGGCAGTAACCACAGCAACAAGGTTTCATACAATGACATGTTGCATCTGTTAATTGACAAGGATACAGTTTTGCTAAGGCTCAATGTGCTGCAGCATAAAATGGACAGTAGCCGTAATAGTAAAAAACAGTCAGCTGTCTCTTTACCAGATTTGTCCCAAAACTAATCATCCTCCACCTCAGGCACCTCTCATTTCATTCTACATATGAGAATTCATTTTCAAAACTGTGCTGAAGAGGATACACAAACAAAAGGATGCTTTTTCTCTTGCCTCTTACATGATGTTTTAAAAATGCCATCAGAAGTTGACAAGCAGTTTAATCAAGACTAAACCCTATTGCCACCAAAATCAGTTGCCATTGACCTCAGTGGTAGCAGGCCCTCCGCTACCTGCCTTTTCTGTGCAGAGCTAACCTACTCTTGGTGTTTTCTAATGGTTAACAGGGGGTGGGGTGGACACCGCAAAAGCAGGAAATATCCACTTTGTCCAAAAATAAAATAATAGGGAGCAAAAGATAAAGATAAATAGCCCTTTAATGTTATGCAAGACCAAGTTGAGAAAAAACATTTAAGTATGAAAAATACCGAATCTATAATATTCCATGAGTTCACAATATGTCAATCATTTACAGGTTGAAGAATGTGTACATTTGATTCTTCAATTTTAAAGCTTCTAGGCTTCTATAAACATCCTAGAGTAGCATGCGTGATCATACATTCACGTGGTGATCATGACAGATTACATAAATTAGAAAACTCATATACCATGCTGAGAAATAGAAAGAAACACAAGAGCCTTCTAAGGGTTAAAACAAGAGTTTCATACAGTGGTAGTAACTTTTTTAAAAAAATAAAGAGATTATATAAACATAAATCTATTTTTGGATGTTTCTCCCAACAGATTTTAGTGTGGCTTCACAGAAAAAGATTAAAATATAAATTTCAATCATTTATACAAAAGTATAAAGCAACTAATATTGGAAAAAATATCTTTAGAATATTGTATACAATAGAATCTACATTCACTATCTTTTACTGGAAGCAAAAATGTTCAAATAGAATGCATTGTATCAGTAATTTATTTAGCATCTGAGATTTTGTAACATTTTACATAAATTATTTGCTATTTAAAATAATTTGTCATTTTTAAAACTCATCTTAACCTTTATTTTTTTTAGTTTCTAATTTCTGTAATGCATTGACATGGTGAGCTCTTGCATTTCTGATCATCATTCTCCATTTTGGAATTTTATTACACAGAGTTTGACAATATATATTCAGCCAATTACAAAAAGGAACAAAGTACCTTAGTTCTGAAATCATAAAATTATTTTTGTGTGGAAACAAATTACTTCCACTATTTCAGTGTTGTGGTTTTAGTTTTCACATCCCAATTTGTTCTGATAAACATGGATGGTATGACTGGTTGGGGTGAAAAAACTGATCTTTTGGGGGATCCATGTTCAATCACTAACCCTTCTTTACTCTGACTGTTACTTTCCAAGACCATTGTGAGCACCTCTGTCCCATTTCCCTTTGAGGCTACAAATGCAGATATTTGGTGTACTTTTGACTCTCAGCATACCAAACAATATGGAAAGAAAACATTGTGAGACACACTCAGGTCTTCTGTATATGAAACTTTAGTTAACACAGTGGGGTGTTAATTAATCTAGCACTAGCCTACTGCATGCTAACTATGTGGACCCTGCTGATGCACATTAACAGTTAGTTAATGCACTTTGATAAGCCTTTAGGCCCAGGTGATCTCTTAGTAATAAAAAATTGGACAGCTGATTTTTCCATCCCAGAAAGGAGAAACCATGCAAATGGAACAAGCTAAGGCCAGAAAATATTTTCAGCTTTTATCTTCTGCCCCCACGAACAGAAACATGACCCATTATTTCACAGTTGAACAGAGAATCCTCCTAATTTGTATGTGATGTTAGGATGGGGTGTCAATAGATAACATTTAAATAGCTGGTGCAAAATGAGGCCCAATAACAGCAGCAATTTCTACACCACCTGGCAAACCATTTAAACAGTAGAAGTCTGTAACTTAACAGCTGGTGTTTCAGCACAGGAACTACAACAATGGATGTTATCACCGTTTACCCAGTTAGCAATCCTAAATCCAAAGTGCCCCATAACCTCTCACTGATCATGCTGGTGTTACACATTCTCAAGGGATTCCTAATAATATTCCAGAAGGCAACCACAACTCCCTCAGTGGCACAAGAAGTTGTTGAGCATCTGACCGGTCCCAATCCTAGCAGCATAACACTAGTAATCGGATGCACTTGGGCATGTTGTTTCATTGGATTACACCCATCTGAATGGTACTGTCCAGGAAGAGATGGATATCTATTAAGGCGACTATGGGTGAAAATTCTAAAATTAGAGGCAATCCTATCAGAGATCTGCTCTTCTACCACAATGCCTTCCTACTAAGAACAGGAACACCAATGGACTCTTGCGCTTGTCTCAGAACAAGATCTTGTTAACTAACATAAAACCTGACCACACTGGCTACTGTTTTGTCTTGCTAGAGTAGGATTAGGACTGTTTTTCTTCCACAGCTGAGTTAGTGATGCTCATGCATCAATTGTGATTTATCTGAAAATCCTGTGGTTTTTTATTTCTTTTTCTTACCTACATGATCAGCAACTAGTTCTAACCATGATTAAAGCTGGTGAGTGCTTGTGAGATCAAAATGTTCTTTGGATGTATTGAAGAGATCACAGTTGCATCTGACCTCCCAAATACATCCCCAGAATATGATGAGGTGCTTCCATTCACCACAGAACAGACTGTGCAAATTCTGCACCTGTCCAAATGGTATGAGATCCATATCTCACATTTGTGAAGATGCTGGCTATTTAGGAAGATAACACAGGTGCTATGACAAACTCAACCAATTGTTTTGGAGTGGTGGAACAATTTAGGCAACATGTGGCACTCAACCTGCGTCACCATGCAGAAATATTTGGGAGGTATGAAGAATAAAAAGTATCAAAGTATTCACAGTAAACAAGGGAGACAGATTGCAGAGATGAAAAAAATTCCCTAAGTACAGTTAAAGGTAAGCATAACCAGGAATCCATGCTTCCGGTGGTGGTGGGGAAAACCTGAGAGAAAGGAGGGAACCACCACACAAACAAATGTGCAGAACCATTAAATTTGTCTGCAAGAAGAACACAAAGAATTCCAATCCTATATTAATACTGCATCAGCATCCAAAAATGCTAAAGTTGTCTATTAGCTTCTCTAACCTTCTTTCTCTCTTTTATAATATTTTTGTTTGTTCCTCCTATTATGTCTTTTTCATTCTTTATTTTCTTAGTTCTTTCCATTTCACTGTCTTTCTTCCTCTTCTCCTCGATCCTTCTTCATCCAGATGCTTCCTTCTTTGATCTTTTCCTCTCTGAGGACCCAATTTTCCTACTGTCTGTGATCCAGGATTGACTACTACGCAATAGTAGCTTCTGCTAAGATAGCCTCCAACCTAAGGTACTGATCCAGTATAGAATTAGTGTATATAGAGTTTTATACTTTGTTAATAGTTCCATTCAAGTTAATGATCCTTATTCCCAGTGACTTAAATTAATGCATAAAGTTAATCATCTGCACAACACTTTCCAGGATTGCAGTCAAAGATAATACATGCATGGGCCTATGCAACTGTAGGACTAAACAGCTCAATATTCAGCATGGTACATCATGTTATATCTCTTGTAGTTGATGAGAACCAATCAGTGGCACTCACTGAATACTGAAATTACCACTGACCAAAAGATAATTTCATTTCATGACATCTTTACAGGTTTCAGAATTTGTTCTCCTCTTGTACTGTAACCAATGCAAAGTTTTAACAATACGAGATTAACATCTGAACTTGGGGGAGGGGAAAAGGGTGAGTAAACACACAGTTGTATGCATTGTGGGGCCTGGAGGTTATGGTACTGGATTTGGAGGTCCTCTGCTCAAGCTTCTTCCCTATTTGATTCAGAGCTGAGATTTTTCATTTCAGACCGCACTGAATCAAGAAGAGCAGGGAACTGAAGCAGGGCCTCTCACAACCTAGGACAATGCCCTAATCAGGCAAGTGAGAAAGTCAGGCATTCTTCTTCCTTTGCCCAGTGAACACTTCATCAGAACACACCTGTCTCCACAAAAGAGCATATTTCTGTAAGATTCAATTTAGTCAAATTATTCCAGCCACCTCTCTCTGGAACTTTTACTCTCTTAACCTTGAAAGCTGCTTGCCCATATGCCAGACATAAAAAATCCCTGAGAGGACAGCCACAAGTTGCAATTTCAATTCCCATTTTTGACCTCAGGAGTGTACTTTGGTTAATCTGGATTTAAAAGGCTACCAAACAAAACACTAAATTAAACCATTGTGCAGTCATTCCCTACCCTTCTTTAAAAGAACTGAAAGTTCTGCTCTTCAAACACACTGATGGAAAAAAGATTGTATTTTCAATACAGTATCTATTCAACTATACAGGATTTGAACCACCATTCATTTTAACAGATAGATTTTTTCTCACTAGGCTTCAAGTCCTTGGGTAACAGTGCTTCCTTACTTTGTCCTGAATATAATATATACAAAATATAAGTTAGATATATTTAAGCTGGCAGGGCCTGACGGAATTTATACTGGAGTACTTAAGAAACTAACTGAAGCAATCATTGAATCATTTGTGATTATCTTCAACAATTCATAGACAGGTGAAGTTCCAAAGGACTGGAGAAAGGGAACATAGTACCTAACTCAAGAAAGAGGGAAAAGGAGGGTCTGGGGAATTATAGCTCAATCAGCCTAATTTCAATACCATGAAAGATTCTGGAAAAAATTACTAACAATCAGTTTGTTCAAACATGAAGGATAAGAAGGTGAAAAGTCATAGCCAAGATGGATTTCTCAAGAACAAGTCATACCAAACTAATCTAGTTTCCTCTTTTGATAGGGTGACCAGCCTCATGCTTAGAGTGGAAGCAGTGATAGATATCTGGATTATTGTAAAGTTATTGACAATGCCCCCACAAGAAATTCTCATGAGCACATTAGGGATATGTAGTCCTGGCAAAATTACTATATAGTGGTTATCAATAATTCGCTGTCAAAGTGGGAGAAAGGATCAAATGAAGTCCCACTGGAGTTTGTCCTGTGCCCAGTAGTATTCAATATTTTCATGAACAATTTAGATGATAAAATAAAGAGCATGCTTATATAATCTGACGTTAAAATGAGGGAGGTTGAAAGCACTTTGGAGAATCGTTCTGAAATCAATATGATGAAATCAATGAAGACAAGTGTGATGTACTGTAATCAAGAGGGAAAAGTAAATGCACAAATACAAAATGAGAATAATTGGCTTGGCAGCAAGACTACAAAAGAAAGGACTTAAAGTTATGCTGGATCACAAATTGAATGCGTGAACAAGGAACTGTTTTCATAAAAAAGGCAACATAATTCTGGGATATACTGAAAGGATTTTCTTAGGGAAGACAGAGAAAGTCTTTGTCCCATTCTGCTCAACACTGACAATGCCTCATCTGATGTGCTGTGCCCAGTTTTGGACATCCCACTTCCCAAAAGATTTGAACAAACTGTAAAGAATCCAGGAGAGCAACACAAATGATAAGAAGTTTAAAAAAAAAAAAAAAAGTCCTATGAGGAAAAGACAAGAACTGGGCATATGTAGTCCACAGAAGGCTGGGAGCAAGGGAAGAGGGTTAATGATAAAGAGTTTTCAAATATATAAAAGGTTTTTATAAAGAGGGGGATGCTCAATTGTTCTCCACATCCACCAAGAGTAGGACAAAGACTAAGTGTCTGCAGCAAAGGTTATATCAATTGGTTGGATCATTTTTCACTCATACCTACCTGTGAAGATAGTTAAATACTACAACAGATTACATGGAGTGGGGATGGAATCCCTGTCACTGGAGCATTTTAAGGCTAGGTTAAATAATTACCTGCCCAGGATGATCCAGGTACACTTAATCCTGCCTCAGCGTGGGGGCTGGGTGGGAGGAGTAGACTGGATTATTTTAGAGTCCCTCCCAGACCTTCATTTTTATTACTCTAAGATTCTGCATTTTTGCATACCCAGCTCAATAACTACATGGGGTAGTGAGATATAATCTTTGCAAACATCTATATGCCTCAAATAGCCTCTCAAAGAAATAATTACATACTCAATGGTCATTCTCAGATCACAAACTACAACATGATGTCTCAGCACCAGAGGGCCAGCAAAGCTTTTGAGTATCACCTGCTAACATAAAATGATCATGGCTAAATGTCAGTGCAATTTAAAAATTACCTTTCTTCAATCTCATTTAGCAGAAGTATAGATCACTGCTAAAATATACTTGATCATATTCAGATTCATTAGAAAAGCACCAAAGAAACAAACATTTATATAGTACATGGAAGGTCTGCTAAAAACAACAATAAGAATTCAACAAAAAACAAAACAAAACAAAAAAAAACACAACACAAACCTGATAAAAAGCCCACTAAAGTCAATAGGTATCTTTCCTTTAACTTCAACATCAGACCTTCATACAGGTATAACGACATCAACAAATACGATGAATATCATTTATACTACTCTGCCACACACAAATTAAAAGGAATGATGCTGTTACTGTGTTTATTTTCCATCTAGAACAGCAGAAACAATTATATTTATCATGTGAGAAAGGTGACATTGACCATTGAGAGTATGTGTCACGCAGGGCAAAAAAGATGATACCTGGTCTCAAAAACACAAGTAGTAAGATAAAATTATTAAAGTAAACATAAATATGAGAGGAAAAGACACAAAAACCAGCTAAAAAATTATACTCTAAGGAAAGACTGAAGCAATCTGAAATTCCATAGTGAAAGGGATTTATGAAGTTAGTAATTTTTGACATATCTATCCTTTTCCGAATACACATGTAATCTCATCCAACCTTACTCTCTTCTTGGGATTTACTTTAATTGTTAGCTAAACCAACCCAAAAAATACCAGACTAAATTTCTATTGACTTTAACTATTCTGATATTATACGTTCAGAATATTTTAGTGAGGTTTGGATCACTATCCAAAATTTTGGACTCAGAGCTGATATGACAAAATACATGAGCAAAAACGATTTTACATTTCTATGCAGAGTTCTAGGATCTGGTATTAATATAATACAAAAGTGCAGCCCCAGTATTCCTACCACAGGGATAGGAACTGTTATCCTGATCAAAAAAGTCAACATATATTTTTTTAAAACCAATAAAACAATTAAAGACTGGGAGCCATAATATAGTAATCCAGGAGCAATTCAAGAACAACTACTGGATCTGGAGGTTGATAAACATATTGAATATGTTAACAAGGAAGGTGATCAACTCAGCCTAAAGGAGTTCAAAAAATATCTAGATTGTTGAGATAGGGATTGGTAAGTCTAATGAAAATAGATGGTAACATTACTAAACACTTGGAAGACAATAATGAAAATGGACAGTTTTTCCTAGTTCTTAAAACTTCCTACTAAATGTAAATGTACAGTATGTATTTTGGTACAGTACCTTTAAACAAATGTTTCAAAAGTGTACAACAAATGTTACATATCATATTAAATGAACTGTACAGTACCTTAGAGGGTTGAAGGCACTTACCAACAACCACCCCATTCTTTCTGTTACAGTAGCTTAGGAGGTGGAGAAGGTTGTTGGGCATGGTTTTGCACCTGCGTTCCAGGTCTTACTGAAATAATTCCATCCCATACCCCATTTTTTCCACACAAGGTTTTCTGCTCACCAAAGAGAGGAAACGCTACCTATGGACATGTCAGTACTTACAACCACTTTGACAACTTATCCAAAGACACACAAGAAATGCCCAGGGGATGCCAGTCTTGTGACAAAGGAAGTTAAGCAAATTTAGGTATGACAAGAATCACAAATTTGAAGAGGAGCATCTCTCATGCATTGACACATATTGCACAAGCTCAAGAATATGTTGATAAAGAATGCCAAAAGGAGAAAATAGATTTTAAAGATAAGCAGGTCTTCAGCACAAGCCATATAATAGCAGTAGGAGTTAGTGCCTCTTTAAATACTGGAGATGGGTCCTGGATTTTTTCTGCAGTTTTACTAAGTTCAATGTTCATTACAACTGCAGTCATCATATGACTTGCTGTAATTGGCCCCAAAAGAACTACTAGTCACTCAGCTGTTCACTTATGTTAATTAAATTAATTTAAGGACCATATCTAAATAAACAAGGAATAATTTATATACATTCATGTTGTTTATTCCAACATAGTAACCATAGACACAATCTTATCAATGTAAAACAGTAAAAAGAAGTTAGCAGCTAAGTACACAACTATCCAGATTCTAGGTTTGCCTGCCAATGATAAGAAACATCCAGAAGGACCTAGAGGTAGTGAGGTACTTCAGGGGGTTCTCAGGAGTTCATTGTTGTTATTTGATTACAAAATCCAAATGAAGGTTGGAAGGATTTCTCTGCCAATGATGTAGTTCACTTCTACACTGGAATTTGTTAAATCACTTTGGTTAAATATGAACAGCTTCTGCAAACTTGAAAAGACTCTTGTAAACATTTTCTCTTTGGAATTCAACAAGTTGCCCAAATACAAAGTATTTTTCAAGTGTACTGAAGATAGAATATTCCTGAGCCCCTCTATAAAGGTTTGTATCTTTCAAAATACATTCACGCTTCTCATGACAAAAGCTGAAGCTTTCTAATACTTTTTCAAATAGACTTTTTCATAAAAAGCTTTTATAAAAACTGTATTTTTCTGGAACAAAGCATAAACATCTCCAGCAAATCCACTTACTATAAATTTGTTTGTTAAGTGGTACTGACTCCTTCCTTAATTCTAGTTAAGAAAAAGTGGTTTGTTTAAAAGAAATGGATGGATTTTTTAGAAGTATAAGATTTAAGTATTTTTATTTGTTAAATTTGACATCTACAACCACATTGTGGCAGGATTGTAGATTAATAAATTCAGAAAATTTTAATAAGGTTCATATCACTATCCAAAATATAGATTTCAGCCAGACAATCTATATTCTGAACCCCTGCAAATTCACCACTCACTATTAGAATTCCCTTCTAGGATGTTTATAAACTTAAGTGTGCCATAAAACCAAAGCATTTAATTAATGGTTTTATCAATTCCACTGCATCAATTAACATGAAAATAATCCCAGTTGTCACAAAGGGCTGCTACAGATTTGTAACATATATTTTAAAGGAATTTTTAATACTAGCCAATGCCAGGGCATGCAAGAATGCTCCCTCTCTCACCACCACCACCATGCCCGCCCAGGTGACTATTTAATTCATTTTTAAGGAAGATGCTTGTTAAAATTCCTCAAGTGTTTCTAACACTAAACTGTAGTGTTAATATAAAGTAACTAGCTCAATGTCTTTTCTCCTGCTCTAAATATGGAAACTAAGTATTTTAAAGTTTCAGAATAAATCAACTTTAACAGCAGAGTTCATGATTTATGTTATTTTAATAAATATCACAGGAATTACTGTAATGTTTTGCTGATAGAACATTGCTGAGAATAAACAAACAGTGAATACAGCTGTCAAAATCCTCCATACAATAGGGTTTAAATTCTTTATCAACATTCATTTTATAGATAAATAAAATCACTTAAAATGGTCTCTTTACATTGTTAGCTCAATGGAGCACAAGGTGTGTGGCAATGAATGAGGCTGCGACATTGATTTAATTATAACCAGTCTTATTACATTAAAGATCTCATACATTCATAATAGATACTTTCAAAGAGTCTTCATTTAGACATTACATAGGTAAGGATAATAATTTGCAAGACCATTAATTAATGTTAAATTACTATGGAATTTCTGTGGATAAATATTACATCCTTTTTATTGTCAAATAACCTCAGTATGACTTATGTTACTTCATTGAACAGCAAAGGAATTCAGAATGTTTAGTTCTAGACAAGTGATTTTTCCAAGCTTCAGCTATATAGTATCTACCTAATAACAGGTAGACATACTTTTTATGCCATAAGAAATAAACTCTTCATGGTAGATTGAACTCAACAACTACTCAATCTACAGTCTAATCACAAGATGATTGCACCAATGAAATACATTTCAAAGTCAAATAGCTGAAGACTCTGGATGTACTATGTCTGTACTCCTTTGAGAAAGAAAGTCTCCAATTAGAAAGAATATTCATTAACAACAAATTATGCATCACTCCAGCACTGCACACTTCAATCATTTCCAAAGTTTTATATCAAAGTATGTCAGAAATGAGGCATGAAAAGCTATTAACAGAATCATTCACAATGAATAGATTTTGTTGCCATCTTGTTCTTTCAATAGAAATAATGAACTGAGTTATTTCACTAGTTATTATGATACTATAACTCCCTTTTGCCCTTTTGCATTTTTTTATTGGTGGGTTTTACTTTTATAAAGTAGGCTCAGATCTTTAAAGGTATTTATGCATTGCTGCACTAAATGTCACAATACACAATAGATTAGCCCTGCTCCACATTATAGAATTATTCCAGCACGACGACACCTCTCAGTAGTGTTGATTATTCACAGTGCAGTTTTACCATCTTAAGTGTCAGTGTAGCTAACACTATCTCAGCGCAAGAGCTTCTCTCACCAACATAGCTACTGCCTCTTCAACAGGTGGATTAACTAAACCAATGGGAGGAGATCTCTCCTGTCAGTTTAGAGCATCTAAATTAAAGTATTATAATGACAATAGCACAGCTGTGCCAATGCAATTTTAAGTGTAGACCTGCCATTAGGAAAGGAAGTCTCATTTTCAAAAGGGATTTAGTCACTTGGGAGCCTAAATCCTAAACTTCATTAATACTTTTAAATATTGAAGTCCCCTAGCTTAAAACTCCTACAATTAGAAAAAATTCTAATCAAGGATCACTAAAAACTATTTGTCTTTCCAGGAAAAGCAAAAACATACAGCTTTTATTTTCTGACACAACAGAAACAAAATTTAAAATGTGCAAGTAAGATGCAGGGACTTTTTTCTGGTCCATCACTTTAATTTTATCAAAATGGCTTATATTTCTCCTTGTTTTGCTTTCAAAACTCCTCCTCCTTTCTGTTTCACTTTCAAAATTTTCCTCCTTCTGTAAGCTCTTACCATCAACTAAGAAGGCTGAAGTGGAGACTTATTCATACTGGGATTATCACAGCCAGAAAATATATCAACTGATTTTCAATTGTCCATTTCCAAAGCAGAAGAGTTTTATTCTCAAGCAAACACACTATAGTTTGTCTGACCCAGATGACAATTTCTTGGCACTATCTCAGACAAAAAAAAAAAAGTAAAATTGTTCAATTTTGTACTTTTTTTTTTTTATGATGAATGCAGCAGTATTGCAGAAGAGTATACGGGGGTGATAGCTGATCACATATTGAATGTGAGTCAACCAGATGATGCAATCATAAAAAAAAAGCAAATATAATTCTGGAATATATTAAAAGCAGTAGGTAACTGTCAGGGGTTAAAGTGGGCCGAACACAGCAAAACACCATTCTGGGGCCCACTATTTTTAGGGGCTCATTGTTCTGGGCCCCCTAAAAATAGAAAATGGAGTGGGAATGCTACGTTGCAGGGCCCACCATTTAAAAACAGCGGGCCCCGGAATGCAGTGTTTCAGTTCCATTTTCTATTTTTAGGTGCCCAAATCCTGAGCCCTTAAAAATAGCAAGTCCTGGAACAGCATTCTGCAGGTTTCCAGCAGTCAGGGGAGAGGGTGCATGCACAGACAGGCTCCAAGCACAGCCTGCAGGCTTCCTTTTCTCCCAGCCCAGTGCACTGCTGCTGGTAAGTACTGGGATCGCCCAGTTCACACCAGGGAGGGGGAGGCATGGGAGTGTCTGAGCTGGGGGGGGGCATTGGGGGCAGGAAGTGGATTTTAGAGGTGGGTATTGGGGGCTGGTATTGGTCTTGGGGACAGGAGAATGGATATGGGGGAGTAGCTGGGGTGAGGGAGGGGGGCCTAGACATGCAGGTGGGGGACCCACCTGATTAGGAGGGCTCCGGGGCCCACCAAAATTATACTTTAACCTGTGGTAACTGTCCTACTCTGCTCAAGTGAGTCCTTGGCTGATGTATGGGGTCCAGTTTGGAGCACCCCACTTTCAGAAAGAAAATGAACAAATTGGAGGAAGTCCAGAGGAGAACGTGACAAATGGTAAAAAGATTAGAAAATATGACCTATGAAGAAATGTTGAAAGAACTGGGCTTATATATAGTCCAGACAAAAAGAAGGCTGAGGGGGAACATGATAAAGTTGAATATCTATTAGAGGGTAGCGACTGATTGTGCTCCATGTTCACAGAGAGCCTGACAAGTAGTAACTGGTTTTGTTTGCAGCAAAGGAGATTTAAATTAGACATTAGGAAAATCTTTCTAACTGTAAAAGATAACTAAGCAGTAAAACAAGTTATGTAGGAGGGTTATGGAATCCCTGTCACTGAAGATTTTTAAGAAGAGGTTTGACAAACACCTGTTAGGGATAGCCAGATATACTTAATCCTGTCTCAAGATGATGGGATGGACTAGAGGATCTTAGTCATAGTCCTTTTCAGACCCACATTTCAATGATTCTAAAAACACCAACAAGTAAAGTTTTCTGTTTTTCTGCTACTACATACAGTAACATACACCTCTGCAGCAAATAGTGCTTGGACAATTTATATCAGCTGAGGATCTGGCCCAATATATTCATCACTATAGAACATCTAGTTTTATAAAGATGTTATATAGATCATTATTGACTTGAAACTTTTTAAGATGTTTGGAGTGGAAAGCAAGAAAGACTGATTTTTTTTTCAAAGTGTGGGATAGGAGTGTTAATAGTTGGGGGTAGGTGATGAGTTCAGTACTTTGCAAGTCCCTTAAATCTTTGAAAAATTATGTATGTATAAAGTAATGGAACACACAGTTAATGACATCTAGTGATACTTTAACAATATTTATTTCAGTTTCTAGTAGCAATTATTATTCAGAATCATGTCTACCAAGAATGACTGGAATGCAAGCAACTTGCACAATAGATTTTCTGAAACTGCCCTATGACTATATAATTAATCTTCGGAGGGTTTGTTTGTTGTTGTATATTTTCATGAATGTGTGGGGGAAATATCAAAGAAAGGAAGGTATTTTGATATGCAGCAGTCAAAGCAGTTCCTCAGTTCTGACACTGCAAATCAGAGAATTATTTCAAAGGTGAAGGTCTCTGCAGAAGTTTTAAAAATTGAACTCCAGAATTCCTGGTTTCCAACCAGCTTTCACAATCTAACTGTAGCTGACTGCTCAACCATGAGCATTTCATAAACATCTCTTTTACATTCTTAAATTTTACCCAACCTCTGCTGTTCCTGCTTGTGCTAAACTGTTCCACAACTGTGGAGGGTCCCAAGTTCTGATCAGGAAGCCAGACAGAGTTATTATGGTTACTAATGGGCAACGGAAAGAATCCATTCAGATCAAAGAAACATACAAAACACCAGAAGAGCCAGTATTTCTTGGATGGATATCAGCAGCCTCAAGAAAAGGAACAAATGTGAATATTCCTGGCTGACTCAGTGCAGCATGGCATGCATATTAAGTTATTTCCCTGCCTCCCAGAGGTAGACCTAGACTCTTACTCCTCTTTCAGAAAGCACAAGCAAAGATCCAACACATTGTAGTTGTAGAAAAATCCAGGAAAACATCAGCTGATAATCACACATATACTTGGCTGATAGAGAATGTGCTTCTACAGGAAGCTTCTACAGGAAGCACTGGAAGCTTCTAGAAGTATTACCTCCTAGCATTGATGAAAAAATGGAAATTTCAGAATTCCTGCATTATTTCCAGTTGTATGCATGTCAGCCCTGTGTAGGTTAAGCCTCCTGAAGCCCTTTTCCAGTATCTCCCTAGTGCATCCTTTTTCAAGTGACAGGTTTGTATCTCTATTTCTCTTTGGGATTGAGTCCTCTGATCTATCCACTTTATGACTGAGCATCCATGTTACATGCTTCTGTTTGCCAACACTATTGTTTAGTAGGCCCAACAGGCTTGGCACTTGCAAAAATTTTCCTTTGGGAGCTCATGAACAGTAACAATGAGCAGCAACAGAAACACAGCTTCTGGAAGATAAAATAGGATTTATTTTGCCAAAAGATATTTTAAAATCACTTCTCTAAGTACTGTATTACAAAGAGAGACCTACATATCTGACATCTTATGCAGACACAGCATTCATCACAAACCGCATGATAGACCTGGCATAACCCTGATGCCCCTCCATTCTCCCTGAGCACCAAACTATAGCTTGCTTGCTGCAGACTCTCAATTCCCAAGTAGCCTCTCAGTTTACTGACCACCTTCCCTCATCCTCTCCGTAAAGCAGACCCTTTAACAAACCAGAGTCCTTTAATTGTCAGAACCGTGGCCTTGGGGAACAGCCCTATCGCCAAGATGAGAAATGAGGAATCCCTCTTCACAACTATAACTTGCTATAAAGTTTGTGGGGACATACACCCAATTGTCTTACCTGTCCCACCTGGCTTCATCAACAACTTATTTTGCATTAGGCAACTATGCATTAGGCAGAATATCACCAGATACACTGAGGGCATATATTTCTAAAAACACAAATATTCTCAGTTCTCCACAGCTGTACTTCAGCCCATGAGGAAGGTTATGAGAGAGTTCTCTCTTCACCATGGTATTCAGAATGTCTTTCAGGCAGCTGGAATCTGCAAACTGACTCATGCCAGCTGTTGTCTTTATAGTGCTCTGAAGGATAAGGAGTGACCCTGACAGGAACTGAGAAAGTGCCTGTGTCATTCTCTCCATGTCAACACTCTGCTCAAAACAGAAAGGCATAAAGGCTTATAGGCTTGGCTTCCACTACTAGACTGCCTGTACTCCACAGTCATGATTTGCTATCTTAACGCATTTCACAGCAGGCTGCAAAAACTGATGGAGCCTCTCCCAACCCATCTTCTCTTCTCTCTCCTCCCCTCCCACACAGACAGACAGAGACAGAGAAATGCAAAACTCAAGATTCACCTTCCATTACATTCCCCATAAATCTTCTTTCCCAACTCTGGCCACAGACAACTTCATGCTCTCTTTGCATCTCAGAACTGCTTTCACTTTCCCTCCATGTGTATTTGTTCATGTATCTGTGAGTGCCATAGGCAGAACAATCAGTGGTGGATAGTACCTAAGAGGCTTCATCTGCTGTTCTAGCTGTGCCCACAGTGTAACTCAAGGAACTAAAAAGCTTAACCATAAATCTGAGCGGAGGCCCAGTTGGCGTGTGCACAATGGGACAGCTGTGTCTTCTAATCTTCACAAATATGAAGATTTGTGTTTGTGAAATGTGCCATTTTGACAGCCCTGGAGATTGAACTCCATGGTTTAGCCAAAGAGCAGATAAAAGCATGGGAAGTGACAATACATGCTTGAGCTTCTCCACTGTTCTCTAATAGTATGCTTTAACCTTGGCCTGGAATGACCACATGTAAGAGAGAAAGTAGTTCTAACACCAGCTTAGCACATTATTTCTTTGTTGAAACTGCTAGGAAAGAGAACTAACATCAAATAGCCTCGTGTTTTGGTAGTATAGGCAGTTCTCTTTTTAAAAGCTGAACTTTTTCCACCTCCATATTATACATGGTTAATTAAAATGCAATAGATGACCATGAGTTCAGATCACTAACAGCTTGGACCTTTACTGTCCATGAATGAATGCTTATATCCATGTGGAGTTCTGCTAAAGTCAGTGCTATTCTATAAACAGCCTTAAGGGTCTAACTAGCATCCCACTGCAGGATCAGGCTTTGAATTGAATTCAAACTGGCAACTGATGCTAAAACATTCCACATTCCAAAGCCTGTGAAAAACAACGTCCATTCCCTCATATCCTCAAACACTGACCACTTCGGCTAGTACTCTTTTTTCATCCCTGTCTCCTTCATAATTTGCCTCATCTTTTATTAAAGACTTATTTTAATACAAGGTTAACTGAAAAATTATGAAGCAGTTTCAATATTCAGAGGTATTTGGATTTTTTTTTTGACACACAGTTCTACAAACTTAAGTTTAAATAATTTTTAGACAGATTAGCCATGATTGATTTAAAAGGAAAAAAACACAGAACCTAAATACTTAAACTGAACACAAATCTGTTTTATTCATAAAAATATAAAATCAACATTCACGTACAGTTTCTCTGTGTTAGAATATAAACCACTGGCCTTACACTGCAGACAGATTTACAAGCTGAATTGTCTCTTCAACTGCAAATTCAAACCTTAGTAAAAGTAACCCAATGCCTCTTGGAGAAGGAGAAAGGGGTGTGGAAACATACTCAAAGAAATTAAATATTTGTGCTTCCAGTTCCTCACTGGCTACAAGTGAGAAATGGAAAGGATGCTGATAATAGTTTGTCCAGCTATATACCCCAAATTCTCAGTAAATCCACCCCTAATAAAATGTCCAACTACTGTTTCATTAATGTGTACTCATTAAAATATAAAAAAGCTATTAGAAACACACTGCTGAATATTACAGGATGCAAAATATGCAATGTCTTGCAGTGTGTCTTAATTGAATATAAAAATAAATATCCAAAAGTTACACCTTATTTATAAATTTGTATTTTAGTACTATATATAGTACCAGTTGCCTAGCTGTTAAATGATATTCAAGCACTGGAAAGAGTCCAGAGAAGTGCAATGAGAGTAATTATGGAAATACAGGATTCATCTTCCAAGTAAAAGCTTCTTGGTCTTAAATGCTCTGATGAATAAGAAAAGGTGACAGGAGTAATTTAATCATACTATACAACTACCTGAGGGGCATATATACATCCAGTATGGAATTAGTTCAAACTGCAAGGACAAGTTGTATTCTAAGTCCTGGTTTGAAGCTAAAAAAGACATTTACAGCTATGTATCAGGAAGACTTGTAGGCAAATGGAATAGATGAAATAAGGCATAAGAAGGATTAAAGATTTAAGTCTAGGATGGGAACAGACTTCACAGCAAACATCTGATCAAGAGGAAAGGCTTCTCCTGGTATAAAATTTCCATTTAAAGATACATTTCCTTGGCATATAACTATGTTTTTATTTCAGATTTTAAGACATGTTTATTCCATTATCTAGTACTACCTTGTCTAGATAGTGTATATTTTAGTAATGAAGATGACACACTGTCAGAGATTAAGGGAATGGAATAAACAAATTAAACAATCCTAATAATTGATTGCAGAGATTTCTGAAAGACCAAAACTAGCTGAGCTACTAATGAAATAACGTAACTTACCATTAAAAATGGCTATTATTACTGATGACCAAAAGGTAACTGATATTGTACCTATTCAAGATTGTAAGAGAAGTTCTGGGAATTACAAGTGAATGAGCAAAACTCCAAGACAAACACAAGTGAAAAAAGTCATTCATTATAAAACTATAAAGCATCTCGCTTTTGTAACATAAAGAAGAATATAGCATGGCTTCTGTAAGAATAAATATATCGGGCAGTGAGGGCACACAATGCCACCAAGAGTTGTCAAAGTTCTAGCCCTCATGCAGTTTTGGTGCCCATATGTCCACATATTCAGATCTTACAAACTCTAACCTTGCATTAAAAAATAAGGTTTCTACTCCTCCTGGTTGTGACGGTATCCTTGGAAACAGAAAATGAGCAGAACCAATGCACTGTTTTTTAACAAATGAATAAAACAGTACCCAGAGAGCAACTAGGACAAGGTGAGAGCTGGTGAAGTTTTTCAGATGCTACCCACCTCCACCTCCCAAAAAATGCAGATTAAGTGCCATCAAGATATTTTGGTAACTTGTGTTGATTTCAGTGAAATATTTTGCTAAAGTGCAAAAATAAATAAAACAGACAAGAAGTCCTGTGGCACTTAAAGACAAACAAATTTATTTATTGCATGAGTTTTCATGCTGAAAATCCCACTTCGTCAGACACTTTGAAGATGGGGGAACTTACAGAATGGGAGGAAATAAATGCCGTATAGGAAACAAATACAAAAATTAGAAATGTTTTCATGAATCATTTCAACCATATACAAATTTATTTCTGGTCTACATCCGTAAGAGGATTGGAGGATGTAGTAGTGATGCCTCTTCTACCTATAACCCTGTGGGTAGAGCAACCCCCCCCCCCCAGGATGCAAGAGTCTGTGGCTAAAATCTCCATTCTGATGTGGAGCAGGAATTTGAACCCAGGACCCTCACCTCTCTTCTAGGTGCCCTAATTCTTGGACATCATTTTCTGTCTCTAGTCCAGTGCTGGCTTTAAGTGTTTTATTAAACTTCTGTTGAGTTATAGAATGAAGACCATGAGAGAGTAGATATCAAATATTATGTTATTCAGTTTTCTTAAATAAGTTTTGGTTTGAGGATTATATTTTCAATATAATCTTCATATATTTATGTTAGCCTAAATTGGCTTGGGGTATAGTTCTTTTTCTCTGTCTAAAAGTTTAATTGAAATATCTGAAACATAACTGAGTATGACTGTTTCTGGAGGAGACAAATACTGAAGGAGCTGGGAAAAAGAACTTACAAGGAGACTATTTAGCAGCCAGTTATAATAACTGGATTGTGCATGTGTATTTATGCTTACGCATGCATGCGCTTACCCATGCCAAGTGTCATTCTTTTGGCATAAGACACATTTGCCTTTGCAGTCACTCAGCCAGACTAAAAATGTCATATCAGCAGGGCTTCAGGGAGACAGCATTCATTCCAGCAGTAGTGCCTCAATTTAGCAATGCACAGGCTTTCCCCTTACTGTCAAGAGTCTATCACCTTATCCTTTTCAAAGCTATATTCTGATTAAGAATACAAGTACCCATACTTTTGGGTCAGTTTTGCCTTAACTGTTTTCAGCCATTACTAGCTTCCACGCACTATCTTAGTCGCTAATGGCAATTATTGGAACTCTCTGTCCTATCTCCCTCCTCTTTCTGAGCCCCTTACTTCTCTTATAATTTTCCTTACAGGACACACTAATGCAGTTAGGAAGAGACAGAGGGAAACTGGGAACAAGGTGAAGCACACCCATGCACCTGTCTTCCAGTACAATTCCCTCACTCCCTCACTGCTCCCAAAGAAGCCATTACAAGAGAAATCTTGTTTTGGAATTCACCTATGTACACAGCAATGGGGGGAAACTGAGAAAAACAAAAAACAAAACAAAACAAAAAAAAAAGATAGATGAAGAAAGGAACATGTGTTGGTGAGAAAAAATGAAAAAGAAACAGCATGTGTATGCGCTTGAGAGAAGAGAGAATCAGGATAGAACATAGATTAGGGAGGAGAACAGCAGTTGAAAACAGGAAAAAGTGTACAAGAGAAAATAATTGGGGAAAAAGATGGGTGATGAGCAGGACAGAGGGAAGAGAAATGAGGAAAGAAAGAAATATACATATGGACAGTCAGGGTGAACCAGAAAAATCTTGTGCACTTCATCAACCTACATCCACTCCAAGTGAGACTTGAGGTGTTACACAGAACTTGTGCAAAAACACAGTATAATGCTTACAGAGCCTGGGCCTGAGAGGAACTAGAGGAATTCCATCTACAGATGGACAAGGAATGTAAAAGAAAGTGAAGAAACCCTTAAGAAGATAAGGACTGTAATGGAATGCTAAACTATATTATACCACTCCACTACTAGGTTGCACTGTGTATAAAATACCTTATTTAAACAGACCTCAGCTACACCTGGCAAAGCATTAAAGGACCTTAAGGCCACCATGTCTGATGTGCATAAGCAAGGTCTATGAACAGTCCATATCTGGAACAGCAACATGACAGAGATTAGGCCAGTATAGGCTGAATTAAGTCACTGTTTGGTCTGAGGGAATTAAAGGTTGATCTTTTTCTGAGAACGCTACTGGAATTGTTGTCAGTGTAGGAGTGCCAGCTCAGGACTTACTGTCTGCACAAGACTTAGCACACATCAGTAAAAAATCACTTGATCTGTAACAAACATTTTTATTTTCAACTTTTTTGCAATCACTTAAGTTCAAATTAAAGGTACAAGAATTCTTGTGGATAGTCTCTTTTGTTAACATAGAATGTGTACACACTCCCAGTAAAATTTAGCCTATTTCTTTGATCAGTTATTTCAAATAGTTAACAACAAGACAGGGATAATTGTAACCCATTGAATATAACTTAGCCTTTTGAAAGAGGTTAAACAGTGGAATGTCCCAGGGATCAGTGCTACTTCTGTTGTTCAATGTAACAACTGGGCAGAGAACAATGAATAGGAGTGTAGCAAAACTTGCAGATGACAGAATTATTTAAGTATATCAAGATGAGGGAAGACTGTGAAGAAATCAAAAGTATATAACAAAACTAGGTAATTGAGCACTATGATGGTAGATTAGAGTGAACGCAGACTACTAGAAAGTAGCAAAAACTAGAAGAAAGAAATTTAAGCTACTCGAACATGTTGATGGGTTCCAAATTAGTTGTAATCTTCAGGAAAAAGCTCTAGATGTCATTGAGGACAGCTTAATGAAATGCCTGGCTCATCTGCAGTGGTGGTAAAAGAAGCAAAATATGTTCTGCTATGTCAGAGAGCTAGTTCAACACTACCAAATATATTATAGAACTGCTGTCTGAATTAATGGTACTAGCTCATTTTGCATTCACTTTTGGTCATCTCAAAATTGGCACAATACCAATCTGACAAAAAAGCATTTTAGTTCATCTCAATTCTTAAAACTGAACCAGCAAAATGGTACATCCTTCACTCAAATGCACCAAGAAATTTTCTCCAAAAGTTCTTATAAAACAATGGCTTTGGCATTTGATATGCCCAATTTAAAGATGGTGGAATAGATTTGTGCATTAGGGAACCATATAAACTTTTGCTCATTTCTTTTGTGGTGGGAGCCAAGTGGCAATTGTTAAGGAAAAGGATGATTGATTACGTTGCCTCTAGATAGTAAGTTTTCCATGCAAGGAGAAGTTATATAGTATATGGCTAGTTTCACACAGTTTGAAGTAAGCAGAAGACATGATACCAAACAGAGAAAAGACCTGTTCATAACATGTTGTTAGCACAAACATCTGATGAAAAAATTGGAGAGAGCAGAGGGATGGCTGTTTGAACATTTCCGTGAATCATTGTTTCCTACTTTCAAACTACATTTAACAAAGAAGCCAGAAGAGAAATTCCTGCTTCGTCTCCTACATGGTGCTGGGTTTGAAGTTGCTTTTGTCTTGCAGGAGAAATTTCTGTCCATCACAGTGAGTTCCAGTACAGAGAGAAGGAATAGCTGAGCTATATGAAGACTGGTAATATCAAAAAATACAATTGTGTTGTACTTTCTATGCAAGAAAAGCAGTAAAAATAAAAATGACATTTTACACTTAATATAAATCTTGAATATATTTCTCAGAAATACTAAAACATAAGTTAAGTGTCATCAGCATTCTACATTGTGTTGTTAAATGTAAGTTATATGGGTTCTGACAAAATAAACAACAAAATACCACAGGACAGATCTTACCATAAAGATGCCTAAAGAGATAGGTATATATTGATTTATTATGACAATAAAATTAATACTACAAGAATGAAAAAATTTAACAAGAAGCTACATGCACGTACTGTATGTATCAAAAGGTCAGAGGAGCCTGCATTTCCTTAATAAACTGGAGATGAAAATCTGACCAGACTGAAGTCAATGGGAGTTTTGTCTCTGATTTCATTCATAGTGTTCAAGAATAAAGATGGCAAGATCAGGCATCAATGTTGTAGAAAAAAAATGTGTATGTCATCTAGTAGTATGGAAGAAACAGCATTACATCCAGAACCTTATCTTTCCTGAGCTAATTAAACTAATATATTTGTTTGAAATATTCTGCGATAGTCCATATTACAAAGTACTGTTTGGCAAAATTGAAGGTGTTTCCTTTTGATGCAGAAGGAACCAACTGACCAGTGTCAAGAAACAGACTGGATGCACCATTACACTCTTCTGGAACAGTTTTATGTTCCAATAGTGGCCTGAGAACTTGTTTTTTTTGATTATTCATTTTGAGAAGACTGGATTTTATTTTGAATCCTTCCCAGAAAAACACAGTTTATAGAACGGTTCATAGATCAAACATGTCAGAGTAAGTTAAATTTTTCCTTCCAGTTCTTTCACCAGCTTCAGGCTATTTTCTATTTTGCCTTATCCGTCATTTTAGCAAAAGCAAACACATATTGAATGAGAATCCATTAGCAGCTGGTCAAGTGTAAATAGTCCATCCATCATTTTTATTTCCTTAGCATCAGCAATTTTAATTTTATCTCTGGAAAAAATCATGTTTAAAGCTGTGAAATATACCCTTGTAATTCTATAGAATATTTTATTGTATTCTGCAGTAATAAAATTCAGATTGTTAATAGTATGGGGTGTTTAGCTTCACTAATTTATCAGACATATTTGTGATGCATAATACAATTTCTCTTTAACAGTAATTTGCAGGGGTTAAAGTACACTGGAACGCCCCAGAACACCGTTCTGGGGCCTACTATTTTTAGGGACTCAGCATTCTCGGCCCCCCCAAAATAGAACATAGAGCTGGAATGCTGTGCTCTGTGGCCCAACATTAAAAAATAGTGTTCCCCGGAATGCAACGTTCAGGGTCCACATTCTATTTTTGGGGGGCCTGAATGCTGGGCCCCTAAAAATAGCAGGGCCTGGTGCGGCATTCCACTGAATTCTGGCAGCAGGGGACGGGGCCATGGCCAGTGACATTCCTGGGGGCTCAAGCCCTGCCCTCAACCCCCTTCCCTTCCAGGCCCCACAGCCAACGTGGGGCCTACAGTCTCCTGCCAGGCTGCGCTGCTGCCCAGAACCTCAGCCTACCCTCCCACTTACCCAGCTGTGCTGCCGGTAAGTGTGTATTGGAGGGACAGGGGCTGGGACGCTGGCACGGGGGGCAGGAGCGCCCACTGGTGCGGGAGGGGACCCACTAGCATGGGAGCATTCCAGGGCCCCCCAAATAATACTTTAACCCCTGGTAATTAGTAATATGAATATAACTCTACTAAGCTTGTTTAATGAGAATAAAGGAAAAGCAACTGCAACCTGATTCACAAGAAGAAATATCTGGTTCTGGAGTAAGTTGGCAGAAAATATGTTTAAGGGCTCTGCCATAAATTTGTATCGATTTACTTTTTGTTGGAAATCAGTCTGATAACGAATAGACACATCATAGGTTTTCTTACATTCATTATATAAAATGTTATTAACCAATCAATATTAAAAAAAAGTAGACACTACACTTCACATTTCACTGTGTCTAAAGCTGAAGCTGCCCAACAGGAAAGCACTATGCTAGGTTGGGGGAAGAAGGAAGAGAAGCAACACCACCAAACTGCCAGATTTCAAGCCAGAGACTAATATAACTTCCAAATATGTAACCGCCACACCCCACTCAAGAGCTAAGCTCTGTCTCTCTGTTAAGTATCAGCACCCGAAGATGATGGCTGATTACCTCAATTACTAGCAAAGCCAGCCAACAACCAAAATACAGTGCCTACATCCCTTTTCCTGGGGCTTGCCTTCATAGACAACTATATACAGGCATGTTGAATGGCATACTTACTTAATGCCTGGAAAGGACCTAATTCTGAATAGTTGCACAAACTGCTTTAGCAGTCACTTCTACATGCCTAATCTGTTTATTTTGTATACCATATTTTAAAACCAACACACTATAAGAGGCTAGCAGATTTTTGTCTCAAACCCCCCACGCTATTAGTAGATGATTGATCCTGCTGAAAAAGGGTTAGGGTTCCTTCAGTCAAATACAAAGGAAGTTGAAGTTGTGTTCTCTCTACAGGGAGTGCGCAAACATTCTTCCTGAAGAAATCCTGGTAGCTGTGAAGTCATACTGAGCTTCATGATCTTGTTCATTTTTTCACTGAAGTTAAATCCTCAGAATGGAGATTTTTTTTATTCCATTTTATGCCCTCCACCCAGTATGTGGACTTGATTTCAGAGCAAGTTGGGAGATACATTTTTCTAACAGTAGAAGATATTGTACTTATAGTACTGTACAAACTGAACTACTAAGCGTGTTGTACAGGTACAACCTTGTACAAGCAAAACTGAACTGTCATATTTCTCAGATTTTAGAACCCACAGTTATTAAATGTAATATATCTAGGTGAATTCGAAATGAATGCCACTTTCAGATAAACGTTCCTGGCAAGCTATACATTCTATAAGCTAAAACTGTTCTGCAGATATGATAGTTGGAGTATAATTAAGAATAGTGGCTTCATGAGAGCTCTTCTTACATAAAGAATATCCTAACTTCATGTGTTGAAACTGTATAGATCTACAAACAAGAAGTCTTGTGGCCCTTAAAGACTAACAATTTTTTTTTATCACATGAGCTTCTGTGGGAAAAATCCCACTTCGTCAGATGCTTTGAAGATGGAGGAACTTACAGAATGGAAGGAAATAAATGCAGGGAAGTATAAGTCATGGGAACAGATTACACTGTAACCGCAAAGCAAAAACAGTTGTAAAGATTCAAACACTGGGAAACAGCATACATAGGAAGATGATGTCAAATCACCTGTTGTAATGAGAGAAAAATCCTATGTCCTTATTAAGGCCTGAGGCAATGCAACTGAATTTAGCAATAAATTCAATTTTCATAGCTTCTCTTTGAAGCCTTGATTTAGTATTCATCTGTCTAAGCACAGCAATTAGCAAATCATTAATGGAGTGATCAGGAAGACTGAAATGCTAACCCACTGGTTTTAGAGTGTTGATTTCTGGCTGACTTAGAATACCGTTTCCTCAAGCCTCATCCCAAAGCACCTCTCCTCTACTTACACTTCATTGATGACATCTTCATCTTCTGGACCCATGGTAGGGATGCCCTTGTAGATTTCCACAAAGATTTCAGCAATTTCCACTCCACTATTAAACTTAGCCTGGAACACTCCACACAGGAGATCCACTTTCTGGACACTACAGTACAAATTAGGGATGGACCCATGAGCACCACCCAGTACCAAAAACTTCTAATCAGTATAGTCACCTACATCCCTTAAGCCTTCGTCCAAACCACACCATATGATCCATTGTCTATAGCCAAGCCCTAAGATATAACCGCATTTGCTCCAGTCCCTCAGATAGAGACAGACACCTTCAGGATCTCTATTAAGCATTCTTAAAACTACAGTATCCAGCTGCAGAAGTGAAGAAACAGATTGACAGAGCCAGGCAAGTACCCCAGAGTCAACTACTACAAGAGAAGCCCAAGAAAGAAAACAACCAAATGCCTCTAGTCATTAACAACTCCAAAGTCAGACCTCTACAGCACATCATCAGGGATCTACAGCCTATTCTACAAGATGATCCCTCACTCTCTCAAACCTTGAGAGATAGAAATCTTCTTGCTTACAGACAGCCCCCCACCCTTAAACAGATACTTACCAGCAACTACAGACCTAAAAAAAATAACTATTAAAGCAGACACATATCCCTGTAACAAAGCACACTGACAGTTTGCCCACATATGTGCACAAAGGATGCTATTACAAGACCTAGTAAAACCAGCTACTTCATCAAAGGCTCATTCACCTGCTCATCCACCAATGTGATTTATGCCATCATGTGCAAGAAATGCCCCTCTGCCTTATATATTGAACAAACAGGACAGTCTCTGTGCAAAAGAATAAATGGGCACAAATCTGACATCAGAAATCACAACACTCAAAAACCAATGGGTCAGTATTTCAATCTTCCTGATCACTCCATTAATGATTTGTTAATTGCTGTGCTCAGACAGATGAATACTAAATGTAGGCTTCAAAGAGAAGCTATTGAAATTGAATTTATTTGCAAATTCAGTAGCATTGCTTCAGGACTCAATAGGGACACTGGATTTTTCTCTCATTACAACAGGTGATATGATCTCATCTCCCTCTGTATGTTGTTCCCCAGTGTTTGAATCTTTACAACTGTTCTGCTTTGCTGTTACAGTGTGACCTGTCCCCATGACTTATACTTCCTTGCATTTATTTCCTCCCATTCTGTAAGTTCTCCCATCTTCAAAGCATCTGATGAAGTAGGATTTTTCTCCCATGAAAGCGTATGCAATAAATATATTTATTAGCCTTTAAGTGCCCCAGGACTCCTTGTTTGTTTGTTTTACTGAACTAGACTAACATGACTATCCCTTTCAAACTCATACAGCCACAGTCAGGGTCAGAATTATACTTTAAGTCACCCTGAGAAACAGCATCTTCAGCATCACACCCCCTATCCCCCAGCTGACATTTGTTTTTTCTGCATGGGTGGATGGATAGGGAGAGAGGGGCTGCCTGGAACAGCTGTGCATGGAGGTTGCATTGAGAGGGGTTGGGATGATCAACTCAGCTAGCTCTAGGCTGTGACCTGTTTTGAGTGTTTTTACACCTTGAAAGCTAAACACTCTGAACTGGGTAAATAAACTTAAGAATTAAGATCTCAGAGTGGACTATGGGAGGGAAGCAGACTATAAACACAGAGTTTTGGCTCCACCCCAGCCCTGCACTAGCCCAACACAGAGAGGGAATAATCTTCTATGAGAAAGAGCCAGCAGTAGAGGCCTATGTACTTGGAGCAAGAAAGGAGCAATGAACAATTTTCATCTCTTTAAATCAAGGCTGTCAAACTTAAGGGACAGGGGGTAGGGAGAGATCCAGCCCACGAAGTGTCCTAATCCGACCCATGGAGCTGCTGCCTGGACTGTGCCTGGGAGTTCTCTGCAGCAGCAGTGGATGAACAGCAAAGACAGGCTGCCACTGGCAGGCAAAGACTTGCTTCTGGCTCACTGACATGATGCTAATCACAGCACAGAGGAACAAAGGAAGCACTCCAGCCAATCCCAGCTATGCTCTGCTATAGTCTGCCAACCAATCTGTCTCAGTTGCAGCAGGCTGGGCTGGACTTCCAGAGATCCCCCACGCCACTCCGCAACCCAACTGTTCGCTGTCAGTCAGCATGCGAATTTGATTGACAGCACATTGCACAAATCACAAATAAGAAAGAAAAAATAGCAGGGGCCCACATGGGAATGAGCCAATCAAAGGCCAGCTGGGACTGAGCCCAGCCAAAGGCCAGCATGCTGAATGACTGACAGTGAGTGGGTGGAGGGAGGCAGGAGCCCAGTCTGCCTGTGTCTGACTGTGACAGACTGATTGCTTACTGCCACATGGTAGGGGATGTGGAAAGAGAAGGGGAAAGGATGTCCAAGAGCTGCCCAGCAGGAGAGGGTCTGGGAGCCAGTGTGGGGAAGGGGGCAGAGAAAAGAGAAGGTGTCAGACTGCAGTGTAGGGGAGGAAAATGAGGAGCCCCCACACCACTGTGAAGGTGGCAGGGGAGCCTGTGCGGACACATGGCCCTCATCAGGTGTCCTGCCCTGCAATGTGGCCCCCCACACTAAATGAGTTTGACATCCCTGCTTTAAATCATGATCCAGCACAGAATATTTGCACTTACTAACAGTACTTCACATTTATTAGGTTAGAAAAGCACAGTAATACAAAGAACTATTTATCTTTCTAACTTATTTCAATAAGAATGCTATACAATCTTCACCGAAATTCAAAATTATCCCTTTCTACTCCATTTCAAAGAAATAAAAACAAGGGGAAATTTGAAAAATATTAAGTATTACATGTTGCTTTACTCACATCATTACTTGTTCGAAGTGGATAAGGTTGCCCATAATTTGATGATATGCTGGTTGCAGTACTACAAAGATTTCTTCCAATTTAACTAATTCACATAGAAAGGGTATTATCATCTGTTGCAAATGATGTAAGAGGTAGTGACAATATTACATCTGTAATAGTCTGTATAAGTAACATCACTCAATTTTAGACAGATGGGTTATCGACAATCATTTATCATGCTATGTCAGGTGATTTTCTGATCAATGACTGAGGCTCTGTGGATTCAGACTGCCTTATAAAAGGCAAGTACAAACAGTGAATTATGAGCTAAAGAGCTAGACATCGATTGCTCCTTTGCCTATTTATTTCATGGAGCTAAGCAATGACAGAGTACAACCACTTTTATTTCATAAATCTTCATTGTTTGTGCTTACACTGTACTGTATAAAATAAAAATTTAAAGCATAATGATGCCTCAGTCACAATTCTGTTAATTTTTTTCTTAATTTTTTTCCTAATGTATTTTATGTTTTGTTTTTGGAAATTATGATTCCCACTGGAATCATGATAAAGACTCTAATTTGGAACAAAATATGTTTGGAACCTACCACTGAAGATAATTTTTTGAGATTCTGAGTGGTAGCAGCCAGACACAGGTTACATATATTTATCTAATTAACCTTTAGCAGCAATTCAGATGTTCTCTTTTGGAAATATATTTCTCTTCCAATCACCTCTATTTCCATCATAAACAATGGACTACTATAATGAAACGGCCACCACTAAAAAGTCAATTTTTGCCTGTTATAAAAAAAAAAAAAAAAAAAAAAGGATCTGAGATTCTGCAATTATTTCTTAGTAGTAAATCCTACAGAATCACATACCAGTGCATAGCATCTTGGTAAATTATTACTTTTTTGTGGCAGCTGCTTTAGTGTCACCCAGTATACAAATTGTATGCCAATCTGCATAGCCCAACAGAATAGTACCGTTCACAATTATAGTTTGGATATTTGCATTTTTTCCATTAAAAACAAAATAAGAAGTTCATGACTGCCACGAAACTTCACTTCAGCTATAAATTGGCATGTAACGTGTCAGCCAGAAGAAAAAGGTTCTGATACTAGGTTCTTTTTAGTCAGAAGTGGTTCTTATAAATCACAATTTTGCAGTTTTTTGCTGTAATGCACAATATCAATTATCCATGTATTTTGAAAAATACATTTAAAATCACCAATCCATGTTGTTTAGGAAAGTGGCTCTCTCAATTTGCACTGTATTTTTATCCAATAAAAAATTCATAGGAATTTTCAGCAAACAGTTCAGTACAGTTTATTGTCTCAACACAGACTCCAAAATTGTGGATTAGGTACTCTAACTGTGCTACTTTTTAAAAAGGCGCACACATTTGTATTTTTATGATAGGGTGCAACTGTCTATTTGTAAGAAAAAAGTGAGAATAATCTGCATACAGCTGCAAAATACCTTTCATTTATACATGCCTTTCAAGTGATGCACGACCTACTTACTAGTTAAGGGCTAAAATCTCTGCTGAGCTATACCACCACATCAATGCCATTCTGGTCAACGTATGGGATGTAAATTAGGGCTGAATTTGACCCTTTTTTTTATATTTATAGATTTGTATGACAAATACATACTGTCCTTTGTGAGTATTAACAACTGTAAATGCCAAGATTATTGATGCAGACAACAGATTGGACCAAGCAGTGAAATGATTTAATGATTGCTTACTACCTCGTTAAGTGTATGGAATGGCATTTAACAATCTTACCTTTTATTTGATCCACAGACATGGCATTATTTGAGAATGACATCACAGGTCAGGAATACTATAGTTTATTCAACTAAACCAAAAATATAAAATACATCTCTATAAACAATGGCTATCAACTATTCACCACCTATTTCTTAAGTTTAATCAGTTTTTCTGATTATTGCATGGTTTAGATTTCAAATTTTGTAATGGAACATTGCTAGGTTTTCCTTCTCCTTTTCTCTTCTATACTCCAAGCAATTCCTTGTTTTTACTTTGATAGGTAGAATAGCAATACGGAGGAAAAAGACTACAAGTGTTAATATACACAATTACCAAACTAGAAATGTTTCAGGCACACCCACACCCACACCCACACCCAGAGAGAATTGTGATAGGGCATGCAGATAGTGTTGTGGGGAAACCTTAGCAGTCATGTTTTAAGGCAAAGACTTAACCTATTTTGGGTTTTGTTTCTTAAATTGCTTCAAAGAATACAGAGTATTTTATATTTTCTGAGTTTCTCCTATTCATTTGGAACAGAGATTATTTAAAATAGCCATAAAGATAAAACTCAAGAAGCAGGTAAGTGTGGGTCATATCTATGATGCGAGCACGTAATGTTAGCAGCAGGCTGAGAATACCACTTACACCACTGTAAAACAAAGAGAACAAAATTTTCAGGGATATAAATCCCAATATTCATGCCCATCTACAGCATACACCTGTTAACATACAACAGCCGGTCAGCCAGTTTAAAAACTGCAAATATATATTTAGAAGTATTTAGCTAACAGCTTTATCATTGAAATACAGAGATAGGAATAGACAAAATACCTCTTTTGATATTACAAGAATATGCCAAGGCAAATCTCCCTAACTACCGTCATTATCTTCTGCCAAAGAAGGGAAACTGGACAGCCCAATACCCACCTCATACTCTTAGCTTCCATTACTTGGCTACCTTAGCCCATATCTCCTTTTGCCACCTGTAGGAACACCTACTACTACTGACCTCACCAGCTAGTCCTCCTGAGGGGGTGCCACACAATGCACTGTCATATGTCAGAACAGGATGCCTTATGCAAATAAACTTGCCAACAACCTCACTCATCCACACTGTGGTGGTTTTAACTCAAATGATTTACAATGTAGTGTCTCTTTGAATTTTTCACTACTAGTCCGTGCCACACTACTCACGTAATGCAGAATTAAGCAACTCACTGCACACTTTTTTTGTATTTTCTGCAAGAATTTATTCTAATAATAAAATTACTTGCTGGACTTCTTTAAAGAAAGACACACATGTAGGCCCACTTTCAGTTGCTTTCTATCATGCCTCCTGCACCACCGCCTTCTACACAGCAGTAGGAGGCCTTCCTCAACCTCGATGATCCACAAATACTATAACAGTCCTTTATTGCCACTGGGAGTTAGTATAAGTTAAAGTAGTTTTCAGAATAATCTAATTTACACAAAGAGACTCAGAGTCTAAAGAGGACAAGACAGGCTATAAGCCACTTCCACATAGCTCACCACTGCAATAGGCACTCAATGACCCACAGGCCAGGACTCTGACCATGGTTTTTATACCCTTCCTGATCTCCCTGCATGATTTTAAAAAGTCAGACATATGCAACATACACTGCCTGTTTATGGGAATAAATATAACTAAATTCCAAAAAGAACTGGATAACTTCATGGAGAACAAGTCCATCAGGATAACTAGTCAAGATGGTTGGAGACAAAACCCAGTGCTCTGGATGTCCTTAAACCTCTCACTGTCAGAAGCTGTGAATGGACATTTATCATTTGATAACTGTTCATTCCCTTTGAAGAATCTGGCACCAACTGCTATCGTAAGAAAGAATACTAAGCTAAGTGGACCATTTGTCATAGTGGGTCACATCAGGCTGATTACCTTATGTAACTTCAAGCATTTTTTACAAGTTTACTGAGCATTAAGGTAAATACTCAGACTTTCTCCACACAAACTTTGCCCCATAGGAACACTTGGAAATAATAAAAGGTTTACTTTTCCAGTTTCTGCTTTGGTATTACTCCTGCAAAGTTCAAGTGAAAATCAACATTAGCTATATAATGTTTATTCCAGAATGTCCACCAGAAAATAGTTGACCAGAACACAAACACAACACATTTTATTCTTGAGGATAAGAATCTATATGTGCTGGCCATGGATGTCTAAGGAAAAATAGCTTTTAACATTAATAAAGGGTATGGGGGGGTAGGGAAAGACAGATTTTTTTTTCCAAAAATAGACAGACATCCTGCAAAAATATTTCTTTGATAAGGACTTTCATTCAAGTATACATCCTGTATTAAACACAAGAGCCCTTTTTACTGCCTTCTGCTTTTCCCTTTTCTTATTCACACGCTGAGAAGTACAGTGATGCGGTAGCCAGGAGTACTTTTTGTATTGACCGAGTAAGAAGGCTACATTAAAGGATCATCTCTAGAACAACAAGCCTTTTAGCAAAAAATAGGATGTCTGGAAATGAGAGGCACTTTAGTAAAGTGAAAGAATATTTAGGCAGGTATAAACAAATCTTTTCAATGATGATAAACATTAAACATGATAAACATAAGGCAGACATAATAAATATAACATAATAATTACATAATAAGATAACAATAGTAAACATAATAATAAGCATTTTCAATTATGATAATGTGCCCTCTGGCTCTAGGGACTCACCAATGACGGTTAAAGCCCACCCACAAACTGCCACGCTGGGGGTAGGAGCCCTGCAGTAGAGGATGGTGCCCCAGGTCAAGGGGAGGCCTGCGATAGAGGGATGTCTGGGTTAATCTGGCCGTGTTTAATGCTGGCAAAAATACCCATTTTTCATTAAGCTCCTTCTTGCAAATAACTGCACCATTTTTGCTCTTATCAAAATTATATATACATAAGGCAATCACTGTGTATACCCATGCATTCTCCTCTACATGAGGTAAAGACTGAGTCTGGGTAGTTTCACTGCAAATTAGAGATTAATGAAGTTATAAGTAACTGGAAACAGGGAATTATAATTGAAAGAGTTAGGCAAGCTCAATTTTACATGTAACTCCATGCTCCAACTACCATTAAAGACATTAATCAATTACATAATACATGTAAGCCTTAACATTAAGGATTACATTACAGGAGTAATGTATGTCAGTGTAAACAAAATATGTTCTGTTAAGCATATCTCTTCTTGACTGTAACAGGATGTTAACCTGAAGATGCCTATTCAGCAGTGTTAAAAAGACATGTTTTTGAGTGCTATAAATCCACAATGTCATCTTTTCTCTTAACTAGAAATAGAAAATGGAAAAAATATTCCTTTGCCAGATATCCTTCGTTATGCAATAGCTAAGTTTTCTTATAGAATAGTCATGTTTTTCAAATTAGATAGTTGTTAATTAATAGAAAAGATAAGTATGTATTACCAAGTACAGCCTCTAATTAGGTAGCTGGGTTCTCCTTTCATTCCATCTTTGTATAAATTTGCATTAATTTTTTATTACTGGTAATGAAACAATAGTGCTAAAAAGATTAGAATAACCTACATCATCAAGGATTTTTTCAGTAAATACAGTAGTCAGAAAAATTTACTTAAGTTAATGTAGTCCATTAAGCTCTCCAGCTGTCTTAGTTAAAATATTGTTTTCTCCCACTCCCTATTTCACACACATGTAGCAATAAAATGTGCCAGTTGGCACCACAACCACAGAAAATAATTGTTGAAAATGAATAGCCTTATCTTCTTGAGATGTGTTTTGTTAAATTAGTATCAGCTACAAAAATAGTTTCTGCCTCTGGTAATTCTAAATTGGTTAAAATAATATTGTATATGATTGAACTAAACGTCAACAGCATTTAAAAAGAAGGAGGACACTTCGGGCAGAGAACAACTACATGAATTAAACCACAGAAGTGAGGGCTGGAAGAGAAGTACCAGCAAATGTTTACTGCTAGCCACGTTCTTCTCTTTTTGTTAATTAAGCCTTTTTTTGTTTGTTTGTTTTGTTTTAAAAAGAGACACAGGACTAAAATGCAAAAATTTGGATCCAGACAATCCACCCTTCAAAGACCATAGATACTTCTAAGAGCCTAGAAATTCACATCAGGATCTCTTTCCACAGCAATTGAAGCATTCTGCTCCAAGATTTTAGTTCAGGCTCCAGCACTAGAATTTTGTCAATTGAAAAAAACACATAATTATATGTTTGCGTTACAAGAAGCCTTCCAGAGAAAATCCCAAGTAATCAAACAGTGAATAACAAATGGTAAAAGCTTAATCTCTGGAAAAAACAGATGATTTTTAGATATTTATTTGTAACATTATAAACTGGCATAGGATATATTCTTCGAAATGCTTACTATTCATTAGCTAAATTAACAGAAAATTTACTATTTACATTTTGCTAATCAGAACATATTTAAGATGTACAACCAATTTAATCTTCTGATTCATTTGTAAGTTATCTTCACTTAAATATTTTAATGAGTCATATGAAGGTATATTTCAAAAGAGTAACTTGCTAATAAAACTCATACAAAGTCAAAAACAGAGCCTTAAACAGCTCAGACAAGTTGCTAGCAACTTTATCATTTTAAAAATATCGCTCTCCAAGCATCACATTAACTAACGTGAACAAAAAGGTTATTAACCTTTCACATAACTTCATGTTAGGTGACTCTCAAGCAGTAACTACATAAGTGACCTTGGTGTTCACCGGCATGCTGATTGCAACACTACTCTCCTGAAACTATATTCTCTGAGTATGTCACCTCAAAACAGCATACAGGGATAAAGATTGATGCCTTAAAAGACAGATTCTTGAAGCAGGTAGTCCTCAAACCCACAAGAAAGGAAGCAACTCTTGATTTAGTCTGAAGTGGAGCACTGGATCTGGTCCAAGCAGTGAATGTAGCTGAACTGCTTCATAAGAGTAACGGTAACATAAATTCTAAATATCCCAGGGCAGGAGAGGGTGAGACTAAAGCAGCCCACCATGGTAGTATTAATTTCAAAAAGGGGAACTATGCAAACAAGAGGTGGTTAGTTAAAACCGAAATTAAAAGGTACAGTGCCAAAAGCAAAATTACATGGAGACTTTTTAAAGACAGTATAATAGAGTTTCAATTCAAATGTATACTCCCAATTAAAAAAAACATAGTAAGAGGCTCCAAAAAGTGCCACAGTGGCTAAACAACAAAGTAAAAGAAAAAGTTAGAGTCAAAAGGTATTCTTTAAAAAGTGGAAGTTAAATCCTATTGAGGAAAATAGAAAAGAGCATAAACTCTGGCAAATTAAATGTAAAAATATAATCAGGAAGGCCAAAAAAAAAAAATCTGAAGAACAACTAGCCAAAGACGCAAAAGATAATAGCAAAAAAAGTTTGTGAATGCATTAAAAGCAGGAAGCCTGCTTAACAACCGGTGGGGCCATTGGACGATGAAGATACTAAAGGAGCCCTTCAGGAAGATAAGTTCCAAAGGAGTAGCTGAGTCAGATCACCTCTGACATCAGAAAAAACAACACTCAAAAACCAACAGGGGAACACTTCAATCTGCTGATCATCCCGCCAATGATCTCTTATGACCATACTCGGGCAAATGGATAACAAATCAAAGCTTCAAATAGAAACTGCAGAAGTGGAATTCACATTCAGATTTGACACTATCAGCTTAGGGCTAACTACAGACTATGAGGTTTTTTTTTTTCCATTACACCAGGTGATCTGACCTCACCTCCCTTTGTATGCTCCAAAGTCTGAATCTAAACAAGAGCTTTGATTTGCTGCAGCAGTCTGACCTGATCCTGACTTACACTTCCTTGCATTTATTTTCTTCCCATTCTCTATGTTCCCCCATTTTCAAAAGTCTGGCAAAAGTGGGATTTTCTCCTGTGAAAGCTTGTCTGATAAAAAAATTGTTAGTCCTTTAAAGTGCCATGGGATTCCTTGTTTGTTTCCAGAAAGGTAAGGTTATTGCAGAAAAACTAATTGAATTATTTGTGTCAAACTTCCAACCTGAGCCAGATTCCCAAACCTGAGCCACTCTCTTTAGGTGACAACTCTGAGAAACTGTCTCAGACTGAGCCATCACTGGTGGTGGTTTTGAAACAAATAAATTAAACAATAAGTCACCAAGACCAAATGGTATCAAGCCAAATGCTCTGAAGGAAGTCAAATGTGAAACTGCAGAACTATCAACTGTGGTATATAACCCATCACTTAAATCAGCTTCTGTCCTCAGCAACTGGAGGATAGCCAATACAACATCTTTTTTTTTTTTTTTTTTTTTTTTAAGGCTCCAGAGAACTTCCAGGAATTACAGGTCAGCCAGCCTACCTTCAGTACCAGTCAAATTGGATGAAACTATAGTAAAGAACAGAATTATCAGACACACAGATGAGTATGGTTTGTTGGGGAAGAGTTAGCATGGTTTTGGTTAGGTGTAATCATGCCTCACCTATCAACCAGAATTCTCTGAGGGGTTCAAACAACACATCGACAAGGGTGATCCAGTGAATACAGCGTACTAAGATTTTTCAGAAAGCCTTTGACATGGTCCTTCTCTAAAGATCACGGGATAAAAGGGAAGGTCCTCATAAAACTGGGTGACAGGGCAACATAATAGCAAATGAAATTCAACATTAACATGTCCAGGGTAATGCACATTTCTAAACATAATCCCAACTGTGCATATAAACCAGTGGAGTCTAAGTTAGTTGTTACCATTCAAGAGAGGTCTTGGATTTATTGTAGATAGTTCTCTGAAAACATCCACTCAATGTGCAGTCAAAAAAAAGCTAACCGAACACTGGGCATTATAGGGCTAGGAAACAATAAGACAAAAATATCACATTTGCCTCTTTAAAAATCCATGGTATGACCACATGTTGAATGCTGCATGCAGATCTGGTCTCCCCATCTCAAATATATATATATATTGGAATTGGAAAAAGTACAGAAGAGGGCAATTAAAATGGTTAGATATAGAAAAGCTTCCATATGAAGGAGAGCTTAATTAGACTGAACTTTTCGTCTTGGATAAGACAATGACTAAAGGAGAATTTGATAGAGATCTATAAAATCATGATTTGTGTGAGGACTGTAAATAAGGAAGTGTTATTTACTCCTCACAGCAGAAGGACTAGGGGTCACCAAATGAAACTAATATGCAACAGGTTTAAAACAAACAAAAGGAAGTATTTCTTCACACAACACACAGCCAACTTGTGGAACTCCTTGCCAGAGGATGTTGTTAAGGACAAGACTAACAATTGAAAAAAGAATAAGATTGGCAAATAGTGATTGCTACATATCCTTCATGAACCTGAGGCTGAGAATGGTCAATAGGATGGATTGCTTGATGATTATCTGTTATATTCATTCCCCCTGAAGCACCTGGCACTGGCCACTGTCAGAAGACAGGATACTGGGCTAGATCCACCATTGGTTTGACCCAGTATAGCTGTTCTTATCTTATGAAATTGGCATCATTCTTGGCTTACTAAATGATAGCACAGTGGGATGTGAAGGTATGGACCAATGAGAGTTGCAGCTCTACAGCAGTCTTCTCTTGGACTGGAACTTGAGCAAGGAGCATTGCTAATGAAGCTTTGGCCCCTGTGGAATGGGCTCTCACAATGGCTAGAAGTGTGCCATTGGCCCACTAGTAGCACACCTTCACACAGGCTGTTATGCAGGATGAGATTCTTTGGGATTACAGCAGCAGGCCTTTCATCCCATTGGCTAGAGCTACAAAGAGATGTAGCGACCTGCAAAAGGGCTTGGTCCTTTCAGTGTAAGGCAAGTATCCTTTTAACTTCTAAGATATGGAGCCTCCACTCTTCAATGAACTTGTGAGGTTTCAGAAATAAAATTCATATGATGAAGTCTTGGCTGGCATGAAAGAAAGGTACCACCGTTGGTGGGAAGACTGGATGGGGTGGCAATTGGATCTTGTCCTTAAAGAACACTCTGTAGGGCCACTCTGATGTGAGACCCCTTCCCTCAGAGACCTTTCTAGAAACATGATCATGACCAAGAAGGTGATCTTCCATGAGAAGAAGCAGCAGGGAGTATAATGCTAAGAGCTCAAAGAGGAGGCCTGGTGAGCCTAGACAGGCCAGGATTTGATCCCAGGGTGGAATGGGCTGTTGGACTTGAGGAGAGAATCTTTCTATCCCCTTGAGAAACCTAACAGACATCTCCTGGGGATATACCAATCTGCCATTCGCTGGTGGGTAGAAGTCTGAGATGACAGCCAAGTGCAGATCTGAGCACCCAGCCCTGCCATTTTAGGTAGAACAGGTAGTCTGGTACGCTTTGCAGCAAAGAATGAGATGAGGAGAGATTCCAGTCAGAATCCCAACATGTGAAATATTTACGCTTGGTTGAGTAGGTCACATGTGGAAGGCTTTCAGCTACCTAACAAAATTCACCAAACGTGTTCCAAGCAGGCTTGCTCATATGGACTTAACCGTGTCACCAGGGCAAGGGAGGAAATGTGCCTTAGTTCTACAAAATCATAATCAGATCCTGGTGGAGTGGGAGGGGCTCTGGTACCAAGAGATCCAGCAAAATACAGAACCAATGCTGGCATGGCCACGCTGATGCTGCAAGGATGTCCTTTGCCTTCTCCCACATGATCTTTAAGAGAACTCTGAGAGCCAGAGGGTCAGAGGGAAGACAAAATTGAAGAGGTTCTGATCATGAACTCAGAAAACAAGTTGAGAGAGAGCCTGAATTGTGCCCACTCATGGATCAGAAAAGATAAAACTTCCTGTTCTGCCTGGTGGCAAATAGGTCCACTTGGGGAGACCACCAGTTCTGGAAAAATTAGACTGATGACTTCTGATAGAGAGTCTACTCATGGTGAAAGGATAACACTTTGCTGAGGCAGTCCACTAGCACACTTAGAGTTCCCTGGTGTGAGTCCATTGATGAAAAAGCTATGCTCCATACAGAAGTCCCACAGCCATAGTCACTCCTGTCACAAAGCTTAAAAACAAGTCCTTCTCTGCTTGTTGATATAAAACATGGAAGCTGTGCTGCCTGTTAGGAGCTGCGCTACCATCCCTGAGATTCCAGAAAGGAATACCTGTGTCAAGCACACTGCTCTGAGTTCTCTGAGGTTTATATGCAAGGAAGACTTCTCAAGACTGGAAGCCCTGTGTCCTGAGACTGCCAAGGTGGACTTCCCACCCAAGTCTCATGCACTCATGATCAAGGTGGCCACCAAGGGAGGGAAGTGAATGATATCTTTTCCATTACTGAACTGAGGTCTTTCCACCAGGACACAAACACAGGAACTAGAGGAAGAACCATGAGGGAATCCAAACAATGTTTGCTTAGGGAGTACACTGATGCCAGCCACTTTTGGAGGGGTCTGAGACTTGGACTTTTGTACTGCACCATGCAGGTATATGCTGCCATGTGGGTCCCAAAAACTTGAAGCCGGCCCAAGCTCTTGTTATTTGGTAAGTCATGACCGTGGAGATGAGGTCTAACATGAGGTGGAATCAAGCTTCTGGTAGAAGGACTCTGGCCCAGGGAAGAGTCAAGCACCACACCCATGAATTCTATCCTCTGAACTACTGGGGTTGACTTTTTCTGATTTATCAGCAGATCTGCTCTTGGAAGGCAGCATGAACCAAGTTGCTACTGTGTTGCACCAGCATCTACAGAACTTCTCTTGAGGAGGCAGTCAACAAAGTAGGTAAGACGTGGACACCCTGATGTCTGAGGAAGGCTGCCATGACCATCTAGCACTTCATGAAAATTTTTGCGGCTACTAAAGGCTGAAGGAGTGGATGATGAACTGTAAGGGGCAACTGCCCATTACAAACTTGAGGAACTTCTGTGGCCAAGGAAAATAGAAATGTGGAAGAATGCATATTTTAAATAGAGGGCATACCAATTGTCTGGTTTCAGGGATGGAATAATAGAGGCCAACAAGATCATATAGAACCTCTGTTTCTGGAAATATTTGTTTAGCTGATGCAAGTCCATGATGGTTTGGAGTTCCCCTTTGCCTTCGGGATTAGGGCGTATCAGGAGTAAAACCCCTTTCCCTTCAAGTCTTGAGTTACCTCCGCCATGGCTCCAATGTCTTGGAGGAATTGTACCTCCTGAATGTGGAGCTGCTAATGAGAAGGGTCCCTGAAGAATGATGGTGATCGGTGGCAGAGGTGGGTAAAAACTCAACTGTATAACCAAGCGTCACTGTGCTGAGGATCCAACAGTCTGATGAACTTGTTTGGGGAGTCCCACGGATGGAAATCACATTACCCCAACAAAGCTGTTGGCTGGCAATGCAAAACTGCAAGCTCCCTATCAGATAAAACTTTTGTTCCAAAGAGGTCCAGTTTCTTATTGTCTTTCAGTTGAGGGTGGGGCTCACTTTTCCCTGTCTCTTTTGTTAGCTGTGGTGATCTCCAGAAACCCTGGGGGAAGGTAGAAAAACAGATAGTCAAATCCTTTGGCAGGGATGCAGTCTTTCTTGTCTGCTCACTTTGATGTAAGGGTCACAGAAAGGATGTTTGCCAAACAGCCTAGACTAGGCTCATTATTGCCTCATTTATCATCAGGGCAAGCCTGGCCAGGACTGCTGTGGTGAATGTCTACTGGCATGTGAGATCATCCTATGTTCCTCCATTTCTAAACCCAAATCAGCCCTGACCTATTTTAATACATCCTGGTGAGCCGTAAAGTTGTCTTGCAGCAAAAGACTGAGAGGTCTTGCCACCACCTCATCTGGAGATGATGATGAAGTGGCAGTTTGAACAGAGGGAACGGGATCTCTTCACTTCCACTATATCCCCCAGAAGCCTTTGGGCCTCAGTACAAGGGTCAGTACTAGAGTTGGAGCCAGCACCAATGATAATACCAGCCCCAGAAATCAGTAACACTTGGGAGACTGACGCCAAACTGGGGACCTTCGCTGACCTAGAGATTGCCATGTCAGAGAATCGTGCCACTTCAGAGACCAGTGCTGCAGTAGTGATCAATGCTGAGACAGGCACCAATGGTGGGCTGGGAATAAGGGTGCTGGTAATGTGAATCTTGCTCCTGGAGGCTGCCCCAGGGCCCAGAGCTGGGAAGGTGCTCAGAGCCTCCTGTTCCTTTCTGCCCTCCTGCACTCTCAGCCCCATGGATTGAGGAATAGGGCCACCAGAAGGGACAGCAAGTCCCTAGCTACCTGGAGGACCTCAGGTGTTGCTGCACTTGGCAGCAGGTCCTGCACCATTCTCAATGCCTTTTGTGGAGTTGTGGGTTGACGTGTGTGCCAGCATAGCAGTGTGGCTCAGCACAGGTCTCTCTGTCTCTGCCCAGTTTGTTTCACTTGAGCAGATCACCATGCCCTCTTAATCTGCCACTTTTTATGCTTCTTCCTTGCTACTGGGGATGGAGAACTATGCCTGGAAGATCTCAGTGCCCATGGAGTACTTCTCACTGATGTCCACATATTTGGGGCAGTATCAGCACTGCTGGGCTCTGAGATGGGCCTTCAGTCTTATCCTCTGATTCTTTCTTGTGTGAGGCTTGAATTCGCAACAAATGTGGCACTTGTCTCTTCTGTAAGAATCTCTGAGGCACATTAAGCAGTCAGTGTGCAGGGCACCCACAGGCATGTGCTTCCCACAGGAGGCATACAGTTTGAAGCTCAGAGAATGGGGCATGTCTGGCCCCAGAGCATGAAGTCCCTCAATGATCAAGACCTAACTATCTGCAATGTACACTATTTATAATAACCATATGCACTAAAACTATGAAACAATACTATCACTAATACTAACTGCTAAAAGGAGAGAGAGTCTTGCAAAGCAAAAAAGAAGGCACTACAGTAACTGTCATGGGTGGTAAGAAACAAATGAGAGGGAGTAACCATGCACACACAACACAGAATGGCCATGAGCAAGCATTCAAAAAACACACACAATGACATAATGATTTCTGAGTGAAAAATCCATCAGATATGATCACATTGCTATTTTGCATATCAGCCAAAATTATTGGACAGCTTATGTCAAAAACAATCATATTTGACTTTCTCAACTTATGACAGCAAATCTGTTGGGTTACTAATCAGGAATCTTTTTATTTCAAATATGAGTATTTGTAAAAGAATTAGCTTTGTGACAACCCCATGTTAAACTTAGGCATACACACTGACAGAATCCATGGAGATCACCTTATCAGCCATTTTACATGTGGAACAACATGTAATTGTTGACACAGGTCATCTGCTTACAGCATTAATTGGTATAGTCTGAAAATGACATTATGATAGGCCATTTATAATAACTAACAGTACAAACAACAAATACAAGTGCAGTTTCAATGTATTTTAATTGGTTGGTGAAATTGTTTGTTGTGATTAGGTATTATTGTAAAGATGTTGCAATCAAATTAACATGCATGAATTTGACTCTCTTTTTAAACAATCTAAAGAAGACCTGAAGATGGTACCAAATCACCACCACATCACAGCCAACCACTGGTTCATCAAATTAAGTATTCTGACTCTTTGGAAGAAGCTTGCAAAGCGAAAACTCCAGGATAGTAAAGAGCAGCATGGCTGTAGATCTGCTCTTGACAACAAATAAAGATGACAGAGCACATCCTCAGGTGGAGTTAAATGGCATAGTGCATTGATCTGCCTTTAAGTTTCTGTGATGATGTTACTAGACCTATCAACTTTCTCCCATACCACACAAACCAAAAAAGGCTGCTCGCTTACCTCCAGTTAAGGTGACGAGACTGCAAGTGTGAAAAATCAGGACATGGGATTGGAGGCAATAGATAAGAGAAAGCCCCAAAGATTAAGACTTTCCTTATAAAATAAAAAGTTACCTAATCATCTGATCTGCAACACAAATAGTGTTGCCTAACAGTGGCTTCAGACTTCCCTCTCTGAAATCCCAAAGGGCAGTTTTGGGCAACTGTTTTTCTTCTCCAAAGACTCAGAAGATTTCCTCAGTGTTCAACTTCATCACCTTCTTCTGCTTAATGTGGGCAGAGGTTATCTAATAATGTCTACACTGAAGCATTTTAAGTATAGTTACTGCATTGTTTTCTTTATCTCCAGAAGATACCACTGAGCACGACTGAGGAACAAATATAAGCAAGTTGCCTGAGGAGCAATACACAGAAGACTGAATACAGTAGTTGATAAATTGAAAGATATAGCCAGAGATTACAGATTATTTGTACCCTTTTGAGAGTATTTTTCTTCCACCTGACGGTCGCTTAGTAATCTGAGGGTCATAATTGGAACTGGACAAAATTTTTCAGTAAAATCTTTTTCAGTGAAAAAAGCAGACTGGCAACACCAAAACATATATTGATCTGTGCTGAATTCAAAATTGTTTCCGTTGAAAAAGAAAACTAATGTTAACATTTTTTAAACAAAAGTTTTCCTATTTTGGGTTCAAAATTAGTTGCAGATTTTCTTTAATTTTATTTAAAACAAGTTCAACCAATAAAATGGTCAAAATCAAAACATTTTTGACCCAAAATAATTTTTCTTTTTTAAAAAACACTTCACAATTCACCATAATTCTGAAAATTTCTTTTTGCTTCATTGAAAACAACTTTTATTTGTTTGTTTTGCATTTTTCAGAATAATTAGCAAACCAAATTTTTTTTTACCCACCCATAGCCATGACAGATTCCAATTGCTATTTGACAGCAGGGACTATGATGGCATTTTCTTCTCTTCGAATCTGGTCAGGACACCATAACCATATTTCTTATATGCACACTATTCTACTGTTCTCTGTACCTTTATCACTTTAACATCAGACTAGTGCAATGTGACAGATATTTTAAAATTGTGACAGATATTGCAACTGCATGCTATAGCTCTGGGGACCATACTCTATTAAGATTATAAATGTTTTATGTACCATTGTAGGCCAGAGATTGCAACTCTGGAAGGAAGGTTATCACAGCTCATCTATAAAATAAATACAGTAGGTAGTGAGTACTATCATCCCTGAGTTTGTAACGGCTCCAAAGAAGAATTAGCTTCTAAGGTGGCTTACATCTACTGGTTTATCCTGAGTTTTCCAGAGAGTAGAAAACAAAGAAAGGGCTTTCAGTATAAAGGAGGAGCTTGAAATGACTTAAGGTCTTCCTTCTGGTCCAATAAGTGGGCAGGATCATAAGCCCGGGGTGGTCTCAATCCTCAAGGAAAGACCAGGAAGATTTTAGTCTACTAGGGCTCCATGATGAATGATGGGCAATTTTAAATTCATTTAGTGTGGATTTAAATCCAGTAGTGTTTTTATGTTTTCTCTATAATGCTTTTTCCCTACAAATAATATACTTTGCTTTAGAAGAGCCATGTAGTCTCTATAAGAACATTTTTACTGTCCTGGGAGAAAGAACAATGCAGAGTCTGGTGGCCTCCAGGCTCCCTAGCTTGCTGGGGATGTCACAATGTATGCCAGGGTACTGTGTAGTCTTAAAACCTCTCGTCAGCAGCAGAGAGACACAGGTTTGTGTTAATCAGATTGAGAAACTTAAATCTTAAGTGGGAGACCTCTAGGGCACATTAAGAGGGAACAAGATGCATTTACCCCTGAAATTGACAGTTTTACCTTAAGGCCTATTCAAACACTGAACATGGTAGAGAAGATAGTATCCACTTATAAAATGGTTTTTCTGTCCTCATAAAGCTAACACCAGTGCCAGGGATGTCACAATATTTATCTACTTGAGCATGCATTTGGGGAAAGTAGGTGGTAGTAACGGAGAGGAGGGCTAAGAGAGGCTGTATATATTTGAGGATTAAGATTTTTCAGGAGCAGGTATCAGTATCTTGGTTTTCTGAATTTCATCCTTTCATGTGGAGAAAAGTTGTTGATTTTCTTCTGGTTAGCTCTTGGTTGGCTTTTAGCTGTAATTTTTTTTTTTTTTTTTTTTTGGTCAATCGCCCCTGAAGCCTGAGACAAGTGTTATTTCTACATTTATATATGAAAATGAAAAAATGTCAAACACAACAATAAATACTTTACCTAACTGAAACAGAAGGGGAAAGAGAGAGCCACAAGCACAAGGTACATCTATAGTATGTAGACAAGAAAAAAAAAGTCTACAAGTTCTTATGGTAAGCTTAAAAGCAGTTATTAGAAATGGAAAATTAATATTTAGATAACTGACTACAAGCTCTGAAGGAAATTAGGAAAGATCAATTAAATGAATGCATTATTTACACTATATTCCTGACTTTTTAAAAAACCTCTAAGACATTGATTTTGTATGAACTGTGGAAAAAAAAACCTTCTTGTGGTTTCAAAAGGAATTTAGATGTTTAGTCAACAAACACCTCTAATATTTATTTTTGATGCTTGGTTAGTACTATAATTAAGGATTTATTCTACATCAGAGAGGGGGAAAATGCCACTTTAGCTGAAGATTTTCTGGAAAGAAATAGTCTTTAGCTGCCTAATATATTTCATGAGATGTTGGGTATACCAAAAACAAAAGTACTAACTATTGCATAATCAGCTTCTCTAGATCCACATGCTGCCCATCACCCTACATTATTGCAGTCCCCAAGCAAGCACCCAATTAATGCTGCAGTGAGTTGGCCCAGAACTAATAAATAAAGAAAAGGCCTTAAGAAGAAAAAATCTTTAATTATCTTTCTCATGTGCACAGCTCCAAGTTTATTGCAAGTTTATAAGGATAAACCAAGTGAATTCAGCCACAACATGCTTTTCAAATCTAATTCTACTAATGAATTTTGAGGTTTTTAACTTTAGTCAACACACTAAATAAATTTTATTTGAACACTTCATAACTAAAATCCACATTAAAGCTAAATGTCTGATAAAAATGACAGTACAAGAATTCAATTTCATTAATTTGTGTATAAAATACAAGTCAATCCCCTGTAAGATTTAAAGTCATGTCAAACAACATTGTGTCAATATCTGACAGCATTGTAAAAATCAAATACTTTCTCTGTACAAATGCCAGTACAAAATGCTATTTAGCTATGCAAGCTTTTGGGGGCCAGATACTCCTTCCTGAGGCGCGATACCATGGCAACAAACCAAAAATATGTAAATACAAATGTGACCTAATTCTCACATGCTTACAGTCCTTTAACTTAAGCCTCCATTTATCTGACCCTTGAATGAGTCTAGGAACAATACTTTTGTTTGGAGGAAGGAGAGTGTTTACGGAGCACAAATCAAAAGAGAATTTGACTTCTTTCTACACTATAACATGTCCATTTCTGGAGCATGAAAACACAAAACACAATTGTAATCTTTGTTTGCAACTCTTTTCTAATCCAATTGTCACAATAGTAACGTAAAAATCTTTATTATCTTGGACTAAATTCAATAAGTGAAGTTTTTCAATAGGTTAAGTCCAAGTTGTATACAGTAGCTAGACATGTTTAATGTTCCAATAGCTTTTATATTAAATGGGTAGCTTTGAGATGGACAATGCTGGAACAAGGATACATTCTAATTATGAAATGCCATGCATGTCTAGGGCACTATATAAGTTGTAAGTTCCTCACTATAAATAATATTTCAGATTCAAAGGTGCAACAGCTATCCCTGAGTCAATCCTCCCATAATGCCATTGTGCTTGAAGGAACACCTAGCTGCATTTTTTTTTAAAAAAACCCATTTTACAATATACAAATTCAACAAATGGTTGACAGCTTTAAAGCTGTAGTTCTGACAATACGGGAGAATGTTTCTGCCCCCTTGCAAACACACACAAAAAATGGCACTGGACAAATTCATTATACCCTTTAGAAACCTCTCCTCAAATGCTGACTGTAAAATATAAAAGAAATGAAAGTTCTTGATTTCATACATGAGAACAAAATGACTGACACGGTCTACAATAAGCTTTGATTTACAAAACAAATGAGAATTTGGTTCAATAGGATTTTTCTGTATTATTGGTATCTTTTTGGCACAGATGCAGATATTCCAGTCTCCATTTCTGGTGTGGAAGTGGAGATTTCATAACTTATTTCTTCTCACCAGATTTTAACAATAGGTCATTTACCAGCTGACAAGTGGGTCCTGGAAATAGGGCTCCAAATAACACACACATGTGAATATTCAGATGCAACATGTGGGAATACTGTCTCAAATATATGGCATTAGGAAAATAAAACATGTCTCTTTATGTGAAACAGGCACCAACCCACCTTTCAGTTAGACTCAAATTCCACACGATATCCAGTCCCACCCACAAGAATAAGTTTGCATTTACAATGTTGGTAGCCAGAAACAGTCCAGAAAAAGTAGCTAACGCTCACTGCCCAAGATAATCTTTGACTCTAGGGAAATTAGGCAGATTACCTCAACAAGTTTATTGGTAGAAAAGTGGGAGCAGCCGAAAAAGGATAAATTAAACAGTATTCCTATCATAGTCACCAGGGCTTCTGACTCTTCTTTGATAGGTTATAACTGAGTAAGATTCTGACTTTTTGGACGTATCACTCTGGAACAATCATGAGAATATGCACTTGACAATGAAATATACATCATATAATAGCTAAATATTGTGGTGAAGTAGCTGAACACCATAATATATAACTTCATACAGTGATCCTTGATTGTACCATAAGAGACTGATACAGGTTTCTTTCCTCCTAGAACAGCAGTTGTTAAACTTAAGGTCAGGACCCAATACTGGGTCACAGACCCTCAAGTACTGGGTCGAGGCACCCTTGCTGCCACTGCCAAAAGAACAGAATGCATTGATCAATGATGTAATTGCTGGGTCGTGGCCACAAATGATTTTTTTTCAACTGGGTCCTGAGGAAAAAAGTTTGAAAACCACACCCCTAGAATAAAGGCACACCAATAGCATGCTAAACACACACACACACACACACACACACAGAGAGAGAAGTGAAGATTTATATCAATACATTCATTCTCTAACTGAGCTGATAAAGTACTATGGTAGTTATGCAGAGACTGGAAGGCATGCAGTTACAGATAACAGAATTTTGGGGAAAAAAAACATAGGCATGGCCTACTAAGCAGATTGATTCAGGATTGAAAAAACATGGGCAAGGGATATATGGGGTAAAGCATATTACATACAGCAGTTGATGTAGACACACCAACAAAATGAGGAGACACACATGTATGGAATTAAAGGGAAGGCCAGAATTAAAGGGACAGCCAGAACTTTTATTAAAATTTAACTCTGGGGAAGAGCACAACTCACCCCTCGCGCATACTTTCTTATAACAGCCATTTAACGGGTCCCAGTGGGGAAGTTACAGAGCTCCTTACCATATAACCTGTAACTCATGGTAGGCTCTCCTCAGAGAGAGCAAAAGGATGGGAGTGCCAAAAGATCTGATCTCAGCCCCTGAAGGCAACAGGGGCTTAGCTTATCTGTCAGGCCCAAAGTCCATCAACAAAATCCCAAGTCTTTTATCTCTGTGTAACATTCATTCTATTCTTCTATCCCACTGGAAATTGACCACAAGTTGAGATGCATAGACTTAAACAAGTACCTCAGTTAGGTACTAAGTACCATCCTACTTAACTGACTGTGGCTTTAGGATGCTTCAGGCAAGGTGAAAAGCTCCCTAGTCCTCTTGCAATTGACTCTCAAATAGGCAATCAGCTAGATCCACATCATCTGTCAGGCCAGATTCCTACCCATAGTTTGGGTGGGTAGCATGAGTGGCTGGCACCGCATCAGAAGATGCGCCATATGACTTTCACATTGTTAAATACTGGGTGCTGGGAAATGCTGGCCAGGGGGTACCAGACACTCCCAGGAGCTACATGGCATCCCTTAGTGAGTGTCTCCCTCCCTTGCTGCTGGGACTGTTGCCATTCACCACTGTTCCCATCAAGATCCCCCACCTGTTGAGACAGGTATCTGGCATTTGCCAATTAGCTGCCAGCAACAAGAGACATGTATTTGAAGCACAATAGTAATACATGAGCTATGGCGCCTCTGTGATATCTGAGAATACGTCTTTGCTGATGGTGGTAAATTTGCCACAATCAGATCAATTTATCTGGATTCATTGAGCAGTCAGTAAACACATGCTTAATCTGTCCAGAATTTGATTTAATTAAAACCTTCCCCTCACGTGGCACAGTACTGCGTCAGTGGGAACGCATTTCCCATTGGTGCAACACAGTGAAGATGGTGTTTAAAAGCCAAGTCAATGGTAGTAGCTTGTGGCCTTAAAGACTAACAAATTTATTTATCGCATGAGCTTTTGTGGGACATAATCCCACTTCGTCAGATGCTTTGAAGTTCATGGGATAAATAGATTTGTTAGTTTAAGTGCCACAGGACTGCTTGCTTGTTTTGCTGAACTAGACTAACATGGCTGCCCCTTTGGAACTCTATATAGTTTGCATGACTCCCATCAACTGCCACCAAATTGTGCTGGGTCTCAGATGCCACTTAGTGGTAAAAATGAGCTCCTGCATGGGCAACATTTGATGAATACCACAACTGCACTCTTGCACAAAGGAGAAACAACATCATAGTCCTTGATGACAGGTAGTAAAATAAGAAAAATGTTTAATAAATACCTAGGAAAACTTGTCCACAGTGGACAAATGAACCCCAAATACCTTTAAGCTGTTTAAAGACCAATATTTATACAGAACATTTGTTTTCCCTACTCCACCATCTCTTACCCCCATTACTCATCTTTCTATCCCTACCAAACCAATGCAACATAAGGAATGGTGAACATTAAGTCTCCTGAGTAGCCCAGATTCTGTGAGAGCCTCTGAAGGGGTTGATGTGTTTGCTCAGTGTGCTTTTAAGCCAATACAGCAAGAAAAAAACAGCTTGTCTGCTTCCAGTGCTGCACAAGTGGGGAATAATAAAATGATTCAGAAAATTGCTGGACATATATTCTGGCAGTTGTCAGTCCAACTCAGAATACACTGGGCTGCTTTCCTCCATAACATGAGTCTTTTAAAATCCTCCCGAATGTGATTTGGAGAAAAGAAAAACAAACATATACTCCCTGTTTTAATTAGTGATGGGGGAAAACCATGATATCAGAATACTGAAAGCTGTGAAATGAGCTTGCCAGTCTTCATTCTAAGGATTCCAACCAATCTGTCTGATCACCTAACAACATTATTCTTAAGTTTGCTTTAATAATTCAATTGATGATATACCACATCCATCATGAGTTCATTTTTCCCCTTTTTTGATTTTAACAGAGTCCTGATCTTTTTATATTCGAGCTACCTTAAAAGAAAAGCCAGCCCACGTCTAAAGAAAGTATCATGTATGAATCAACAAAAGGATAACACCCATGACAGAGCTCATCTATGTAGCTGACAAGGTAAAATATTAGATTCATTGCACCACTCTGATTACAAACCAAAATGGTCTCTCCTCTCTACCCAGGGAAGTGGTAAACCCTTAGCAAGAAATCATAAAGCTCAGATATTATGAAACCTGTAAGTGTCTATATGTTCCTCTGCTCTAACGGTAAGAGTGGCAATAAAATAACTCGCAACATTTGTATCAATCTTTGGAAATACAAGTATAAATACAAAAAGCAGCTTCTGTGTAGAGATAGAGGACAACACTTCCTGAGTTAAGGCTGAGGAGTACTCAGCACAATGCAGGAGAACATTGTTATTCATGGGTCAGGACACAACAAAGGCACGATCAACTTAAAAATCATGACTTTCCCTTAAAAAAAAAAAAAAAGTCTTGGTTTTGAACTGTCCTTCTCCAGCCCCAGGTTGAAAACACAGCCCTGCAGACAAGATCTGCAAACAAATTCATAGTCCCCAGCTCTATGCTCTATTTCCTGCTCTGTATTTCCCTCACACACGACCTCTATACCACAACAGTGCACCTCACTGTATGCCTGCTCCTTGATTCCACTCCATCTCCAGCAGTATCCAGCACCCCCCTTTCCTCTGCAGCCGCATCCTTGTGTAACCATCCTGCCAGGGCGAGATGGCAGAACAAGGACCAGATTCTGCGTTTAGGGGTTTGCAAATAATATTACAGCATCAATCGGTTTGAGCCGCCACTCAGTCTTCTGGGAAATCATGCACTATTCCCTGGGCACCCCAAAGGGGTAATGCTTCCCCGCTTGCAAGCATGACTCAGAGTGTAGCATACAGAACTCTTACTAGTAATCAAAATTAAATGTAAAAGGCCCAATAACAAAATACAATAACAAACTACAGATCTAACAACAGAAACATTGAAGCAGGCACACACCCCTGCAACAAACCACGCTGCCGAGTCTGCCCATATATCTGCACGATAGATACCATCATAGGTCCTAATCAAGCCTGCTACACCATCAAAGGCTCATTTACCTGCTCATCTACTAATGTGATCTATGCCATCATGTGCCAGAAATGGCCCAACACCTTATACATTGGATAAACAGGATGATCCCTGCGCAAAAGAATAAATGAACATAGAGCGGATATCTGAAATGACAAAACAAAAAAACCAGTTGCTGAGCACTTCCATCTCTCTAATCACTCGATAAATGATTTGTTAATGACCGTCGTCAGAGATCATAGAATCATAGGGTTGGAAGGGACCTCATAGGTCATCTAGTCCAACCCCCTGCCAGAGGCAGGACCACTCCCACTTAAACCATCCCAGTCAGGGTTTTGTCCAGCCGGGCCTTAAACACCTCCAAAGACGGAGACTCCACCACCTCCCTCGGCAGCTCATTCCAAGACTTCACCACTCTCCTAGTAAAAAAGTTTTTTCTAATATCCAGCCTCAACCTCCCTAACCACAACTTGAGACCATTGCTCCTCGTTCTGTCCCCCGTTATTACCGAGAACAGTCGAGCTCCATCTTCCTTAGAGCATCCCTTCAAGTAGTTGAAGGCTGCTATCAAATCCCCCCTCAATCTTCTCTTCTGCAGACTAAATAAGCCTAATGCTTTCAGTTTTTCCTCATCGGGCTTGTGCTCTAGCCCTTTAATCATTTTGGTTGCCCTCCTCTGAACTCTCTCTAGCATGTCCCTGTCCTTTTTGTAGTGGGGAGCCCAAAACTGAACACAGTATTCTAGATGTGGCCTCACCAGTGCAGAATAGAGGGGAATGATCACATCCCTTGATCTGCTGGTAATACTTCTTTTGATGCAGCCCAGTATGCCATTGGCCTTTTTGGCAGTAAGAGCACACTGCTGACTCATATCTAGCTTCCCATCCACCATGACCCCCAGGTCCTTTTCTACACTGCTGCTACTTAGCTGAATGTTTCCCAGCCTCTAGCGGTGCATGGGGTTTTTTCGTCCCACATGCAGGATTTTACACTTGTCCTTATTGAAGCTCATAAGATTTCTATTGGCCGACTGTTCCAATTTATCTAGGTCTCCCTGAATCCTGTCCTTGCCCTCCAAAGTGTCTACTGTTCCCCCCAGCTTGGTGTCATCCACAAACTTACTGAGAATGCAGTCTATTCCTTCATCCAGATCATTGATGAAAATGTTGAACAGAACCGGCCCCAGGACCGACCCCTGGGGCACACCACTCGTGACTGGTTGCCAGCTAGACATGGATCCATTGATTCCTACACGCTGAAACTGTTGATCTAGCCAGTTCTCTATCCACCTTATAGTCCAACCCATACTTCCTTAATTTGCCAATGAGAATGCTGTGGGAAACTGTATCAAAAGCCTTGTTAAAATCAAAGTATAGCACATCAATGGTTCTTCCTGCATCCAGAAAACCAGTCCTCTGATCATAGAAGGAAATGAGATTGGTCAGGCATGATTTACCCTTGGTAAATCCATGCTGACTGTTCCTGATCACTTTATTTTCCTCTAAGTGTTTGAGGATGGATTCTTTGAGAATCTGCTCCATAATTTTTCCAGGGATAGAGGTGAGGCTGACGGGTCTAACTCCCTGGATCCTCCTTTTTCCCTTTCTTGAAAATAGGCACTACGTTTGCTTTTTTCCAATCCTCTGGCACCTCCCCCGTTCTCCATGAGTTTTGAAAGATAACGGCCAGCGGTGCTGCTATTTCGTCGGCCAATTCCCTTAGCACCCTTGGATGCAGTTCGTTTGGCTCCATGGACTTGTGCACATCCAGCTTCTTTAAGCAGTCCCTAGCCTGACCTTCCGTCACCAAGGGCCTGTCTCCTATAGATCCATACCGGGCTTTTATTAAGCTGACTTAAACACTTCCTTAAGTCGACTTGACTTACCACCTCTTAAGGTCAATTTACTGCTTAAGTTGACCTTCTTAAGTCAACTTAAGCAAGAGTAGATGAGGAATAGCCCTTAAGTCAACTTAACTGGCCTCAAGACCAGGGGCGATGCTGGCGCTGGGCACCCGGGGCACATGCCCTGAATCCCTGTACCGGTGCCCCAGATCTGGCGGGCCCCCCCGTCTCCAGCCTGATTAGGCTGGAGAGCCAGGGCCCTGCCGCCCGCAGCTGCGGCGGCCCTGTCCCCAGCTGGGGATCCAAGGCTCGACCGCGGAGGCCGCTCCTGGCCCCATCCCCAGCCGGGGATCCATGGCCCAGCCGCCTGTGGCCGCGGCAGCCCTGTCCCCGGTGGGGGTTCTGGGGCCCAGCTGCCTGTGGCCGCGGCAGCCCTGTCCCCGGTGGGGGATCCTGGGCTTGGCTGCCCGCAGCAGCGGCGGCCGCTCCATCCCCATCCCTGGCTGGGGATGCGGGGCCCAGCCGCCCACGGCCGCTTCCAGCCCCATCCCCAGCTGGGGATGCGGGGCCCAGCTGCCTGCAGCAGCTCCCAGCCCCATCCCCAGCCAGGGGGCGTGGCCTGGGTCCGTGCCCCAGGTCCCTCCCCGGGGCAGTGACACCCCTGCTCCAGACCCCTCCCATAGTTGCTGGCCACCAGGAAGGGTCAACCTAGTACCTGCCAGCGTGGATGCAAGGAGGCAACAGAAGCGTTCAGTGTGGATGCTCTAAGTCAATTTAACAGATTCCCAGTGTAGACATACCCAAAATGATTGAGATGTTTGTCATTAGAGAGCTCCCTGCACCTCCAAAACATGATACACCCCCACACGGATTAGCGACATCGGAGTGTCTTTAGGTCAGCTGCATGTTCTCATGTTCCTAGGGCTGCCCCAGTATTGGCAGATTCCTTTCACAAATGGGATCAGGGATGGCTAACTGGCTTTAAGGGAGCTTTTGGACCACTTAAACTTCAGATTAATTTAGGCTTCTGAAAAAAAAAAAAAAAACCTCTCCAAACTTAGAAAGCACAGGGGCAAATTTAAAAAAAGAAATAAAAAAAAAAAACTACATAGGCAAAAAAAATTCCTACAACCTTTCAATTATAATATTTAAGGCTAGACTGCGATTTATTTAAAAAAAAAAAAAAAAAAAAACAACAAGGAGTCATGTGGCACTTAAAGACTAACAGATTTATTTTTTGCATGAGCTTTCATAGGAGAAAATCCCACTTCGTCAGATGCTTCGAAGATGGGTGAAGTGGGATTTTCTCCTGTGAAAGCTCATGCAAAAAATAAATCTGTTAGTCTTTAAGTGCCACATGACTCCTTGGCTTTTTTTGCTGGACTTGGCTAACACTGCTATCCCTTTGGAAACTGATTTATTTTACTCTACGAGGAGTCCCAATAACTTCACACATAATCAGCATTACATGCATTTAGTAAGAACTCTCTGCAGTGTCAGTAAGACAGTATACACAATATCAGTAAGGGAATCAACAATGTAGTCCTCAAATTATGTTGTGTTAACAAAAAAGAGCTATAAAATTTTTACAGTTCACTCAATTAAGTCATGTTGCATTGAGCCTATGAACAGGGAAGCCCACAAACTGATGAAAAATTCTCATTCTCTCCTAGATTTTATACTCTTCACTGAAGTAAATTTGTGAAATGAGCTAATTGATGATCAGATGTCTGAAAAAAATTGTTAAAATCAAAGCTCACTAAGGGCCATAAACTGTCCTTAGTTAGAGCACAGTTCTCCCAGTGAGATTAATAGTATTTCCACATGCACAAAAACCACTAAAAGGCTATTTAAAAAAAAAAAAGTCACTCCTTTCAATTAGTCAAAAATGTGATAGCTCACACCTAAATCTTTCAAACCTCTTTCCTACTATTCTACCCATTTCTCAAGGTGCTGTCTTTTAGATAACATGTAAAGCCAAGGAACATTTACTTATAATAATTAAAGATTCCATGATTTTTTCTTAAGAGTAGAGTCATTACTTGTCATTCTAGCAACATTCAAATGTGAGCAACTACTTCTTGGCCCCCTGAAATTTCCTTTGCACTTTTAATTGGATAAGATACTGTCATCACTTCCTGTCCCAGACTTAATATACTCACTTCAAAAGTTGTATTGTTTCACTTGAGAATTGTCTTGATTTCTATAGTAGAAAAAATAATCCCAGTTTTGTGAATAAAGAGAACAGAAAGAATTATGATCATCCAGTCTGACCATCTGCGTAGCACAGGCCATAGCTTTTCATCAGGTGGTTACTGCTGTAGGCTATGTCCACACATAGCTGGTTATTTTGAAATAAGTTATTCTGAAATAACTTATTTTGAAATAAAATCCTTATTTCAAAATGAAATAAACTCAAAATAAGGGAAACCCTTAGAAGTGAAATAGCATGCCCTGCGTGTGGGCATGCTATTTCGCTTCAGGAGAGGGGCAGCATGGGAGGTGTTGCAAGCTGGCCCCCCACAGAGCCATGTTGCCAACCAATCCCCTGCCTGGCTCTCACCTGGAGAGCCAGACAGGGGAAAGCTGCCCTCAGGGCAGGGATCCCCCTGCCCTGACTCCCCTGGGGACTGTGGGGCACCCGCGGTGGCAGGCTATGCCCCCTGCCCGAGCTGGGTGGCTGCCACCCGGACAGAGGCCATGGGCACCAGCTATGCCCACTGCCTGGGCTGTCCTGCTGCAGAGTGGGGGGAGGCAGCCACAGCTACCAGCTCTCCCCGCCGCCCAGGATGTCCTGCCACCAGGCAGGTGCCACCTGGGGGAAGCTGCAGCCACCAGCTGAGTTCCCCACCTGGGCTCGGGGGCAGGTGCCATCCCAGGGGAAGCCGCAGCTGCCGGCTCTGCACCCCACCCGGGCTGGGCGCATGCTGTTGTTTCGAAGTAAAACTCTTGTGTGGACACAGCTATAAAGTATACTGTTCAGAAGGATCTTGATTTAAAGATTTCAAGTGATGAAGGATACACTACATACACCCTTACGTAAGCTGATCAAATAATTAATTACCCTAACTGTTGAAAAAAAAAATCAAACTGCATTTTATTTCTAGCCTCAATTCGTCTGTTTTCAGTTTACAGCTGAAAGAGCTTTATGAATTTAAGAAGTTATTATCCAGTTGCCAAATTTAGTCCAGTCAAACAAACATTATCCTTCTTATAGTATCACATATATAAAAATATTTGCTCCTATATAGTCTCCTCCAGCTCATGTTTCTTTCTCCTATACATTGAAAAAGTTAGCACAGTGAACTGAAATGGAATGGTATCCCTGAAAAATGCAGCCTACCCCAGCCATCACCACAGGTTAGATTAGTATACTTTTCCCATGTACTTAGAGGAAGAAATAATTGTGGCACCTTTCTGGTACCTGCTGGCATATTTTGACCATCAAATACTAATGACTATGGTACATGATACAGGGTTACCAAGATCTAAATTGTGCTTTCATTTAGTGGTTCTGACAATGATAGCATTTTAAACTGGCACAGATGAACTGGTGTTCAAAATAAAAGAAAAATATGTTCACAGCAAAGTATATGAACTTTTAACACAACATATAACTTGGGCATTTTCATAGAAATAGACCATTAAGGTGAAATACCATCAATGACAGATACGGAGTAGGAATTAGTTATAAAACATGGAAAATAATAGCATCAGAACAAGACAAAATTAAGGAAGTTTCCCAAATTCTGCAACAGGAGTGTCATTGCCTCAGGAGAAGACCCAGGGCCTGGGCCACACCCTCTGGCTCCAATCCAGAGCTGGGGCCACAGGCTCCTGCCACTTTCAGCCCAGCCCCTCCTTCCCAGCCAGGGACGGGGATGGGTGAGACAGTGGCTGCCGCGGCCCCGGATAGCTGGCTGGGGACTGGACCAGGAGAGGCAGGGGGCATGCCAGCCATTCAGGGCACTGGCACTGGGAGTATCCCATATGCCAGGTGCCAGCAACGTCCCTGTACTGCAATTAAAATAAAAAGACAAAGTCTTGCAACTAAGTAAAAGGCTTTCAGATTGAATATTGGGAAATAAAGGTAGGTACAATAGACTGAAAGATGTTTGTTTTTCATTCTAATCAACCAGTTAATTGATTTGTTCATCTGGAGCAAAGCCATGGCATATCCCTCTGTCATAATGTCCAACTGAAGTCAAAATATCAAAAAAAAAAGAAAAAAAATCAATGGGGTTCTGCATAGGCATACAAGTTTGTTCACCCAGAGCTCATTGCAGCACTAGGCCCCTTACCTTGCATTTTAGTATGTGAGAAAAGAGAACTTAAGAATTTGGATAAGAGGCTGCTCCTCTTACCATATCCAGCAACAACAGGCTTTAATACAATTTTTTTGAAATAATGTTGGAAAGAATAATGAAACCCTCACAAAATTTTTATCATCGTATTATATTTAAATAATTTCCTGTGAAGAATTATCTACAATAAATCACAAAATGAATACTAAGCTTTTTGTCTTAAAGTGGTCACAAATGTTTTAAGATTACTCTAAATCTTGTTTGCATTTTACATTTACAGTTCAAACTGAGCTAAAGAAAGAAATATTGTATTTCTTACTCACTTTTGGAATGGATTGTCAGAGAGGCTCAAGGTTCATTGTAAATTCAGAGAAATTAATGCCAACAGGAAAAGAATCAGAACTAAAAGCATCTTTATAGATTTCAAGCCTGAATATCAAGTTAACTTCACAGACGTTAATTTAAGATTGCTGTAGATTTTCTCTAACTCTAATAAATGACTGAAGGAAGAGATCAGCAGATACAATCTCTGTGAGACTAATACATAATTGGGAATTCATAGATATTCTTAAATTTTACTACTTTATTATCCTAAAGTTTAAAAAAAAACCAGAAACAAACCACCACCACCCCCACACACAAAACCCACATAAAACAAATGGCCTTGGATATGTCAACTAGCAGTACACACAAAAAAGAAAAGCCACCACAAGAAAACAACAGTTAGCTATATTACATAATTATCTCCTCAGTGGACTATGTCAGATATAGCATCTCAAAGCAGCTTTCGATAAACATTAGTATGTCTACTGAAAATGGTGATTATGTTTCCAGAAGAAATGTACAACATTAACACACTGTCCCCTTATTAATGGTATCTGTCCTACCACTGTTATTTTTTGTGGCAAGCACTTCACTTAGGTATATGCCAATTACTCAGATCGAAAAATCTATGTTTAAAAAGCTATAAATTTGTGTCACTTTTTCAGAGTTTTACAACAGAGACATTATAAAGCAATACGTGTGCCAGCCAACAAGATTGCTGGATTTACTGAACATTTCCTACCCTACGATTCTGCATTTAAAGGGATCTGAAGAGATACAGCTTGCTGTTCTTATACTGTTATGACTGCTCGAATGTTAGTTAAGTAGGTGGAAATGGATTACACAGATTTAAAGAAAAAAAATTCATTACATTTCCTGCATATTTCAGAAATAAAGATAAAATCCTAGAATTCCCAGTCCTCAAATTCTAAGAGACAACCAGTAAGTAAATTATGAAGAAAATCCCCAGCATTCAAAGAAACATAGCAGCTCTGTGACATCTCACAGCAGATAAAATAACCTATATATCCGTCAATTTGTGATATAGGACATTTCACTGTGTGCCTGGGACAGGATAAATCTTGGTCATTTTGAAGACCTTTAGTTGGCATTCCCTTAGCGTACCATAGCAGCTGAGTGATTCTGATTTTTCATTTCAGTGGAAGACCCAAAAAACGTGGGGGGTGGACTTTTTATTTTATTCATATTGTTTCATTGTCAAATTTGGGTTTCTCTCTCTCATTTTAAATGTACATGGGTAAATTTCTAAACATTTTTTCCCCAAAATGAAAAGCCAAAATATTTTATTTAGAAAACATCAATTTGGGAAGAGGGAAAGAGGGGAGCCTAGAAACTATTCACTTAATTAACAATTTCCCAAGTAGTTTCAGTCAAAGTAAAACTGCAGTTTTTGATAAATAAACTATTCAGCCAAAAAAATTCACCCACTTGAGTACCACATATGTATGAGTACTACTACTTCTGGCACTCTACTACATACATGAGTAGCCGACGTTATTGCAATTACACTGAAAGGTCAAAAGGCAACAGTGATTATCAGACTGATTATACATAATACATGGCAATATAGAAAATGTGCTTTGGAGCATACAAACAAACCAACAGGAAAGAACTGGTACTTACATTATTCATGTATTCAGAAAGAAGATCTTGGAGAGCTTGGTGGATTGCATTGCACTCTGCAATTATTTGTTCTCGATGAAAATCACGTGTGCATGAAGAGTCAGCTAGTAGGGCTGCACCACTAATAATTCCTTCCAAACGTTTCTCTAGTGATGGCCTTATGTTCTCTTCATTCATTGTTAGTGGATCCAATATAATTAAACTCTAAAAAAAAAATGTAGACAATAAAAAAATACTGTTCATGTTTTGATCACATCTTGCCTGGCTAATAGTCTCCTCTTTTACCACTATTTTTCCATTCAAATTTATACCAAATGATAATGTTCAAGGAATTTTCCCTTTCTTCCACTCTCACTGTACCTACCTTCTCCCTGAATGTTTTCATTGGCATCAAATTTCAAGATCTTCATCTTCACCTTTCTGGTCCAAAAATTACTCCGACTCCAACATTACTTGTATTGTTTCCTCCCCACCCAGGCATTCTTCTCTTTGGGTGAAATGCTGTTACCAGTGTCTATTCTCAGCATTTATATGGGAATCAAACTGTGTGACTGAGCATATCACACAATACTTAATGTATTTATCCAAACTTCTGCGAGGTGAAAAAGTGCTATTATCCTCATTTTACCCATGGGAAGCCGAAGAAGAAAGCGGTTGTGTGACTAACTCGTGGCCACACTCGACGTCTATAGCAGAGCAGAATACTGAATCCAGCAGCCTAAATCTCATGCCAAGCCTCAACCACTAGGGCATCCTTCCTCTAGGAATTTTGCCACTGACTTAAATGGAGTAGGATTTCACCCTTTTTCTTTCTCCCTTCACTTCCTTCCTGAAACCCCTTTCACCGGGCTGTAAGTCTTCCTTCTCCTTTCCCCTAACCTTTCTAGCACTGTTTCTCCACATTATACATTTGTCTTGTCTACTTTATATGGTAAACTTTCTAAAGGTAGAAATTGGGTACATTTATGCCACTTTAGATATTTTAATACCAATACTTGATATCCTTCTACAGTGTATTTTTCCTGGTCAGAAGATCTCAGATCAAGGGATTTGTTTTCATTTTAAAGACTAGGGACATTCAATATTTCCCATCATTGTGATTTCAGAGAGCTGGATATCCCCTTACTACAAAGAAAAGTCATCAGTGCTTACTCACAGTTGAAAGATGCCATTTTGGATTATGTGAATGGACTTTCAAATTCTGCTGATTTTAGAACAACACTACAATACATTGTTTACTAGTCTACCGGATAAAGGGACACTATAGACATAGCATATCTCAACTTTAGTAATGCTTCTGACAATCCCATATGACAGTCTTACAAGCAAACTAGGGAAATGTGGTCTAGAGGAAGTTCCTACAAAATGCAAAATGATCACTTGTTAAAAGACCGTATTCAAAGAGTATGAACCAGGAGAGGTTGCTATCACTTTCAAGGACTACATTAGAATTCAAAATGACCTTGACAAATTAGGTATTTGATTAGAAATCATCAAGATGCAATTCAACAAAGACAAGTGCAAACTACTATGCTTAGGAAGGTGGGGGAGGGCAAAAAAATGATACATCTACAAAATAGGAAGTAAACGGCTAGGCAGTAGTACTGCTGAAAGGGATCTCGGGCTGCAATGGATCACAAATTGAATGAGAGTTAAAAATATGGTGCTTTTAAAAAAAAGGCTAATATCACTCTGAGGCATATTGGCCATGTCTACAGTACAGGACACAGGGAATTTGACAATGTCAATCTTGCTAAGCTGACTCACTGAGGCCCCACTTGTTTAAGTCACCTTTATAAAGTCTACTTAAGCCAACAGACCCATTTAAAGTCTACTTAATAAAGTTGACTTTAAATGGGTCCCTTGACCTAAATTGACTTTATAAAGTTGACTTAAATGGCTCTAATGTACTAAGTCAACTTGATTAAGTCGACTTCAATGGCCACATTGTGTTAAGTTGACTTAACCCTTAAGGGCAAATTTAACAGTAAGAGTTATTAAGTTGACTTAAGCAAGTGCTTAAGTTGACAAACTCCAAATATGGCCAGGGAGCTGCTTAAGTCGACTTAAACAAAAACAAACAACAAAACAATACAAAATGTTTAGTCCATGGAAAAGATAAGTTGGAGAGGGAACCCTGGTAAGTATTCAAATATGTTAATAGCTCTTATAAAGAGAACTAATCAATTGTTTTCCATGTCCACTGAAGGCAGGACAAGAAATAACAGGCTTAAGATTCAGCAAGGTAGATTTTGTTAGATATTAGGAAAAACTTTCTAACTATAAAGGTAGTTAAGCTCTAAAATAGGCTTCCAAGACTCATTAGGGAATAAAATTTAAGAACAGGTTAGACAAAACACCTGCCAGGGATAGTCTATATAGACTTGTTCTGCCTCAGTCCTAGAGGCTCAACTAGATGACCTCTCCAGGTACTTTCCATTTTTACATTTCTTTGATTCCATTGGAGCAAAAATGCAGCATTGCTACTACAGTAGACTGAATGGGCAAACTGAAAAATATTAGCCTGTGTTTTCCAATTTTTATTCAACATTTGTCTTTGGGTGATGCTGACGTTAGCAGTATCTTACTGGCTAAAGAGAGCTAAAGCTAAAACTAAGTACATACATGAAATCAAAAAAACCTGATATAAAAAAAAAACCACAGAAATGTAGAGACTGAAGACAAAGTAAGTGAAATTGGTCTCCAGCCCAAACCAAGCAAATTAAGTCCAGATCTCTAATAAAAGCTAAAGTACCTTCATCAAATTGGGTGTTTGAAAGGGGAAGTCATTACTTGTACTTCGCCAATGTGAATCAGTCCACTTTTTACAGACTTTTAAAGGTGACCTATAAAAGGAAAAGATCATTGGGCTTCTTTATGATATATAAGAAAGGCATAGAAGATTAATTTTTTCTGCTAATGTTTTACATTAGAAATTCATGTCTCGTTGACTAGAGAATTCTAAGAGTGGAAAAATAAAAATAAAAGTGTGAACTACTGAGAGGAGATGTGTTTAGTCAGTCATTTTAACACTCTTCTTAATAACACCTATCTTCCACAACTAATGAATAATTTAGAGAAATGAAGTCTATTACAGATTCAGCATTCCCACATTTTCAGTGAATATGAGAGTTACTCTGAGAAAGTTATTGGTCTTTAGAAGTTCCACAAGACTCCTTGTTTGTTCTGAGAAAGTTAGACTGTCTTCTAGCCAAACCAGGGAAAACCAGGCTTAATATTACAAATATTTATAAGTGAAAGGAAAAAGCTCTTCTTTATGAAACTTTTTCAGAGTATCAGTACAATATTTTTAAAGAGTTTTTTGTTTTTTTCTGGTTTTTTTTTTTTTTTTTGGCAGATCACCTTAAATAAAAATGCACTTGTGATATACACTGGAATTCTGACTAGTCGATTCTTACTCTTCTCATTCCACTAAAGTGAGCCTGCTTCCCACATTTCTCACAGCACAGCAATAGTGTACGTATTCCAAATACACTTAAAGCACTAAACCTGAAGCTCAGATATCATGCTCTAGTACTCTCCAATTACTCAAGAACTGGCATGGACTTGTTCCAATTCAATTTTACCTCTTATTATTCATTAGTGCATATGAAATTTGATGAGCTTGATCCATCCATAACCTCAACATGTTAAATAACTTGCCAAGAACAGGCAGCGCTTTCTGCAAATCCTACAAGCTCCAGTTTCAGGAGCCTTGGTGTGTAGTTTATGTTCTGCTCTCCACCTAGAAATGAAACCACAATTTCCCAAGTCCTCAACTTCTCATGGAAATCCTGTTCATTTTAAGGGGAGTAGGTTGCACAGAGCAGGGCCAGAGATAGAGTGTGCATATAAAGGCAGATTAAAGCTAATCTCCACTCTGTCTGTTTAGACCATAGAAGAGCTCTCTTTCTCCCTCTCCTCCAATATTCCATCACAGAAGCTTCAAAAATATTGAAGAACCATTATCCCCTAAATACAGATAGACGTGTGCAAAGGGACATCTGGAATGCTAATTTTAATTTTTGATAGATTATCAATATTTGCAACAGTTACTGAAGTAAAGACCACATGCTTAAAACTGTCAAGAAGTGGTTACTGCTATTTTAACGGTCTGGCTTCTATCCTCCAAAACTATAGAACTTCTTAAATTAGGTTTTAAGTGTTTATTTCCGCAGGCGACAGGATACAATGGTTGATGGGACAAGGTAGGCTTATCTGTGTAAGCAAGATCTGAATGCCCCTGCCCCACTCAGCCAGCTGAAGGGGAGGATTTATTTGCATAAACACAAAAGTACTGTATCTGCATAAAAACATCTAGGTGCTGAGCATGATGGGAAATGGCCAGTTTGCCTCGTACTGGGTTACAAAATCACTTCAGTGATAACTGCAGGTGTAATAAAATTTTGCCCTCCTATGCATGAGAAAATAGCAGCAGAACTGTGTGTAACTTGTTTTGATGGCAGATGCATTCTCACCTACGCAGAACTCAACAAAGGTGGTTTCTGGATGCTACAGATCTGAAGGAAAAACTATGCCCTTGAGTAATTGTTTTTGTCAAACCACCTAACACCACCTTCATCTCAATAACCACAGACACCTGTTATAACCGCTTAGTAACTCGCTATCTGGTCTAAGTCAGTTTAACCACAAGTTTCCATGAACAAGCCAGGTGAGAAGACCCCGCCGCAGAAGTACGCAGGCTCAATAAGCTTATGAATATTAACTCGCACGCCCAGGGGAGGCATAATTATTGTTTTGAGCAACATGCGATGTATGTAGAAAAGGGGGGACACATGCTAAGTGGAATATGAAATAGGCGGAACGGAAAGTCTGTACCTCCTGACTACCCTAGCCAATGGGGAAAGGGAGAAGGAACCCTGCGGCCAGTGTTAGGGAATAAAAGAGCTGCTTTGCTAAACACGAGTTGAGTTCGTTGGGTGACTGATATCACTCGTCGTGCTCCCTTTATTTGAATAAAGCTTCTTATAAATGGATCTCCTCTGCCTCTGTTAATTCAATCACCTCGTACACCTAAGGTTCCATTCGTAACAGATCTATTAGAGCAAGAGAAAGGGGTTTTGGAGGTGGGACTTCTTGCTGAGACTGTAACAGTGCTGATTAAGGGTTGCCCTCAGGCATGGATTAACTAACTCCTCAACTGTCAAAAGGTACAATTAATTATTCCTCTTGGAGTCTTTTGTTTTGTTAAAAATCAGGGACAATGCCCAGTTTTCTCCATGAGAGCTGAAAGTCACTGGAAGCTGAAACTCAGTACAACTTGGAAAGCTGGAGAGACTGACAGCCAGAAGAGGAGGCCCAGAGGTGGTGGGAACCAGCAGTTGAAGCCTACAGGCAGCAGGAGCCAGCAGCAAGGACCAATTGAAGCTGTGTCCAGCAGGCAGAAGGAGCCAGTAGGGGAGTGTGGAGCCCCACAGTGAAGAAGTGGGCTGTGCACCTATGATGGTCAGTGGGGCAGGGGAAAGTGAGAACAAAGAAGTGAAGGACACACCCCCTGTATTCTTGGCAGGGTCCTGCTTTTGCTGTTCATTAATTCTATTTGCACTGTTTTCCCAAACTAGTGCTATGTTACTTCTTCACTCTTCATTAAAAGTTTACACTGAGATTCAGTGTTTGAGGAGAAGTACTGCCTTTTGGAGGTTCTCAGAGGATAGTATTCAATTTCCCAGGTGACTGGGTGAGGGCTCAAATCAGTTTGGTGCTGTATCATTCCGACGAACCCAGCCTGTACTGCTGCCAACTCTGTCTGGCAGAAGGATTACATGTGCTTCCAACAGAGACAACCTTTAGTTAACTTAGAATGTGACAACTATGTAACTTCAGTTTGTTTTTATACCAATGTCCTTCTGTTTAAACATGAATGGGAACATGCCTGCAAATATGTGGTAAGATACAATATTCCAGTAATGAAGGAAGACAAATATTGTGTATCCAATGGCCAAAAATATTCATAACAAGCTAAATTTCTTCTCAAGTTCTAGTCCTCACTGCAGCTCTTATTATTTCCAAATTGAAATGACCAGATGTCCTGCTTGCATAGGGGAAGTCCTGACAGTCATTGTTTTGTCTTACATCGGTGCCTATTATCCTTCCACTCCATCTTGATTTTTCACACGGGCTGTCTAGGTACACTATTCCTAATTAAAAAAAAAGAAAACAGAGGCAAAGTGATAGATATTGAAAATGTTTGTCCTGCTGATGTTAATATTTTGACAGTCGTATGGATTTATCCACTCTCAGACAGCTAGATATATTTAAAAAAAACTTAAATTCAAAGGGAACTTAAAACTCCATACTTGTGGAATACTTGGTCATCATTTGCAAACTGTTGTAAAAGATGAAAAATCAGTACCTCCACTCAGGATTTTAAAAAGATCATGAACTCTGTGAGAAACCACCAAGAGAGAGAAACCTACATTGTAATAGTTATGAAAGAATCTCATTTGTGGCATGTAGTTACAGTAGGCACATGATATCACCTCGTCCGGATAAGGCTGCAAACTCTTCCTATTAATAGCCTTTGCACAAGTCTCAGAAACTTCACTAACATTCACATTTTGGACTATGAACTTCTCTGTTTGCCCTTGATTGAAGGCAAATTCTTTTTAAAAGAATGGGCTAAATACCCCCAGCAATTTTAATGAAGTATGAAAGAAGAAAAAAAACCCCCACCAAAATCACATTTCCTATGTTAAACATTTTAAGCATCTTAAAAAAGGCAATAACAATAATCAACATGTTATGAAGTGTTAAGAAAAAAAATCCATCACAATAAATATTGATAAAGCCATCCCTTATTAAAATACATTTCACTGAGAGACAGCATAGTTACAGCCTCAAATATTGCTAGGATAATTTTACAACAAAACTAAACTGAGAATTCTCCAACTAAATGCTGAACAGTTTGTAATAAATTAAGGAATCTGAACCAACAGTAATATTACTTGGCATAAAAAACTGAAGCACTTGAAACAAGTGGAAAATCATATACCCTTCTATTTCTTACCAAACATCTTTAATGGTGTCACACCTGGAGGTTTCATTACACCACAGGCCAAATGCAAATTTGTGACTATTACAACTAGCAAAAGTTATGTGTTCATGTACCTGGGTAAAAAATGTGTATATGATAATATGTGGGTATTTGGGGCAGAGGATGATTACTTTTCAAAAGTCAGACTAGACTGTTCCCACATTAGCTAGTGCTATTTTTGATTAAAAAATCATCATAAGCCTACTAACAATTTAACAGTCAGAAGGAGTTACTCCTGCCAATAACAACTCCTCAGTAATTCTGGTACGAGTTTTCCATCTGTTACTTTCTCTCTGGGAAACCCAAGTGCTGTGAAGCCCACCAACATATGGATGCTCACTCAAAAGTACAGTCACAATTAATTGATAATGATGATCTGTCAGTAAAACTAGCATATGCAAGTTGATGGGATTAGGATACATTTGGATGCAGGAGAGAACACTGGCTGCTAGGGAATTTCAGCTCAATCTTTTTCAAACTCCCTTGTTTCAGCACTTCTTCCATTTGCTCTATTGAGGGTAAATACTGAATTGTTACAATAACTTTAGGAAGTAATTTAGAGTCATGCAGATGAATTCAATAACCATCAAAATGGTTCAGAAAGACTTGGTCTACTTAGATATCTCTCTCTGTAAATTTACAAGACATATTTCCCTTCAAGTTAATAAATCTCAAATAATTTTTGACAAAAGCTACTGCTTATCAACAGAGCTGTAAGGAAGTATTGTATTAAATTAACCTTTAAATACAGCATCTGTAGAGCCCTGCAAATCTGCAGATATCCGCATCCGCAGATCCAATGCGGACATCCACAGACCATTTCTTGTGAATGCAGATCAGATACAGGTCCCCATATTTTTACCTGCACAGAGCTAAAGCCCTGCAAATATGTGGATATCTGTGGAGATCTGCATTATAGCCGCATCCGCAGATACAACACAGTTATCTACGGACCATTTTGTGCAGATGCAAATCAGATACGGATCCACATATTTGTATCCATGCAGGGCTCTAAGTATCTGGAAATGTGGTCAAGGCAAAGAAGCTGCAAAGTATCAAATATTCCATGTGTTTCTTCAGGTAACTGCAAATCTTCTATGACTAAGCATGGACAACTAGCAGCATCACCATAGCCAAAAGACAACAAAAAGTCATCTAAAACAGAAACCATTCTCACTGAGAGCTGCATTTTCCTTCCTTTACAGCAGAGCATCAGAATTATTTCAAAACATTTTATGTTTGCATGTACAAAGAATTCCATATAGGCTTAAAGCAGGCCAAAGTGTTTAAACTGGAGATGTATTTGTATACTTATTGTCACGAAGTGGGGGGAGCCTAGTCACTATGGGTCCTGTGCTTCAGGTCTTGACAGCCAGATAGAGGCCAGCTTTCCCACTTCCAAACCCCCAAAGCAGTAGTTTCCCCAGTTGCTCCTGCTCTGGGGTTGGGCTTCCCAGCCCATAGCCTGCTGGGCCTGGGGCCCTAAGGCCCTTCTGGGCAAGCTTGTTATAGCTACCTGTATCTCCCAAGTGGTGCTAGCAACAGCAACTGGTCAGCTGCACCCAGCTCAGCAATCCTTCACTCTGTTCTGCTACGCTACAACACACTCCACGCCCAGCTCCTCCTCCAAACACTACACCAAAACCTCCTTCCTCTGACTAGCTGCAACAGAGGCTTTTTATTGTCTATCCCCTTCATTGAACTCCAGGCTCCTTAATTGGTGTCAGGTGCCTTCACTGGCTTAAAGCAGCACCACCCTGCTCACCCAGGAAACAGGGCTTTGCTGAGGCTGGGGCTGATATACCAGCCCTCCACTACTCTCCTTTAGCTATTAGGCTTGACTCTGTCCCATTATGAAAAAAGATTGTAAGGTATTGTCAAAATAGGACTAGTTAATGCTTTGTATACAAAATGTACAACATTACATTTCTGATAATACTGCTTCTATTCAATTTGACAGTTTTCTTAATAAATACTGTTGCAAACATTTTTAAAACTTTAGTGCTCAACCTCAGGTACCTAAATAAAATGACCCCATTTTTAGTAGGAAGAAGGACCCACTTCACCCATGGTCTTTCAGTTGAATGTTGGTTTTCCATTGTGACAGATAATACAGTTGCATGCTATATATTTAAAGATCATGTTGTATTATGTCTACGATTGGTTTGTGTACGATTTTGTTCTACTCCATGCAGGGAGAGGATATCACAACTTCTCCCTGAACTAAAAATGCCTGGAGGTGACTAAAGTGAATTACTGAAATTAAATAACTCTAGAGAAATACCAGCCTCTAAAGTGATTTGCAGGTACTGGTTCCAAGTGTTTACCTACAAACCGCTATATGTCACCTCCTATGACATCCGTACCCTTTCTAAATGGGTTTCAGACCTGGGATGGCTTGACACAGAGGAAAAATTTCTACTACCAGCATTGCTACTTCCTCCAGGGCACTGACACAGGCTAAGCTGCAGAATGGCCAGGAAATATGCTCACACAGGAAGCCATTAGTATCAAATGCTCAAAAAGAAGCAACTTTAAGGTACAGGAGAAGGGACCAGAAGGAATTCCATCTCATAGAAGCCACTTTATGTAATAACAATCTGATGATCAGTAATATTTGACTGAACGGTTATAACATTCACTTACAAATAAAAGGATTTAAATGTTAGCCAACAAACAGGAAAAAGTGACTCAAAGTGATTCTGGTTGTTGTTTTAATTCTTCTGATAACTTAATCAAACATGTATGCTCTCTTTAACAGCACAGATAAACTAAAAAGAAAAGGCAACATTTTCCAATCATGTCTAAGACAAGGTAGTGGACTGGTTTTGCCTTTATTAATTTAGAGGAAAGGGGGGCAGGTGGAAGAGTCACAATAAATGAACCAGAAACTACAAAAGTAGACAGGTCAAGCAGTGATTGTACAGCTTTGCTAATGTCTCACCCAGATCTCTTTTTCTGCAACTGAACTAATGTAATGATCTGTAAGCAAAACAAGTTTAGGAAGAAATGAGTATTTAAATTGGATTGTTCAGCCCAAATTCCCTGCTTCACTCGACATCTGCTCCAACAAAAGAGGGATTGGAGCAATGTGAAGTTGCACCACCTTGAGATTCTCAGCAGATTTGTGCCATCCTGAGCTCTGGTGTATGTTCAACCTACCTTTGAGCTTCTCTAACTTATGCCACGTGGCTGTGGTCTCTAAGAGACCCTATGCCAGTTGTACTGCATTCTAGCCATGTCCTATATGCTGAGGCCAAGTGGGGAATGAAGAGGCTGGCGGAAAAAGCAGACATATTAGCTCTGCAACAATTGTGAACAGCTTTACACTCAGGTAATGCAAAGGCTCAAGGAAGACAGAGAATCTGGTCCTGCATTCTCTTTTAGTACAGTTTTTTAACCTGCAGTTATTAAGAATCAAACATTACTGGTCTATGTTTAATTATAAACGTCATACTAGTTCTATGGCATTTATTGCCAAATTCTTGGCACATGTGATGGGGTTCACACTCCACTGCTGGACAGGCACTTCCTGGCTGTGATGTTCTTGGGAAATTGAGCTCAGGTGGTCCCATCCAGCTTGTGTTCCACCACTCTCCAGCTACTTGGCTCTCCAGCTCAGTACCATAGTTCATAGGTCCCCCCTTCCAGGGGATAGTCCACTTCCTTGTCCTATTCAAACTCTCGATGACCTGGGAGTCTAGTGCTGCCCTGGCACTCTGGGTAAGCAGAGAGGGACCTGGGCCTGCCCACTTCTCTGAACCAAGGTCCAGGGATCCCAAGTGCCTCAGCTCTGGCACTGATGGCACTGCCTCCCTCCAATCTCTCACTGTCCATCAATCTCCCTGGGCTGCTTTCCCTGTAGTCCCCAGCCCAGTCCATGCCCTCACATCAGGGCCACTCCAGCCCTTTGGTACTGTTGTCCTGCCAGAACATGCATAGCCCTGTCCCACATCAGCCCCTCTATTCTGGAGCACCTTCTGGACTTCTGCTGCCTTCTGCACCTTCAGGACATCCTGGGCTCCAACTCAGATCCCAGTGGTGCACTGCGAGCTCTCCTGGGTGTTGACTCTGTCAGTGAGCCAGAGAGACTACCCTCCCCTCTGAGCTCCCAGCTCTTGCAGCAACTCCCTTATACTGGCTGCTGCTCCCTAATTTGCTCTTTACTCCTTGCAGCCCACTGGCTGCACCTCCCTGGCCCTTTTTAACCCCATAAAGGCCAGTGAGGGACAACAGCTCCATCACAGCACACAGGGTATGTCTACACTTAGAAGTTATTTTGAAATAATTTTTTTCTGCCCATGCATGCATTACTTCAAATTGTTTATTTTGATAATGATGCACTATTTCAAAATAATAAAACCTGCTTTCATTTCAAAATAGCACATAAATTGAAATTATTATTTCAAAACAACCCATGCTAAGCTGCGGAATAGTCTTATTTCAAAACAATGGCCCTATTCTTTTGCCTGCCTTCCCCTATTTCAAATTAGAGAGTCTAGTGAAGACTGCTTCAAAACAACAACTCCTTCCTTATTTTGAATGAGAGAGTCTTCCCTGGACTCCTAATTCAAAATAAGAAATTCAAAGTAGTGCTAATTTGAAACAATTACTTTGAATTAAAATCAAAGTAGTTATTTCAAAATAAGCATTTTCAAGTTAATTTTGTAAATATATACATAGCCACAATGATTTAAGATGGAAAATGTTCTAATTCTACTTGTATTTTGCTCAACTACAAATCTCTGTTTCCTGTCAGACTGCCAGTTATATGTAATGGTGAAAGATATTACAAAGCTTCTGGACAGTACTTGTTGAGTAAACTCCTAGATACATTTCCACATGATAAAGATTTAACGAGAGTTCCTTCAAACGGACTAATTACTAAGTCACTTTATTTTACAGCACTGCATTTACCGAAGCAAGATAGGGACCCAAAGCAACCTTTGCTCTATCAGTCACCTTTCTGTAAATAATGTGCAACCCTTAAATTTAAAAAATTGTTTAAAAATAGTAAATGCTCAAACACATTTCTTTTATCTAACTTGTACTACTTCAGTTCACTGTTGTGGTAGGTAAAAAGAAATGAAAAAATTAACAGTATTCTGAGCTTCCATATTCTTATATTTCTAATTAACATAAATTCCACAAAACAGAGTTTCTGATCTTGGTAGAATTACCACTATTCTGTTTTAAAAACAATAAATGTAACAACAGTAAAACTGACAAAACAATATGGTTTTCATATAGTTAGCATAGACTGTGCAAGGTCAGAAAAGTTTTTTATCCCTCTCACAAATTTTACAAAAAAAAACAAAAACAAAAACTACACTTCTTTCATTAAAAGAAAACTGTTCATACAGGCTCCATTTTTCAGCCTATTTTTCTCATTCTGGATATCATTGTAACAAATGGTATATCTAAACTAGGGTTATCATATTTGAATATCTCCAAAAAGAAGGCACTCCTGGGGGGTGCCCACCACCCTCCACCCCCCATCCCCTAATCCCAGCCTCATATACTGTCCCCTCTGCCCCCCAGCCCCAATCCTGACCTCACACGCTCCCTCCTCTGCCCCCCCACCCCTCTGGCTCCAATCCCAACCTCACACACTGCCCCCTCCACCCTCCCTTGACCTGATCCCAGCCTCAGATGCTGCCCCCTCTGCCCCTCCCACCCTCACATACAGCTCCGGCTCCCTTCACCCAGACGCCCACTTGACTTCAAGGGCTCTCCACTCTCCTGTGTGGTGGAGTCCCTGTAACCCCAACAAGGCTAGGCCCAAGACTCCTGGGGGCCTCAACTCCCAATCTTGTTGGGATCATTTAGGGCAGCTAGGATGTTCCCACTATGGGGTGCTAAATCTGCAGTCAGGGCCAGATTATGGCACCTCAGGGCCCTAGGCTGCTAACTTTTGTGGGCAGCCCCTGACCTGAGACTCTGGTCCCCCACCACCATGGTCCCTGTCCCCCACATCATGGGCTGGGGGTGGGCCAGGATCCTGGAAACAGAGACTGCAGTGCTCTGACCCCACACCCAAGCCATCTGATTTGCTCTCCGGGGTGGGGTGGAGCTGGCTGGCATATCTTGCAGCATTTGGCATGGCCCTCCAGGGCCCAGAGTACTGTTGCTGATCCCACCAGTTGCAGGGGCCCCAGCCAAGTGGCCTGGTAGCATTCCAGGAGCTGGAGGGCTGTAGGACAGAAGGCGCAGGAGTGGGGCGGGATCACCGTGGAGTGCAGGTTTGGCCCCAGATTTAAGCCTCTCCAGCTCAGGCAGGGTCCCTAGCAGAACCCCTCAGCCCTGGCAGCACTGTGCCAGCCTGAGAGACGCAACTGGAGCCAGATCAATTCAGGAGCCTTAGGAGCTGCAGCCCAGGCCCCTCCTTTACTCGCTAGTTACTGCATATAGTACAAAGCAATACAATTTATTAAATGAACAGTCAAAAATCAAATAAAGAGGAGAAAGGTTAGAGGCAAACACCCAATGCCGCCCCCTGGTGCAAGGGCGCCACACAGAGCATCTCTGGGGTGTGAGAGATGCTCATAGTGTGTTCCTCACATGTCTCAGGCCTTCTGCTGAGGCCACAGCTGCAGTGCAGGGATGCAGAGAGAGTCAGACACTCTCTCTGGCAGTGGCCATATGCCTCAAGGTTTAGGGGGCAGGGACTAGTCTCCCCAGCAACAAACCCCACACTGAGATCACGATCTCCCTGTCCAGTCTGACCTGCAGGCCTCTTGGCTGGTAAAGTGTTTTGTGAAGGGCCCTTCCCAGGCTTCCTCTCACACTTCCCAGCTGCCCAGTGCACATGGCTCCAGTCATCGTCGACACTTTTTATTGTCACACATTTTTCATATTAGCGCAATGCAAGGCTCAACAAATCCCAGGCACCAGATCACCATGGTATCCATGATTTTGCCCTTGGAGCCTAGCAGCATCCCAGCAGCCAGGGAGATGAATGGCCCCAGCGTCTTTTAAAAAAAAAAAAAGGAAGCCAAAAGTGCTGACAGTTTGACTACCCCCACCTTCTCCCTTCTGCCCCATCTGAAAGCACCACCAGCAGTGGCTTTTTTCCAGTAGTGATGCAACAATCTTACATGCACTGTGTGTCAATGGCTACGGCAGTTTTTTCAGTGGTGCAGGGCCTTGTGCGCTCCATACCACCGCTAAAAGCAATGGCAGCTTTTGGCAGTGGCAGCCCCTTTACTGCCTAACACCTAAGCACCTCTACTTTGGGGCTGGTCTGTAGGCATCTGGTAAATTTGTTGAGGCCTGGTGCAATGCAAATAAAAGCTTTCATCTAGACCAGAAGTTTTCAAACTGAGGTCTGAGAACTCCATTGAGGTGGACCAAGGAAGGGTTATTAGTTTGGGGAATTTTTTTTTTAATAAAGGGCTCTTATGCAAAGCAATTTACAATAGTTAGCTAACAATACAAACAGCATTTGGAAAGATCATTAAGTGGCCCACTGAGACCATCAACAATTTTCAAATGACCTATGGGAAAAAAAAAGTTAGATTACAAAAACAAATCAAGATACCACACTTTATTTTCATTTACTTCCTAATACTTATAATGTAGGAGGAAGATGAAGGGAGGGAAGGAATGAAACACGAAGGTGAGGAGAAAAAGAGAACAATTTTTTTCTTGGCTGTGTCCACAGTGGTGGCTGGCCAAAAATGAAGCTGAGCACAGAGCCCCACTAACTCTAAATCTGCCACTGGTTAGCAGCTCAACTTACATCCCATCTATTCTACAATCTAAGGGTGTGATTCCACTGCTCGTGTATACAATATTTGTGCTGTCTCAATGAGAGCTACTGTAAGTATGTGTATACAAGCAGGGGACTCACACCAATAGCTAATGGTGTACAAATAGCCTAATAGTAATGCTGATGGGAATTTTTTTGAATTTAATTAAATTTCAATGTAAATTTCCAGCATACAGAAAAGGCTAGAGAAAGCAAATAATTACTTCCAAGACATACTGCATTGTTCAGTGGCACCTAGTAACATTATTAGCTATATTGTTAGCTCTGCTGTTAAGTCCATTCCTTTACCTTACACAGCATCTCTCTGACAGGTGCTCCCCAGACAAACAGAACTAAGATTGTGCTGTGGTGCAGGGGTGCTTCAGTTTTAGATGGGAAAGGTCTTGCACCCACTCAGAAATCGTCTTTATCTCCTGATAACCAAGCAAGACAGAACAGTATTCTTGTTCCGAGGGAAGAACACTGGCAGCAGAATTGGAGCCAAACTGCTCAAAGTGGAGCACTCCTGTTAACACTATGGGAATTGATGGCATCTGGCAGGATCAGGCAGAGACCGTGACTCTTTACTAGAGGGAAAGCATTTACAGAGAATAGATACATGCTCCAGGAAGAAGAACCACAACAACATTATTATAGTGTGAGAAAGATCCTCCTCTATTTTGGTGGGTCCCATGCTTCCATCTAGCATTGGGTCAGAAAACTGCTTCACTCTTGAGTGTTCTTATAGGCCCTTACCTCTCTGCTGGGCTAGTCCTTTCAATGGATGGCCAGTGGGGGTAGGGCAGCCAATCCCACCTCAACTCCAGGCCCCAACCAGGGGGTTAAAGTAGGCTGGAACTGCCCAGAACACCATTCAGGGGCCCATTATCTTTAGGGGATCAGCATTCTGTGCCCCCTAAAAATAGAAAATGGTACCAGAATGCTGCATTCTGGGGCCCCCCATTCAAAAATAGCATTTTTGATCTTTAGCAGCCCAAATACTTAGTCCCTAAAAATAGTGGGCCCCAGAACAGCATTCCCCTGCATTCCAGCAGGCAGAGGAGGGGGGCAGGCTCCCTACACATGTGCAGGTTGCAGTTTCTCAGCCCAGCGTGCTTCCAGTGAGTAATGAGGTGGCCTGGCTCACATAGGGGGAAGTATTGGGGGTGCAGGAATGGATATTGGGGGCAGTAGCTGGGGTGGGGTAGGGGTGCCCAGATGTGGGGGGGGCACCCATGGCCCACCAAATTATACTTTAACTCCTGGCCCCAACCCAAGGATCCCACAAGCTGCAGAATCATTGTGCTGCTACATGTAACCAGCAAGCTTCCCTGGGTTACTTCCCCACAGATGTAATGTCCAGGCTCTGCTCAGCTAGGGGACCTTCCTGGCCTTTTTGCCAGGAAGATCTTGGTCTCTAACAGCCCCACTAGGTGTGGTCATGCCCAGTTAAATCTCCCCTTTCTGGACAGGTCCATTTCCCTCAGGCCTCCAGGGCTGGAAAAGGTTCTTTGCAGGAGGGGTTTCTCCTTCTCCAGTCTTTGTGCCTGCAGGCATTTCCTGACCACTGCTCTGCTCCTTTTTCAAATCTGTCTGCCTTCCAACCACACCTTGCCAGTTGCAATCCTCACTCTTACACTCCAGCCACACCCTTTCACTGGAGGGAAGACTTTTAACAAGTCGTAGGCAGGACTTTGATTAGCATCTGGTGAACTAATTAACCTGGAGTAATCCCTGCTCAACTACTAGTGAAAAAGGGAATTGCTGAGCCTGGGGCTGCTGTATTGGCCTTCTATTATTCTCCAGAAACCCCTAAGTCTGACCCTGTCACAGTAGGTAGCTCTTATATAGCTCTGTACATCACTAGATCTCAAAGTGTATCATACAAGTGTTAAATATCATGCACAATTTGGGTATACAGAGGCACAAGACAGGGAAGTGACTTGTCCCTGGTCACTCAGCAGACCAATGGCAGAGCTGTGAATAGAATTCTGGTTCTTCAATGTAAAGTAGATCAGGTCAAAACCAGACATGCAAAGGAAAACCTCATTCAAATGATTAAGAGTTGGTCGAAAGAAGAAAGATTGGGTTTTTCCTCAAATACATTTAACTGCTGAAAGGAAACCAGTTTTTGTCTAATCATTAGTTATATGTCTATTCATTAGAACATTTTTTGGAATGTTGTGGCTGTGCTGGTCCCAAGGGGACATGAAGAAGAGCTCTGTTTGGCTATAAAGCTTATCTTTGACCAACAGAAGTTGGTCCAATAAAAATATATTAACTACCTTGTCTCTGTTCATTAAACAGACAGACAGAAAGAGGGCAGAATTCAAATCCTGAACTCTTCAACTATGTGAATCATATGTGACTGCCATTAAGACATTGTCTTTCATTCCAATGCACTGGCTGAAATCCAGCCCTAGCCAGTGATCACCCAAATTGCTTTCACCTGGCAACAAGTTAGTGGCATTTGTAGAATGAACTGGTGGGCTTATTCTGGTTTCTATCCTGTGTGTCCATCAGCAACTCCACTAGAACTAATTAGTGCCCTTGTTGTCATTGTTCAACTAGCTAAAAACTGAACAGGCCTATAGACCTAACCAGCACCTCATCTGATAGAAGTGATCCCAATGAAATCAGGGTTGATGAACCTTACAGGAAAGCTTGCACTAACCTTGTCTATACTGAATAGATTTCAGTTTCTAATGCTTTCAAATGTCACTTTTAACAAGCACTATGTTCATTTAAAATATGTAGCTTTCCAGAGCATGGTGCAGTGGTACATTTTTACATATTTACCTACCTCAAGCTCATCAAGTGCACTTCCCAGCATAGATGAATGAGATGTAGAAGGAACCTTTTGATTTCTAATTCCTTGAGAAGCATTAGAAAGGACATTGAGAGCATTCTGTATTCCATTACAAATCGAGTCCTTGCTGGCTGTAAGGGATGCAACATCTGAATGTTCCAAACAAGCTGAACAGACTGAATGTAGAAGAGATGAATTTTCCTTCAGAGAAGCACGTGCTGCTGCAATCTCATCTCGTTGATTGCTAGATTTCAAATCCTGCCAGTAAAAGAAGAGTTTTTAAAGCACTCTAAAATTGACAAGTAATCCAGAAACAAATTATTCCATTCTGTACTATATTCACTAAAGGAAACAGTGACTTACAGTCAAACAATATTGATTTACTATAAATTTGCTTTTTGAGCACTTTATTACTTATTTTTAAAATGATAAATGAAAGCAGAAATTAAATAGAGGGAAAGGAAGAGGAAAGGAAAGAAAAACATATTTTAAAATAGTTGAAGCCCCTGATACTAGACTCTGTTCCTTCAGACTAAGCAGAAGAGTGAAATGAAAGGCACAAGAATGAGCTGGGAAATAAGAAGGAAGTTGCTGACAGCCTGAACCTCAGTTGAAGTTAATAAGGGCCAGCCCCAGAGCCGCTGACCCCAATAACTGAAGGAAATCCAGTGTCCCTGTGCCAGAACAAGTGCTCCCAGGTGGGCTAAGGTAGGGGGTAGGGCTACACCTGGGGTTATAAAGGATCAGAGATGCTATGAGATAAGCCACAGAATGCAGAAAAAGGCACACCTGTCCAACTCCTCTGGGAGGGGAGGCTGCAAATGTCAGATATGTAAAGGGAGAGCTGAGGAACCGTTTACAAGTTTGGACAATAAAAATGCCAAAAAGACTGTGAAGTGTCAGTGATTACTTAGCAAACTGAGGAGAAGCCCTCCCTTGTGATAGAGCCTTTCTACTGGCTTTGCATCTAACCACATTATTTAAAAAAAAAAAAAAAAATAGAGTAGCCACTTTTTTTTTCTCTGTAAGTTGATGGCTGGAAAATGGGATTTTTAAAATGGAATACATACGGCTCTTTTCCCAAGTCTTACTTTTATAGAAGAATGTGGGCCCATCAAACCAGATCTTGTTTCCTCAGGCCAAAACAAAAAATAGAGAGAACCTTAAACAGAAGCAGATCACTGTTCACCTCTTGATTATTTGCTAAGCATAAACTGAACTATTTTCTAGCATTTCTTTTTAATCATCACTAAACTATGGTGTAAATGAAAGCCCATGCTGCAGAGGCTGGATTCTTTCATACAACATGATCCTGCCCTAGCATTCAGCTGAACCTTGTTTGCATCTGATGAGCAGCAGTCAAGAAAAAAATTGAATATAAAAAATGCATATAAAATAAACATTATGAAAAGAATTGGAAAGCCAAGGCTCTGACTATGTAGGCCTCAAATAAAGGTAGAGTTTAAATAGGAAGTGATCTTAGCTTTCTCTATACCTGCATGTCCAAAATTGTATGTTATCACAGACTTCTCCTGATTTATACTATATTGCAGAGGGCCAAAGAGCCTGGAGTCAATATTAGGTCAATACAAGATTCTAGTTAGATGGATTTTTACTATTCCTGAGGATTTCTTAATTTGGATGAACTAAATCATACCCTTATACCAAACCAAATCCTTAAGTCCTTATGACAAAATTCAAGGAGAATTGTGCTTGAGCAAGGACTCCAAGATTTTAGCAGATATAACTAATGAAATTAAAAAACACCTTGAAAATGTAACCATGCTTAGTAACTCATCACTTGACATTTGATGTAAATACATACAGCCCCTCCACTCTTCATGTCAAACACAGAGAGCAGAAGTCTTATATTTGATTCAGGACAGTATTGTTGCTCTCTGGAAATCCTTCACCCTTTAGAACTAAACATGCAAGTAACTTGAAGTGCTAAGGATACTGCAGTTATTTTTAGGGTTTTATAAGGAGCTTTGTTATCACAGCCACATATATGCAGGTTTATTCAGAAATGTCCAAGTCTTTAGATACTCATTCATTCCACATTTAATCTATCAATCTATTCCATATCCCAGTTATTCTTTGAACTAATAATCTCTTCTCAGCATCCATTCTCCACAGGTCAGATCTATAAAGGGATCTAGACATTGCAATGCTGAGTGTCATGGCACCTAGAAAATCATGGGAACAACACTGATCCACAAAGTCTAAATTTATTGCCTGGGCTCTCTATACAATAAAAGGAGAGGCAGGTGCATAATGATGCACTGTATGAAGCCAGCAGATTAGGAGGGGATGCCTAAGCTACTAAGAGACGCTGACCAGAATGGTGTGTGGTAAACCTTATTCCTCTCTCAGATATAGATGGCTAAGTCTGGGTGAAAGCATCTAGCTCCACTGGGGGAAGATTCATGCTCAGCTGTCTAAATTGCCTGCAAGACCGGAAACAAATCAATTGTGGGGACCTCCCTTAAACCTTTAGCCTAGTCAATATGGTACCCTCCCAAGACATGGGAGACCCTGAGTCAAGTTCCCCTCTTGTTTGGGGAGGGATTTGAAGAGGTACCTGCTACCACACAGGTGAGGGCCCAGTCACCAGACTATAGAATCATTCTAACTCTTTCACTGGACCAATTAATATGTTTTCCATTGTTTAACTGAAGCAGAAAAACTTCAGTAGAAAGGTGGAGTAGCAATGCCCCAACCCCATAATCATTTTTGTTGCCCTCTGCCGGACACCTTCTAATTTGTCAACATCCTTTCTGTAATGTGCAGCCCAAAACTAGACACAGTATTCCAGATGTGGCCTCACCAGACCTGAACGGAGGGGAATAATCACATCCCTCAATCTGCTGGCAACACTCCTCCTGATGCAGCCCAATATGCCATTGCATTTTTTGGCAACAAGAGCACATTGCTGACTCATACCCAGCTTTCCATCCACCACAACCCCCTGGTCCTTTTCTACAGTGCTGTTACTTAGCCAATTGGTCCCCAGCCTGTAGCAGTACATGGGATTTTTCCATCCTAAATGCAGGACTTTGCACTTGTCCCTGTTGAACCTCATGAGATTTCATTTGGCTCAAAGCTCCAATTTGTCTATGTCTCCCCGAATCTAATACCTGCCCTCCAGCATGTTGACCATTCCCCCCAGCTTGGTCTCATCTGTGAATTTACTGACTATGCAATCTATCCCATCATACAGATCATTAATTAAAAAGTTGAACAGAACCAGCCCCAGGACCAAACCCTGAGGCACTCCACTATTTACTGGCTGGTTGCCAACTAGACATTGAGCCGTTGATCCCTACCCACTAAGCCTGACAATCTAGTCAGCTTTCCACCCACCTACAGTCTATTTATCCAACCCATACTTCCTTAACTTGCTGACAAGAATGCTGTGGGAAACCATATCAAAAGTTTTGCTAAAGTTTAGGTATATCACATCAATGGCTTTTTCCTGCATCCACATACCCAGTCATCTATCTCATCATAGAAGTCAATCAGGTTGGTCAGGCACGATTTGCCCTTGGTGAATCCATGCTGACTATTCCTGATCACCCTATTTTCCTCCAAGTGTTTCAGAATGAATTCTTTGAAGACTTGCTCCATGATTTTTCCAGGGATTGAGATAAGAGTGATTGGTCCGTAGTTCTCCTGCTCTTTCTTTTCTCTTTCTTGAAGACAGGCACTATATTTCTCTTCTTCCAGTCATCCAGGACCTCCCTCATTCACCAAGAGTTTATAGAGATAATGGCTAGCAGCTGTGCAATCACATCTGCCAACTCTCAGATGCAGTTCATTTGGCCCCATAAACTTGTGCACATCCAACTTCTCTAAGTAGCCCTTAATCCAGAGGTCTCAAACTTAAATCAACACGAGGGCCACATGAGGACTACTATGTTAGCCCGAGGGCCATACCACTGAAACCTTTTCATAAACAATATTGCAAATATCAGTAACAATAGTGTCATTGCAAGCCACAGGAACTAGCTTTAGGGGCCACAAGTGGCCTGTGAGCTGCGTTTTTGAGACCCCTGACTTAACCTGACCTTACACCACCAAGGGCCACTATCCTCCTCTCTACTTTGTGTTACCCAGTGTAGTAGCCTGGGAGCTGACCCTCCCTGTGAAGACTGAGGTAAAAAAAGCATTGAGTACTTCAGCATCTTCCACAACATCCACCATGACGACATCTGCCCCATTCAGTAAGGGACCTACACCACCCCTGATCCTCTTCTTGTTAGTGACATACTTGAAGAACCCTTTCCTATGACCCTTCACATCACTTGACAGCTGCAATTCTAATTGCCCTGTGGCCTTTCTGATTTTATCCCTGAAGGCCTGAGCAATATCTTTACATACCTCCCTAGTCATCTGTCCAAGTTTCCACTTCTTGTAAGCTTTCCTTTTAGAAGGTCTCTGCTAAGCCAAGCTGGGCACCTTCCATATTTGCTGTTCTTTCTGCACACTGGAATGGTATCTTCCTGTGCCCTTAGTAGGGTTTCTTTACAATACAGCAAGCTCTCTTGGAAGCCTTTCCTCTTCAGATTAGCCTTCCAAGGGATCCTGCCCAAAAATTTCCTGAAAGAGGCAAAATCTGCTTTTTCTGAGGTCCAAGGTCTGTGATCTGCTTCTTTCCTTTCTTCCTTTGATCAAGATCCTGAATTCCACTATCCAATGGTCACTGCTGCCCAGGCTGCCATTCACTTCTACTTCCCTGATCAATTCCTCTCTGTATATACAGCTAACATATTACATTTTCCATTTCACACATCTCATGAAATGGCATTGTGCCCACAAAAGCTTTTGCAATAAATAAATTTGTTAGCCTTCAACAGTGTCACAGGACTCCTTTTCAGTTTTGCTGAAATAAACTAACAGGACTACCCTCTGGAAATTATAGCCGGGATTCAACACCAGGTCTTGTCTCCGTCAGTCAAATATTTTATCCAGTGGATCAAGCTGACCCTATCCCCTAACATGTGAGCTAGACAGGGGTAAAAGTGACTAGAATGATTAATCCAAAATCTGCAGTTTAAAAATCAATTTTATTTTTCACCGGTATAGTTTTGTTGTTTTTCTTTTTAAATCCACTGGTGTTAATTTTTAAGTTTTCTTTTGTTGGTTAAATATGTTGTTCAGCGCACACAAAAGCAAAATGAAAAAAAATGCATCCCTGTAGAGGATAATAGAGGTGTTCCTCAGTCAAGTTGAAAGGTTACTTACCACCACTGACAGGGGTCTCCACCCATAAGAAATGAACAAAACAGCTATAAAGCAATCCCACGCCCCCTAATTCATCCACAGAATGCCCATTTTACACAAACTCTAGAAATACATAACCCAAATAAACAGAGGTGCTTTATGGAAACTTATAGAATGAAAACCAATGAAAACAGATTCATGGGGTAAATTCAAATTTGTTTGCCTCATCTGACATCCATCCTAGGCAACATTAAGTCTCCCAAAACGAACAACTGTTGGAAGAAAACATGAGGGTTCAGGAAAGAAATAAGGAACTATCAGTAGGGTTCAAGAGGATACAATCTATCATAGAACAATCAGTGAACAGAGAGAATGAATGGCTTTCACAAGCACTTTTTTATTACATGATACCGTGAACATGCCAAAACATTTCATTTGTGACAATGATCTTAATTGCACAAATAGGCTCTGCAAATAGTGTAGTGGCTAACACCTCTGCTTAACATGCAGAGGGTCATAGGTTCAATTCCCAGGTGGTTAGACTTGATGATCTCACGAGGTCCCTTCCAACCTTATGATTTGATTTGACACGTTATAACAGATTTGTATTCTAATGACCATAAAACCTCATCTTACAAGTATTTACAAGCCAGTTAAACAACTCTTTAAAATGTTTAGTATTTATAATGGAAACACTAATGCATTCAACAGAGCTGCTGAGTATACTTTTGTGCAGTTTTTAAAACATATACAATCCTTTCTCATTAACTAATATCAAGATGCACCAGTCCCTACACCAAGGACTGTCAAATAAGTGTCCTAGAAAAGCAGAGATACAACATTCTGGTTGGCAGTCAATGGAAATTCTTCCTAATAGTACACCTTTAGCTTGAAACAGAAAGCATGCATATCCAATGTCACTAGTTCACTGTTTCCCTTTTTGAATACCCATGTTTTCAGAGATGATTTTTAACCACAGTGGTACATAAAATAAATTAACAGCATTGCACTCAAGAGATGAAGGTGTGTTGAGCATCAAGTGGATGCAGCAGATGTCAACTACTTCCCCACCCCTTTATTTCTCCCATAAAAAACAATATACGTTAATGCTGGAATGCTGACAACCCCCAGAACAATTGCATCCATTCCACAAGTATGTTATTTAGAAACTGTGTCCCATACAGCAGAACTGACCTCATTTGCGAGTGACATTGGTTTCAGATCAACAGTAGGAAGTGAAAACTAAAAGCACCAAAAAAGCAATATGATTGATTGTCAGGAATTGTATACAGATTTTATATTGATGAATTCCTACTAGCCTCTAGACTTGCACTAATACATCAAGATTTCCAGAAATGAGAGCCCAAACTGATTTTCAGAGGATGACTGAGGAAGCGTCTACATGAGCACTCACTGTGGGACCAGCTAATACAAAGTAGTTACAGCACTCCAGTGTGCCAAACTGAATCTTGTTTTCATCCTTCTTTTCTATTCTGGTTAGAGATGAAAAGAAAGTGGCCAAATGTAAGTGCCTAGAGTTGGGCATTTAAATTCATATTTAGGTACTGAAATAAAATAGGATTAATCTTCAGAGTTACTGGGTTCCCACTGAGTTTAATGGATGACATGAGTGTTCAGCATCAAGGAAAGTTAAACCCTTATTCCTTAAGTGTCTAATTTTAGACATCAAATCTGAACATTTTTACCTAAACACACAGTTTGCTTTTATTACTAAAAATGTGTGGTATATCAATTTAGAAGCACAATTTCACACTCTAGATATTATAATTTGATCAGTTACATTGACATTTATTGTATACATAGACTATTGAGAGAAAAAAGAAAAAATGTATTAAAGTAGCAATATCCACAAATTAATTTGAATACTATTTTAAAAGTCAACTTTTTGAATACCTGATTCCAAAATCATCAGCAGTTATCTTTAAAGAAAGATTTATTCCACATCCTCACATCTCCAGAAATTATCTGACAATAAGAGATGATAAGACATTTCTTTCACACAGAAAATACTTAAACAATACTGCCCAGATCATGGTAATGCACTGATTACAATAGATTCACAGATTCTAAGGTCAGAAGGGACCAGTATGATCATCTAGTCTGACCTCCTCCACAATACAGGCCACCAAACCTCACCCACCCACTCCTGCAATAAACCTCTCACCTATAGCTGAGTTATTAAAGTCCTCAAATCATGATCTAAAAATTTTAAGATACAGAGAATCCACCAGCAAGTGACACATGCCCCATGCTACAGAGGAAGATGAAAACCCCCCAGAGCATTTGCCAATCTACCCAGGGGAAAATTCCTTCCTGACCCCAATATGGTTCATTTAATATCATCAACTATAACCAGAAATTATTTTGGGGAAATTTGGCTATATTTTTATCTATAATGATAGCATTCAAATTGATACAAATATCCCAAAGAAATACAGCTAACTTTCTTCTGTTACAGATCACCTGAATCACCAAGTACTCATCTGTCTGAGCAAGGAAAGACTGGATTGCAACTTGACTTCTTAGGGCCTGCAAGATGAAGCCTCTCAATTAAAATAGGCAACATTACAAAATTTGCCTGTTCCTCATCAACACCCCACTCTCTAAACATTTTCATGTTTCAGGAAACATTTGCGGCCCTATTTTTGGAGAACTCTTTTTCCTTACAATTTTGTAAACCTAGAACTTAAACAAACTACTACAAAGTAGGTAGAACTCTCCCAAGTTCACCACTGACTTCTAGAATAAGATGCAGATTTTATAAAGAAGCAGGAATCACACATCTATTACACAGGATCAGGACCAATAACCCAACCATATGAATAAATTAGGGATAGGACAAGAACTTCAAAAAAGTTAATTATACACCTAAAAAGACAGAGCCAATTAGTAGGATTTTCAGATGCAGGTTAGACACTTAAATCCCATTGATTTCGCCTGCAGGCACACTTCTGAAAAATCCAATAGGGACCTATCTGCCTCTTTACGTACCTAAAACATCTTGGAAAATCTGTCTATATCACTAGTTTTGTTGTTTTTTTTTTTTAATACTGTTTCTATTTGTAATTCTCTTTTTATGTGAATGTTTTTTAAAAAACCTTCCTTTCCACATTGGTCAGTGGAACAGTGTTAAACTCATACTAAGCAAAATAATATTAGAAAACAACATTGTTTCTGGGTGAACCTTGCTTGGCTGCACACCGTTCCTGTTCCCAGTGTGGTCAAGGCTGCAGTGGCTGGGTAGAGGAAGTCATAGAATCATAGTTGGAGAATACTGAAACCTTTACAAAAAGGAAGGCCAAAAATATTTAGGAGATCAAACAGGATTTTCTCAGCTTCATTATTTTCTCTCTCTTTGACAAGACAGAAGAGCATCTGTACTTCACTGCTACTGGGTATGTGATACTAGATGGGCATTTCCTCTGCAGTGAAACCAATGCCTTTATCAGAGAGACTTGCTGTCTTCTCCAATGGTGGCATATGGCAGGCAGCTAGAATTTTAAACTTTTAATTAAAACAAAGAGAGGGGGGACAAGCAGTGCCTGCTTTCCCCACAGCAGTCGAAGTAGGAGAGAAATCGTTCATGTAAGTCTCTCTGTCTCAGATCTTAAAGCAGTTTAAAAACAGAGTATGAAAGTTAGAGATCAGACATCTTAAGAAGTACTTTGGCAAACTTCAAGGTGTTTCTTTTCATTTAATTTATCAGCTATTAAGATAGAAAAATGCAGAATATTAAATATGCTGGAAGTTTAATTCAGTTAATTATCAAATTAGGATATATAAAAAAAATTAGGATTCCATATCTGGATTTTTATCCACAGGAAATGCATCAAAACCAGAGTAACATAGCTCATATTTGAACTGAGACAGCACTCTGAGTGTCCAGGTAAGCCCCTGCCTCTCCCAGCCCCATCCCGGGCCAGAGATCCATGCCTACCTGCCAGCGGCAGCACCTGCCTCTCTCGGCTGCAGCAGCACCTGCTGTTCCCAGCCCGGTGCCCAAGCCGGGAATTCAGGCCAGGCGATCTGTGGTGGCTCTCACCTCTCCCAGCCCTGGCCCTGGCCCCGGCCCCTGATAGGGATCCAGGGCCAGGCAGGGGGCAGCATGAGCCCGAGGCTAAATTGGGCCCCAGTGGAGAATTGGCGCCATGGGGGCCAGAGCCCACAGCCATGGCACAGGGCCTGTGTACTGGGTCTTACCCCAGGACAGCAACGCGCCTGGACTCTAGTCTCAACTGCCACCACTTGTTGGGTGACCTTGGGCAAGTCACTTTCCCTCTCTAAGTCATTATCTTATCTGTAAAATGTGGATAAAAGTGCTTTGATATTTCCTGGTGAAATGTATTCTTCAAATGTGCTGTCTAAAAGCTAGACACTAGCATTAAAAGCAAAAATTTTACTAAGATGTAGTGAGACAAAGAGGAAAATGGCAAGAGCAACAAGCGAAAAGCCCCATTTTAGTCAATGTGCAAGTTTTTATCTATACAGGGTCTTATTTTTCAGTGCTTGACATTGTCAGAGCAATAGCCCATATCACCTAGCTGGATCTGTCCTATAGAAATAACTGTAGCAATGGAGTGTTGGTTTGGGGGGGGTGGGTTGTTTGTTTTGTTTTTAATAATTTCTTATAGAGTCACTACCACAATTCTTAAAAATATTTTCATAGTCCAGTTTGAATGATTCATAGCTCTGTTGCTGAAAGTGATGAGAGTCTTCTATATTGGGTAAACTAATTGTTGCCAATGACAGCCTCACAAAGTAGTGATCTAACACCCCGGCCCTTGAAAAAATGCAGAGAAAGTCTAAGGCTTCTGAAATGTGCTGCTATTTCCAAATATAAAACAGAAAAGCAATATGGCTTAAGCAAGAAAAATAACTGTTTAGAACACAAATACAGTAATGGAAAGAATGGATATTGTGTTCCATGTCAAGATAATCTGTAGGTTAACTGTATTTTAAAGTTGGTGAAATTTTTCAACCAAAGCTTTTTTTTTTTTTTTGTGAAGAGAACACATTCACACTGACAAAGATTTCACAAATTCATGTCAATTTCATCAATATTTTTCTGTTTAAAAAAATTTAAAGTAATCCCCCATTACATGTTTTGTTTTGACTTTATTTAATTCAAAACAATGTTTCAAATTCTCCTTCCCTTTTATTTTTTAAATTAAAAAGCTTTTTAAAACCTCATTTTGTTCATCCCCAAATGAATTTTGTGACTTTTTGATTCATCATAAGTGTTCAAAAAATTTTGTTCAAGTTAATCCAAAGCACTTTTAAAATTTTTCCAAATTTCTAATGACCCACCCCCCCAAAAAATCAATTATTTGAACAGCTCTTCTATATATAACACCTATGTAAAAGAATGAATCAATTAAGTAAAACTTTAAAACAAACCAACAGGTTAAAAGGGAGGGACATGAAATGACCATAAGAAAGAGCAAGGGCCACACAAAAGGAAAAAGTATCCAAGTACAAATTAGCAAACTAATTTCCTTCTTTGACAGATTTACTGGATTTAATGGATGGGGGACGCCACAGACGTGAAATCTATTGAATTTAGTAAGCTGTTTGATACAGTTCCACATGACATTCTCATAAGCAAACTAGATAAATTTGATATAAATACTGTTATTTGGATGCACAACTTATTGGAAGACCATACTCAATGGTATGCTGTCAGACTGGAAGAGTGTATCTAGTGATATACTGCAGGCTCAATCCTGAGAGCAGTACTATTCATATTTTCATTAATGTCTCGGATAATAGCGTGGAGAATATGCTAACAAAATTTGAATATGACACAAAGATGGGAGGGGGTTGTTAGAATTTTGGAGGACTGCACTGGAATGCCAAATAACATTGACAAATTAGAGAACTGGTCTGAATTAAACAAGACGAAATTCAATGAAGAGATGTAGAGAGTACTTCACTTACGAAGAAAAAATCAAAAGTAAAATGACAAAATGGGCAATAACTCATTTGTGGCACTGCTAAAAAAGGATCTGTAGTTATAGTAGATCACAAATTGAATATAAATGAAGAAAGTTATGCAGCTGCTTAAAAGGGCTAATGTCTTTTGGGGTGTAGTAACAGGAGTGATGTTAAGAGTAGCGTGCAACAGTTTCCTGGCCTCTCAGCACTGGTGAGGCCTCAACTGGAGTACTATGTCCAGTTCTGGGCACCACTAGTTGTGAAAGATGTGGACAAACTGAAGTCTAAAGGACAGCAACAAAAATGACATCAGGTTCAGAAAACACGATCTATAAGGAAAGGTTAAAAAGAAAAAAAAAATAAACCAAGGCATGTTCAGAATGGAGAAAAAACTGAGGGGTCACCCGATAATGGTTTTCAAATATATGAAAGCACTGTTATAAACAGGACTCCAATTAATTGTTCTTTATGTCTGCTGAAAGCAAAACAATTAATAATGAGCTTTTCTGCAGCAAGACAGGTTTAAGGTAAGATAGTAGGAAAACCTTTCCAGTTAGAGGGTAGTTAAGCTCTGGAATAGGCTCCAAAGAGAAGTCGTGGAATCCCCATCACTGGAAGTTTATAAACACAGGTTGGACAGACATCTGTCAGGATTAGTCTGGATTTATTTGTTCAGGAACACTGCACAGAAGGCTAGACTTCATGACTTCGGAGTTCTATGCAGCATTAATTTCCGTGATACAGATATGAAAAATTTATAGCACTTCTGAGATTATACAAATGGAAAAACTAAGGCACAGAGGCTATGTCCACACAGACATCGTTATTTCAAAATAAGTTATTTTGAAATGAGTTATTTCGAAATAAAGTCCTTATTTTGAAATAAGTTAATTCGAATTAAGGGAAAGCCTGCTATCGAAACGGCTGTTATTTTGAAATGGTTATTTCGAAATAATGCCGTTTGGACATGTTGTTTCAAAACAGTTGTTTCGAAACAATGGTGTTGTTTCGAAACAACATATCCAAACAGCATTATTTCGAAATAACCATTTTGAAATAATAGCCGCTTTGAAATGAATGGGGTTTAAGCTGTTTCGAAATGATGTCATTTCGAAATAAGAAAATGTTGTGTGGACATAAAAGATAGTTTAACTAGCTTGCCTACATTTATATTTCAACTCTGTGGTGGAAGCAAGGAAGTAGTCAAGAAGATATGATAAAGTAGGACCAATTTCTGTTAATTCAAATGGGAATTCGAGGTCTGCAAGAAACGTGAGATTGGTACAACTAAGTATTTAAGTCTTATAAAAACAGAAAGCTAAAATATTTAGAATTTGACTTCACACAGTGTCTTTCATTTTTAGGTATATCAATGGTCTGGGAAGTATAAAATACCATCAGTAAATATGATATAACCGGACACTTCAATAACAGTGATTTGGGCTATTTGAGAATTTTTCAACAAAACTTTTCATCAAAAAATGCTGATTCAAAGTCAAAGTAGTTTGAGAGATTACATTGGTTTTGACAAGTTTCCAGTTATGAAAAAGAATGGAAAAAAATTTTTAATTTGACAAAATGTAAAGTATACATATTTGCTCATAAAAACATGACATTTTCTCAGGTTAAATTTGTTTAGAAATTTAAATTCATTTGCAATGAAAAGCCCTAACATTTTTTTAAAAATCAAAACAAAACATTAACTGACCATATCTGAATGTTTCCTCTTTAGATTTTCAGTTCACAAAAATTTGTGAGAATGACTTTTTGTCCCAATAGAAGATAGGAAAAATTTTAAATATCCCAGAACTTCTCACTAGGTGGGAAAGCCATTTCATATTTAGATCTACTGGTGAGAGGCCATTAGAAACACCTGAAATACAGAGACATAAATACAGGTGTGATGAGGTGTACTGTCACTGTGCACTGATGTGATGGCTCCATGCTGGATTAAGCCCATACTCCTGGCAGTAAAAGCCCCGCCTACTGACAGGCATGCTCCAGTTGCTGCTGCAGTATAAGAAGGAGCAGCTCAACTCACTTAGGGTAGGATGTGAGGCAGGAAAGAGTGCACAGTGGAGGCTCCTTCCAGGGAGCCAGAAGGTCCCGCAAATGCTCCATGAAATCCAGGCCTGCAGGCTGCTACACCCACCACTGGTTTTGGAGATCCATGAACCAATTGGACAGAGGCTTCAGGAATCAGGGCAAGGAAGTGTCTGAAGGGGAAAGGCTACTGAATAGCTTTTGAAAAGAAAGTGCATTTTGCCCAGATCCCTGCTGTTACACTGACAACAGCCTGTTGCTGATAGGGCCCTGGGCCAGGACCTTGTAGAGCATGAAGGGTCCATGTCCCCTTAGTCTGGCCACAATCTACTCACCCTGGTGGTGCCTTTCCCCTCCCTTTTCACTGGCTACAGTGAATTCGGGCCACTGATGACTCTGAACCTAAGGGCTGCTGCTGACTCTAGCTACTAGGCTTCCCCCGACTTTGACCCATTTGAGTGTAAGGGTCTCTGCCTTGCGACAGCTGGTGCATGATGATATGAAACATCCTCATTGGTTTACATTAATTCCCAAGTTGTCAGATCCTACTGCGAGGAGTATTTTGTTTTATGGCACTTGTATCTTCTCCTTCTCTCCAAGCATCTTGTGACATATCCCATTTACCACGAGTTCAGTGCCTTCTTTCTGTAATAAATCATGTCAGATTCATTCAGATATAAGTTTCTCCTCATCCTAGAAACAGATCAGTTCAGTTTTCTAAGTATTTTGGCTTTAACTATGTGACATCATCAAAGATAAACACATATATAACTGATAGAAGGCAAACATTTCAAGTGGTATTCTGCTAGAAATTATAGATCTGAGAAATGCTTGTACCCCCCAGCCTCTGGTTTTCTTGTCATGTTCTAATTATTGTAACTACAATATATGGGTCTTTACATGCACTTTTTTGATACCTCCCAAATACTTCATGTAAACATAGTTCCTACATTTATATTAAAAAATTTCAGTATGATAAAATAAACCGATGAAGACATAAATGAAAGCTGTGCTTTCTCTTCAAGGAGAGACATACGATCTTAAAAAATTGCAGGAGATACTAAATTTCTGAAACTTGAACATATGTGCACACAGTTGACATACATTAAGGGTGGCATACAAGCAAACTAAACTGAAATCGTAATTCATCAAAACAAGCTGACTAGCATTTCCAATTTGTTAATGTTGACAGGAGATTTTTGTCTTGGCTGTTCAGCATATATCGTATAATGATCTGGTTTCAAATATTCACCAAGAAGAAACAATAAAAATGGCTCATTTTTTCTAATACATCAGTTTAATCTTTTAAAAATGTTTTCTGCATGCCTTGCAAACATTTTCAGGACACCAACTCAGAGAGGGGAAAAAAGTCTTAAGCCCTTGAGCTCTGTACTGAATGTTAATGTGTTTGTATATGATAGATTTAATACAGAACTGAGAATAAATGACTTTCAGCAGCTGCACTCGACCTATAAATTGCTCTGCGCACTGCAAAATCCATACAGGGGAAAAACAGCTGTATAATTTACAGCATTAGTATTTGTCAAGAAAAGTGCAAATAAAGGACTTGATTTCTTCGTTTTCAGGCTACACATTCGTACAAAAATTAGAAATTATCCTTGCAAAGAATCTATTAGATAAGCACATTTATTCGTCTTTTGGATTGCCACTTAAAATGCAACAGCCTCTTTAATTTATCAATTTTAAGTGAAATTCAGAAAGCATAAATAGCAAGATTGTTTATTAAAACAAATGAAAAAATGTTTAAAGTTAATTAATTCTGATTTATTATGCATTGCCATGGATATGCTCTCACAGCTGAAAAAGAAAGCACTCTAATCACATGACTTGCATATAAAGATGTACACAGAAAGTTATTTAAGGTAGCAGGAAGAGTATCCCATCCATTAGTACGAGAGAGATCCAAGACACAAATCTTTTAACCAGTTCTGAGATTGCTTGAAGTTTGTAAGGATTATGGCTTACCTCTAAAGACATGGTTAGTATTTGAACTTTTGAACCAATACACTTAAATATAACCGATAGTATTGTATAGTAGTTAACAATGAGCTAGATCCCTACACCCATACACAAAAGCAGAGGAATTTCATTAATTTTACATGGATGAGGTAGCTTCTAATTAATTAAGGATAGAATGCTAAAGCTAGATGTCTATTCAATTGTTATGTATGACTTTCTTGCATAAACAGCAACCAGCAGAACTTAGCAGGAGAGAACAAAATTTGAAATTTCCATCCCACAGCAAATGTTAATGGTTCAGCATTTGGCAGGGGCCTGAAACTGGACAAAAAAAGTTAAGGTTTTCTTTAATTGTTGTGGATCCAAAATTTCAAAACCATTTCTATTCCAAAATATCAAAATGTGTTGTTTCAACATGTTTGATTAAAATGAAACAATTTTGACATCCCAGAGTGTTTCAGTTTGTTTGTTAAAAATTAAACAGTATTTGCAACTGATTCCACATTGCATTTTGGAAGGTGTGTCCTTCAGGGAACGTGGCTCATAGAAGACAATTGAGGCCCAACTTACTACCCTTGAAAGTCAATATACTAGGGCCTGGTGTTTAGCATTTTGTTTTGTTTAAATATATTCAAAATGCAATATTTCAGATCATTTCGATGAAATGAAATATTCCTGTTCAGGTCAAGTCAGACAAAAACAATGTTTCATTTTGATTTTTCTGATGGAAAAATTAAGCAATTCAGGCAAAATTGCAGTTTCCCAGAGAACTTAAAATCTGCAGAAATCACACATTGTCAAAAAATAATTCCAATGGAAAATTCCCAACAGCTCTAGAATTTCGCTTTATTCCAACATCAGATGGCATTTCTGAGTTGCCCATAGTATTCTGTAACACTTGAAAGTAAGACTGTCATGATCATTGCCTAATGTAGTAGCTGCCATGATTCACTGAATTTAATATAATCATAAATGTTACTCCAATAAAAATACTAACCATTGCACAAATATGATTTTTACCAACTCAGTCATGGAAGCCAGACTCCTCACTGCTACTGTCCAGTCAAGAATAATATGTAAATCCACCCAGGACACAACAGAATCCATGCAAGTTTTACCTCCCCAGCCCCTCAGTCCTCCCCAGCCTCAGTCCATTAATTATTAAAGTTATTAATTATTAGCTTTGGGCTAGTCAATCACAGAAAGAATCAAACACCTCTGTATTATCTTCTTGGTACATGCTATTTGCTTACCGTCTCAGGGAACATCCAGCAAGTTACTCAAGTTCTAGCTGTTTGCCATCGGATCCCTTATTGACACTGTCATTTCCAGAAGGAGCAGAATGGGGAGAGAGTGTTTAAATTTACTAAGAAAGGGTGGCTTTTTTTGCTCAAGCCACCTCCTCTTCTTTACATGGGACCTCTCCATTGTTTGAGTCATATCTGGCAGAAATTAATCTATAATGTTTAATTTTACTGTCAACATCTTCTCTATCTTTATCTACCTCCCCTATTAACTCAACATTTTATCTTAATTAGACCTGATCATTTATATGTTCTGTTAGTAGCTTAATACTGCTGTCAGTATTTAGAAAAAAATATAAAATAATCAAATCAAGCACTTGGATAAATACTGAAGGATTAGGACAGTGGTTCCCAACTTTTTTGGCTTGAGGACCACAGATTTCAGTTTTACAAGCCTGAAAGTCCACCAGTCTTGGCCAGCAGGCCCCCCAGGGGTTAAAATATAATTTGGCAGGCCCCAGAACCCTCCTAAATTTCCAGGCCCCCCTCACACCCCAACTACTGCCCCCCATGTCCTCCTCTCAATCCCCATTCCCATCCCTTCTTCCTACTCCACCTCCCGTGCACTTTCCCCCCTGGGTGCCCCAACCTCCCAGGCCGCCCTTACGCATACCGCTGAGGTGGCCAAGGAGCCAGGCCAGGAGGAGGGAGGCTGCAGGCAGCGCTGGCCAACCAGTGAGAGGGGCCCAGGCCTGAGACTGGGTGCAGGCTGCACGCACCACTGGGCCCAGCAGGAAGGGGCAGGGCCAGTGCAGGCTCCACTGAAAGGAACAGAGGGGTGGCTGGGCTCACTCCAGCCTGCAGCCCCTTCCCTGAGCTGACCCTAGGGGAATGCGCTGGAACACTGCATTCCAGAGCGTTCTTTCTATTTTTAGGGGGCCCCAGAATGCAGCATTATGGGGTATTCCCCTGTTTTTAGGGGCCCTGGAATGCTGCCCCCTAAAAATGGGGGGGGGCAGAATGCTGTTCCAGGGCATTCTGGCTAGCTTTAACCCCTGAGGCCCCCAACCCACAGCAGCCACATGGCAGGAGTATAGCAAGGAGGCTGCATCCTCACTGATCTCCTGTCTCCCTGGCTGCAGCAGGAAAAGCTCATGCATCCTGTAGCCCTGTGTGTTCCACCTGTGGCTCTCTTTTGCAGCTAAAGAGACAGAAGTTCAGTGGTCCACTCCCTCTGGCTGCAGCAAGGACCCCAGCACTTATGAACCTAGATGAAGTACTTTACTGTGCTCCCTGCTACAGCTAAAGGGGAGGGGAGCAAATCCCTGTAGCTGCAGCAAGGAGCCTGCACTACTCTTTTAACCCCATGAAAAAAATGCTCAGACTGGTTCTTAAGCAGAGTCTTCATTCTGCACCCCAGGACCATCCTTGGATGAGGGAAGCAGGGGGAAGTGAGATGACAATGGTTCCATGGGCCCTGCACTGCCACACTGTCAGCAGGGAAGCACAGGGCCTGTGCTGCCTCCCCACCACCACCTGCACACTGGCCCCCACCCCCTGCTGCCTTTGGTGGCAAGCCAAAGGCAAGGGGCAGGGCAGAAGTGCAGAGCCCAGCCTCTGGGATGCCCCACGCCCAGTTGACTTATTTTGTGAACCACTATAACCCCCAGATTCTTCTCTAGAACATTCCTTCTTAGGCAGTCATTTCCCATTTTGTATTTATGCAACTTATCACTACTCCCTAAGTGTAGTACTTTGCACTCACCCTTACTGAATTTCATCCTGTTTACTTCAAATTGTTTTCCAATGTGTCAAGATAATTTTGAACTCTAGCCCTGTCCTCCAAAGAGCTTGCAACCCCATCAGTCTAGTCTCATCCTCAAACTTTATAAATGTCCTGTCCATGCCATTAACAAAACATTTATGAAGATATTGAATAAAACCAGACCCAAGGCAGATCCCTGCAGGACCCCCTTCAATATGCCCATGCAATTTAATTCTGAACAATTTGCAGCTACAGTAGGTGCACAGTTTTCCAGCCAGTTGTGCACCTACCTTAGAGCAGATTTATTTAGTCCATATTTCTCTAGTTTATTTGAGAAGTTCATGTGGGACTGTACCAAAAGCCTTACTGAAGATGCGACATCACATCTACTGTTTCCCTGAATCCACAAAACTAAATATCTAAAAGATATTTGGTTGGTTTGACATGACTTATTCTTGTCCAGTCTAGGTTGTCTATTACTTATGAACTTACCCTCTAGCTGCTTGCAAATTTATTGGTTATTTGCTCCATCATCATTCAGGTACTGAATTTAAGCTGATCGAGAGCCCTGCAACTAGTGTAGTGGCTAGCACCTCTGCTTAACATGCAGAAAGTCCTAGGTTCAATTCCTAGGGGGTTAGACTTGATGATCTCATGAGGTCCCTTCCAGCCCTATGATTTGATTTGATCTATAAATATCTGGGTTATCTGTATTGCTCTATTCTATAGAATCTATCTGTACAGATTTGCCCCTTTTTGAAGTGACCAGACATGATGATAAAATCAGGACTGTCCCAATATTAAACCCTCTGTCCATGTCAGGACAGCATTTGTCATGATATTCAGACAAAATCTGAAACCTAGTCGTGCAATAAAAAATTAGTCAATCTGGGCTGTCCTATTTGTTAAACCTTTATTGAACTGCACTTAGTTAACTTCTGGGGATTCTGATATTTTGTGTAATTTTCCAGTGAAAACACAATGTACATTAGGGATATGTAGTTTACATTACAGTTCTGGGCCACTGTGTACCATAGCATGAACTATAGTAAGCATATAACAACACATATATGCATATAGAGATTGCATGGTTCTTTTCAGTTGCTAGTTAACCCTCTTCAGTCAAAATCCCAAAATGGCAACAGAAAGTGGGGGATAACCAACTACAAAAAGACAGCAGAGATGCATGATAGAACAAGAAAAATACTTATATCTGAGTTCAGAAATCCTATGAGTATTATTCAAGAGCCTCTTGTAAAGCATGCAGGAAGGAATTTAACATTTCCTATGGTGGGGAGTCCAATATTAAACAACACATTCTCCGCCCCCCCTCCCCCCCAAAAAGACAAAAACACCAAGACTTACAAGAGCAATAGCTGGTTTGAAATTTTTTAAGCAAGTCAAATGAACCCTTCAGTATCCTCGTTATTGCTGCTGAGCTAACTCAAGTGTATCACATGGTAGTCCATCACTTGTATTGGTCATATGATTGTAAACTTAAACTTCCCTTGTATCCAGATTCAAGGACTGCAAAGCACATCAGATGTGGCTGGGCTAAAGTGGAAACAGTGATCAAGAATGTGCCATTGCTGCTCTCCAAAAGAATATTTAGAAAACCTCAGCAAGCCAAATGGCTCATTGATAATGCAAACATGAATTATGAAAAGCAACAGTGTATCAGAATTTAAGAAAACAAAAATAAATATCTTGTCTACAAACTGCACTACCTATATTATGTAGTATCATGAAATACACTAGCAATACTCTGCAAATTGACACAGACTCCAGTCATTAAGATATTCAGTCACTTCAGTAGTTCAGCTAAAAGAGTAGCAGCACTGAAGGATATGTTTGAGGCCTTACACAGAGAGTGCCGCTTCCTGGAATTGATGGAATGCTACTACAACAGTAGACCTAATGAGAGGGGATATATGAAACGTATAAGGGGACTATGGATGGACAAAAGACCTACATCCACACTAACTGAGAAACAGCTAGTTACCCAACGCTTCAACATAGTAAAGAGGAAGCTGCTCTCACAACCTGAGATGGACCAATTCCACATTACATCCAGGACTCAAGAAGAAGACCCAGAAGAACAACTAGATGTGCAGCCAACACCTGAAGCTGGAACTTCACTGCCACCCCCTCCATTACAGAGCACAGCAGCTGATATGAGGCATAAGATCATGGATAAACTAGCTACAGTCAACCCTCGAGACCAATTACCAAGGCTCGTTGGAGAAGTACCATCAGATAGCATGCTAGATGATGCCAATCGAGCCCTAACGACAATTCCTACTACCACCATAACTCAAACCAATGAACTGGTATACGCTACAGCCTCTGTAATCCTAGAGATGCTTAGCTACAGGATCAAGAAGAACAGCAGTACATACCCCCCCGGAAAATGAGGTTGGAGGATAAGATCAAGGCAACTCGGAAAGAAGTTAGCCAGCTGGTGGAACTACAGAAGGGTGTAGAAATTAAGGATAAGACTCGGCTACTGAAAAAATACAAGGGCCTGACTCCATCTGAAGCCCTACAGACTGCTAAACAAAGGCTCACAGCACTGGCTACCAGGCTAAGGAGATACACTAGAGAAGCAGAGGCCAAAAAGATAAATGCCCTCTTCTCCAAAGAACCATCCAAGGTGTACTCCCAACTGCAGTGCAACAACACAATAATAGCAGAGCCACCAACAGCAGAAACAGAACAGTACTGGAAGAACATCTGGGAGAAAGAGAAGACTCATAACACCAGTGCAAAGTGGTTGCAGGACCTGAGAACAGACCACAGCAATCTCCCAGAACAGGAACCAGTCACCATCACAATAGCAGACATCCAAAAGCGGGTCAAGAACATGAAGAGATGGACAGCACCTGGCCCGGACATGATCCACACCTACTGGCTAAAGAAACTAACAGCAGTGCATGAACGCCTAGCAGCACAGATGAACCAGCTGCTAGCAGCAGGCTCCCACCCAGACTGGCTAACACAAGGAAGGACAGTGATGATCATGAAAAACCCCCACAAGGGAACAGCACCGTCCAACTACCAGCCAATAACCTGCCTCCCCACAACATGGAAAGTCCTATCAGGCATCATAGCCGCCAGGCTACAGGACCACATGGGCCAGTACCTGAGCACAGCTCAGAAGGGCATTGGGAACAACACCAGAGGCTCAAAACACCAGCTGCTCATAGATAGAGCAATCGCCCAAGACTCAAGGTCTAGACAGACCAATCTGAGCACAACCTGGATTGACTACAGGAAAGCCTATGACTCAATGCCACACACATGGATCCGTGAATGTCTAGCACTATACAAAGACAACAGGACACTAAGGACCTTCCTCAAGAACTCAATGGGACTGTGGAAGACAACACTGGAAGTCAACTCAAGACAGCTTGCACGAGTGGCCATCAAGTGTGGCATATACCAAGGTGATGCACTGTCCCTGCTGCTGTTGTGCATTGGCTTGAACCCCCTCAGCCAGATAATCACAAGGACTGGATATGGATACAAGTTCAAGAGTGGAACTACCATTAGCCACCTCCTCTACATGGATAACATCAAGCTGTATGCTAAGAATTACTGAGTCGATGTCTCGTTCATCCACCTGACGCAGATCTACAGTGAGGGTATTGGGATGTCATTTGGACTGGAGAAGTGTTGCCAGATGGTAGTAAAGAGAGGGAAGGTAGTCAAGACTGATGGGGTGGAACTACCAGCAGGCCACATAGCAGACATACAGACCAGTTAAAAGTACCTTGGCATCCCACAGTCACATGGGAACCACGATGAGGAGGCAAGGAAGGCAGCAACATCCAAGGACCACCAAAGAATAAGACAGGTCCTGAAGAGCCAGCTCAATGGGTAGAACAAGATCCATGCCATCAACAGGTACGCCCTGCCAGTCATCAGATACCCTGCCAGTATAGTGAGCTGGCCAAAGGAGGACATGGAGGCTGCCAGTGTGAAGACCCAGAAGCTCCTCACAATGTATGGAGGTTTCCACCCCAAGTCCAACACCCAGAGACTGTACACCAGCCGGAAAAAAGGCGGGCGGGGTTTGGTAAGTGTCAAAGCCACTGTCCTGGACGAAACCCAGAGCATCCAGGAGTACCTCAGTAAGATGGCACCCAAAGATGAAAAAAACAACAAGCAGTTAGAACAACGTTTCCTCAAGTCTCATCCCAAGACACCTCTTCTTTACCTGCGCTATATCGATGACATCTTTATCATCTGGACACACGGCAGGGATGCTCTTGAAGATTTTCACAGAGATTTCAATAATTTCCACAACACCATCAAATTGACCCTGGAACACTCCACACAGGAGATCCACTTTCTTGACACTACAGTACAAATCAGGGATAGACATATCACCACCACCCTATACCAAAAACCTACTGATCGGTATAGTTACCTACATCCTTCGAGCTTCCATCCTAAACACACCACACGATCCATTGTCTACAGCCAAGCCCTAAGATATAACCGCATCTGCTCTGATCCCTCAGGCAGAGACAGACATCTTGAGGATCTCTATCAAGCATTCTTGAAACTACAGTACCCAGCTGGGGAAGTAAGAAAACAAATTGACAGAGCTAGACGGGTTCCCCGAAGTCACCTACTACAGGAGAGACCCAAGAAAGAAAGCAACAGACCACCACTAGTCACCACATACAATCCTCAAGTCAGACCTCTGCAAAAAGATCATTAAGGACCTACAGTCTATTGTAAAAGAGGATCCCTCTCTCTCTCAAGCATTAGGAGACAGACCACTCCTTGCCTATAGGCAGCCCCCTAATCTTAAACAGATACCCACCAGCCACTACAGATCTAACAACAAGAACATTGAAGCAGGCACACACCCTTGCAAAAAACCACGCTGCCAAGTCTGCCCACATATCTACACAACAAACACCATCATAGGTCCTAATCAAGCCTGCTACTCCATCAAAGGCTCATTTACCTGCTCGTCTACTAATGTGGTCTATGCCATCATGTGCAAGAAATGCCCCAACACCTTATATATTGGACAAACAGGACGATCGCTCCGTAAGAGATTGAATGAGCACAGAGCTGATATCAGAAATCACAGAACAAAGAAACCAGTTGCTGAGCACTTCCATCTTCCTAATCACTCGATGATGGATTTGTTAACAACTGTCATTAGAGATGTACCTGAGACATCAAGACTCCAAAGAGAAACAGCTGAACTCGAATTAATATGCAAACTAAATTCTGTGAAAGCAGGACTCAATCGAGATTATGGGTTCTTTTCACATTACAAAGGGTAATTTGACTTCAGGCTTCCCATTCTTTAAGCCTGTAAACTGCTCTGATTTGCTGTTACTTTATGACCTGATCCTATGTTTTACACCCCCTTGCATTTAGTTCCATTCCTTTCTGTAAGTTCACCCATCTTCGAAGCATCTGAGGAAGTGGGATCTTCTCCCACGAAAGCTCATGCAAAAAATAAATCTGTTAGTCTTAAAGTGCCACACAACTGCTTGTTGTTTTTTTACTGGACTAGACTAACACGGCTATCCCTTTGGAAACCCAAAGATGAGCTGCTGAGAGAATGCCTGAGGCAGCAGCAGACATGGGAGGAAGATCAAGCAGAAGAAGTGCCATGGCAAGACAAGAGCCTGCATGGGATGTACCACCGACAGATAGCTGAGGTGGTTGACATTGGGAAATCCTACCAGTGGCTGGAAAGGGCTGGACTAAAACACAGCACTGAGGCACTGATCCTAGCAGCACAAGAACAGGCACTGAGCACCAGATCCATTGAAGCAGGGGTCTACCACACTAGACAGGACCCAAGGTGCAGACTGTGCAGAGAGGCCTCAGAGACAGTCCAACACATCGTGGCAGGATGTAAGATGCAGGCAGGAACAGCATACACTGAACGGCACAACCAAGTAGCTGGCATTGTGTACAGGAACATCTGCACAGTGTATGGGCTAAACCCTCCCAAGACCAGATGAGAGATTCCACAGAAGGTCGTGGAGAATAACAGGGCTAAGATTCTGTGGGACTTCCAGATCCAGACGGACAGGCAGGTACTGACCAATCAACCAGACATCGTGGTAATAGACAAGGACCAGAAGACAGCGGTGGTGATAGATGTAGCAGTGCCAAGTGACAGCAACATCAGGAAGAAGGAGTATGACAAGCTGGAGAAGTACCAGGGCCCGAAAGAGGAACTAGAGCGGATGTGGAAAGTGAAGGCCAAAGTGGTCCCAGTGGTGGTAGGAACACTCGGGGCTGTGACTCCTAAGCTGGGAGAGTGGCTCCAACAGATCCCAGGAACAACATCAGAGCTCTCTGTCCAGAAGAGTGCAGTGCTAGGAACAGCTAAGGTACTGCGCAGAACCCTCAAACTCCCAGGCCTCTGGTAGAGGACCCGAGGTTGAGGAAGACACATACCACCCATAGGGGTGAGAGGGGAATTTTTTTTTTTTTTTTTTTTAATACATGGTAGGCTGTTCAGAGCTACTTTGTTTCTCTGGGCAGCAATGAGTGTCCAAAATATCAATGGATGCCTTCTCTGAGATGGAAAATGGTGAAGAAGGTGAGGGGCCTCACAAAGTTGAAGTTCATCTGTTTTTCCTCTATAATATCCTGAAAGTCTTCAATAATACTGTACTCTGTTTGAAAAACAAAGAGTGTGACAGCAGGTGAAGTATATGACATAATGAAAAATCTGAGAATTAAATTTCAACAATGGAAGAATGACATTCTTTGGCTCAAAAGTTGAAAATGCACTAAATGACAATGCCTGTCGCTGCTTAATGGCTCTGGGAAGACTTCATGAAATTTTATGATTTGTTGGTCCAATACCTGGATAAATGGTTCGATTTTTTGACAACTGGCTATTTATTCAATACGCGGTGCTAGAAGATTGAAGTCAATAGGGAATTCCAATACAGGGATCTGTCAGTGGCCATGACAGCTATAAATCTACAGAAAAAAACAGTGGATACGATCTGCTCTATCATAAATACTGTATCAAAGACATCATCTCTAATTGTAGCCGAGCATATATTCTTTTGGAGAACTTTGATCTCAAGTGCTAAGAAACAGGGACAGTAACACTGAATTCTTGAATATGAAAAAACTGGTAGCTTAAATACTCAGTATATCAGTCAGCAATGCAGACAGAGCATGAAAGGTACATGGACCAATGTCCATAAACCAGGCAGAAGAGACTTGGTGCAGTATGAGACCCATGTCGCAATGAATTTCTGGATGATATGCAAGGACTTCTATAGCTTTGTGGTTTCCCAGAAACAAGTCACAACTATGGCCAAGTCATCAAAATTGTAGAAGACTGACTGTTGGCATGTCTGAACCAGTATTCAAATTGTAAAGTTGATTACTGACTGAATAAAAAAACTGCACCCTTTAACCATGTTATATTTTTAAATATACAAACAGGTCTCTATGTTTAAATATGGATTATAACTACTCAGTATTAATTACCATTTTAGCAGAGTTTAATTTTATCTTAGTGAGTTATCAAATGTAACTGAGATAATAAGGGTGAGATCAAAATGTTTTTAATGAATGCAAAGAGTTAATTGTCCATTTTTATCTAAACTATATTATATACGTGCTATATTATTGTAATTGTTGAGGTTAGGCATACACCATTACTACTACTACCAATTTTCTTACACATTTATATACAATACAGTATATCACTTCGCCCCTTCCCCAAAGTTTACTGATATTTTATTGTGCCTTGGTCATTGTAGACCTTTTCCAGTCATCAAGAATCTCCCCCATACTGCACAAGCTCTTAAAAAGAAAATAAAAAATAAATAAAATAAATTTAAAAAAACTAACAGCTGAGACCTCTTCAGCTAATTTCTTAAATATTATAGGATGCATTTCATGATGACCAGCCTACCCGAATTATTTAGACAAGTGAGAGGCCTTCTTATCTTGTTCTTTTCCTATTTGATCCTCAGATCCTATCCCATGACACTGATGTTCACTATTTTAGTTATCAATGCTTACTGTTTCGGTGAAAAACAAACAAAAAAAGGCATTTAACACTTTGGCCATTGCTGCATTTTCTGTCATTGTTTTTCTCTCCTCATTGAGTAATGGACCCATCCTGTCCTGTCCCTTCTTCTTCCTTTTCATGTATTTGAGAAACAATTTCTCCTTACCCTTTACATCCCTATCTAATTTAATCTCATTTTCTGCCTTGGCCTTTCTAATTTACAAGCTTGTGGGGGTTTTTTTGGTTTTGTTTGTTAAATATCCATTTACCTTCATTTGATCTAGCTCTCATTTATTGTAGGACTCTTTTTTGAGTTTCAGGTTATTGAAGATCTCTGTGGTCAGCTGGGGTGGTCTCTTCCCATACTTCCTATCTTTGCTAAGCATGGAGATAGTTTGTTTTTGTGCCCCTTAACATATCTCTAAAACACTGCCAGTTCTCCTGAACATTTTGCCTTTAGACTTGCTTCCCATGGGATCTTACTAACCAATTTTCTGAGTTTCTTAGTCTGCCTTCTTGAAGTCCATAGTAATTATCCTGCTGTTATTTCTCCTTCCATTTTTCAGAATCACAAAAACACTTATTTCATGATCACTTTCACCTAAGCTTCCATCCACCTTCAAATTCTCAAACAGTTTTTTCTATTCGTCAGAATCAGCTTCTGAATATCCTCTATGCTTTGCTTTCTCCACCTCTGTAATAAAGACTTGTCTCCAATGCACTCCAAGAACTTCTTGGATAATCTGAGCTCTAATGCATTATTTTTGCAACCAATGTCTAAGAACTTGAAGTCTGCCATTATCACCAACTCCTGTGTTTTAGATGAAGTTGCTAGTAGTTTTAGAAAGAGTCTGATTCACCTCTTGTTACCAGTGAGGCAGTTTACAGTAGATACCTACCATGATATCATCCTGTTTTTGACTGCTTTTAACCCTACCCAGGGATTTTCAACAGGTCTGCCTCCTACTTCTATCTCAACCTCAGTCAATGTATATACATATTTGATATACAAGGCAATACATCCTCCTTTTTTTCCCCTGCCTGTTCTTGCTAGACAAACTGTATCCTTCTATTAATCTATTCTACTGACTCCAGCAGTAGAGAAAACATAAGTAATTTTTTTTTATCATCATTGAGAAAACTTGACTAACAAAATGTTTTCACATCCAGTTGGGACCTACACTATGAAAACACCTTAGGCAATTTAAAGGGCAGATATCTTTCTCAATTCAAGAACAAGTATACATATCTGATTTGAGTGCTACTAAAAGAAAACAAAATCTATTCTTTCTTCAGGCTTTAATATTAGCTAAAACCCAGGCCCATATGGACCACAAATTAACTGATACGATACAATACAATAGGCCAGGTGCTCAAGATAAAGATCTTAAACATCATACTGGTCTGCTTAAAAGAGGAAAAATGGGACAGATTTAAAAAATTCTTTCTATAGATAAACCAGTTCACCATATTATGAGTGAACAAAGTGCAACATATGACTTGAGTAGGATTCTATGATTCTAGATAATGTGTCTTCAAGGAGAAAAACATACTTTGAAAAATACTTATTTTCCTTGTATTGCATCTGGGAAAATCCAACAAATTTGATTTGTATACTTAAGATACAGTAAATATTCAATATTTACTGTATCTATTAAAAACATATTCCAGGTATAGTCAAGAGACATTAAATCTAGCAGATTAAAGATTTTCAGCTATCATAAGAGCCTTCCTTATCCTCATAAGAGAACTTTCATAAGTGGCAACTCAGGATATTACTGCCATCTAGCATTTACATTGGAGGATGCCTACAGCTACAACCATATGAGACCTATCTGTCCACAATACTGTACAAATGTATCATAAATTACAGTTCCTGCCCCAAAGAACTTACAGTCCAAAAGACAAAATATAGCAGCAGGATGAGGCAAATTAATTATCTGTTTTGAAGTCAGAAATAACTTTATTTTATTGTCATTGTTATCTTTGTGAAGCTTCATACTTCACCACTCGGTACCATCATGGTCAATATAGAGAAACCAACTAACCGGTATTTAAAAAGACATTTGTTGTTTTCTTTTTACACCAACTTCAATTTTATTTTATCTTAAAAGTGCCACAGGACTCCTTGTTTCTTCAATTTTATTGCAATTTCTAAATGACTTTTTAAACTGTGGAACAGAGAAGAGACTAGGACTCAGCTATAATTTTCTGCCTTTTTTAAAATAAGGTAAATACTCAAAGCCCGAACTTCCATTTTTTAAAGAAGCAGATATTGTTTATCAGTGAATAAAGCTGGAATTTTATGTCTTATTTTCATATAACCTTTCCTAAGGAAAGCAAATTAGTCAGGAGAGGACCCACAGTGCAACTTACAACAGCACAAAGCCAGAGGAGCACAGCAGGAGTTTATCCAAACCCAGCCTGCTTTCCTTACAGTTCCTCCCATAAAGCTTCTTTGTAAGAACATTTTGGGCAGTCGGAGGTAAATCAGTTGTCACAATCTGTGGTTGCCATGACAACGAAAAGACGAGTGGCTCTCCCCAAGTACTAAAATGTACTAGAGGAAAGGAATACTGAATAGCTAATTATCTCTGATGTCATAATGTTACTGCTCTGCAGCAACAAGGGGAGCATATATGCAGTCTGAAAAAAAAATCAGGGTTTTCTGATATTCTGATTTTCCCATATCCCCCCCCCAATAAACCTCAAAACACATATACAAAATACACATTGGAGATTGTCACATATACACACCCTTTACTTAGTGGCTGAAATTTAGTTCAAAGTCCCCTTGGCACATTTATGAAGAAGGCTTTGTTTAAAAAAAAAAGGCAAGACAATGAGGTGCCTCTGTAAAATAGAAAATTCTGACATAACCTTAACTAGGATCTTCTCATTGTGTAACAATAATATTGTATATTTATGGGTTTTTAGGCTATACAGGTTATTACATGGTTAGATTGCCTAACATTTTCCACTATTATTGTTATCAGTTATCATCATCATTTAGCTCTGACAATTAGTTCAGACTGAATTTTCCATGCCAGGTGTCTGCTTCAGGCTGACATTTTTTAAATTTTAGCAAAAACAGTTTAGCCATTTCTGAGAGCAAGAAAGGAGAGAAATATGTTAAAAGTTTCTTACAGCTGTTTCACTGAAAAGTTCTAGCATTTCCATACTTTGGACAGGGGCTTAACATTTACTTGAGGTCCCCTAGTGTCAGTAATGTGCGTTTTACCATCCTCATGGAAATCCGTCCATGTTGTCAAGCTCTTGAAAATTGCCCTTTATACCTGCCCAGTGGAGATCGCTTAGAAGCTAGGTAGTATTATTCTCCAGAAAATTCCATCAACTCTGCACCCAAACAAGTTCTATAAATCTATCAGATTGAAAATATACCATCCCAGGACTGCAGGAACTTAATGGGACTTTTCCTGCAATTGCTTTTTCCAACACAGGGAAAGCTTCATCTTCTGGCACCACAATGGAAAGCAAGGAGGCTCCCTGTCCCAGGACCAGGTCTCCCCCACCCCCAGGACTCTCTCACTCCACAGGATGGATAGCACTCAGGGAATGACTCAGGGTTCTGCACTGAGTGGGTCTGTTTTCTGTTGCAGAAGTTGGAAGATGTACAGTGAGTAAGGCAGTCAGTTATAGGAAGAGAAAAGGATGTCTGATGGTTAACACAGCTGGGTGCCACTTCACAGAATCTCTCTTTGCATCTCATACAAAGCTCCTAAAAGATGCTGAGCAAGTCACTTAAAAGTCCATGGCTCAATAGTTTGTAAGACTGAGTCTGCATAGTGCATGTTACAAGACAGGTATTTTAGGAATGTTTTAAAGATTTTTCTTAAAAAGCATTCATAAGACTACTTTTCATATCCTTCCCTCTATAAACCCAGACATCTTGGTAACCATTAGTCAAACTGTATTTTAGATTTAATCCCAGGGAGAGGGATTAAACAGAGATGTGAATTAGTCAAAAGGAGCATGAAATTTATTTATCACATGTTCCTGCAGTTTATCAAATAGCTGTCACCTGTGTGTGTGGCCTATGTACATAAAAATCTACAAGTTCTTTTATTATGCAGAAGTGTTAGAAGTCACCAGTGCCCAGTAAAGCTGAATTCCCACTTTTCTCTCTATGCATTTTCACTAACACACATCAATCTGCACAGCTGAACATTACCTCATCAACAAAAGCACATCATGATTTCGGTTACTAGTCATGATCCTAGTAAATAAGGGCTTGATCCAAAGGCCACTGAAGTTCAAAGAAAAATAAGGCTCCTGTACAGGTTGGGCTCTGGATCAGGCCCTATCTGCCAAATATTGTGAATAGCGTAATAATTCTTCTACAGCCCAGGATTTCACTACCTTAGCTTTAAAAATAATGTCTATTTAGGCATTTCTGTCACTGATGAGTTATTTATTATCATTCAGTGAAATGTATCACTTAGATCCAGTTAAAGTACAAGTACTTCAATTCCCTTATGCAGCACATTCATCAACCTGACTATATCCAAGCATCAGGAGTGTTTTTTTAATTTACATTTCTGAGTAGTAAGCTTACCTGTTTGCTGAGATTAGAGGTAGTCAGAACAAATACTGTAAATTGTATTCTATCTTTGTTCAGAGTAAGTCAGTCTGCCATCTACATGCTTTATAAATTTGCAGGCTTTTGTATAACATTTGCAAAAGCTCCAAAAGAAATCATTTTTCATATTGGAAAAGTTTATTTGGCATAAAAATATCCTTTCATGTTTTCTGGATTGTTCTTGTCATACATTTAATAACAACATTACCATGGGATAATACCTCACTATTAAAATGATAATTCACACTGTAAGGATAGCTAATCAATTTACTTCCTAGTTTAGGAGTTGAATATCACTCTAACAAAAATTAACCACATTTTTCAAAATTGTAATACTTCTGAGACCTCATCTTCCAAGCTAAAAAGGCATGAACTGTTTTTTAAAGAGGAACAAATATTTTGTGTTTTATCGTTTAAGATTTTGCTGATACAGTGTGGGTAGAAGTATGTTCCTACTCAGAAAAAACATTTAGATATTTTCTAGAAACTACCTTTCTTGCAAAACAAACATGGGATATGCCTGCAACATGCAAGGGACGCTGTGTTGTAATTGTTCAAAATATGATTTTCTTTCAATTTTCATATGTAGACTATCTGGGTATGTCCACATGTCTCTTTTATTTTGAAATAAAACTGGTTATTTCAAAATAAAAAAGATTAGGTCCACATGACGTTTTCTTATTTCGAAATGACAGGCTCTGTCATTTCGAAATAAGAACCATCAATTTGAAACAGCTTAAACCCCATTCATTTCAAAACGGCTGTTATTTCGAAATAACAACTGTTTCAATAGCAGGTTTTCCCTTAATTCGAATTAACTTATTTCAAAAATAAGGACTTTATTTCAAAATAACTCATTTCAAAATAACTTATTTCAGAATAACAATGTGTGTGTGTGGACATAGCCTCTGGATGCAGTATTAAGTTTACTCTTTTAAGAGTAGCAACGACAGTACTTCATTCTTTTCCTCCTATTAAAATGTTATTTAGTATAGGAGTGACTTTGATCCAACTAAAAACCATGGTCATGTGCTAGGCACTGTAAAAACATAGGAAAGAAAGTGTCCCTGATCCAGACAGCTAGACAAAGAGATATCAAGAGTAGGAGAAAGTGACATAACAGAGAAGCAGAGTGAATACTGCAATATCTGCAAATATGTTAACAAGTTCCACAGTGGTAGCTGTGTTAGTTTAGTTTAGCAAAGCAAAAGAGGAGTCTTACACAGGGCTGGCGCAACCTGGTGAGATGGGTAAGTGTTGTAGGGGGGCGCCAACACTTCAGGAGCACCAAAATGGGGACCATGCCGTTGCGCTCACCTGTGTCATCACTTGTCTGCACCGGCATCTGCTGCGCTGCAGGGGGGTGCCATAAATGCTAGCACTGTTCCTGGTCTTACAGCTCTTTAAAGACTAACAAATATATTTTTGCATGAGCTTTTGTGGGCAAAGTCCCACTTTGTCACATGCCAGAGTGGAGAAGTGGGACTTTGCCCACAAAAGCTCATGTGAAAAATAAATTTAGGTACTGTAGTCTTTAAAGTGCCACAACACTCCTCTTTTGTTCGTATGTTAGTTTGTCCATCTCTTTATGCTTTTATTTTGTTATTTAAATCTATTCACTGAAGACATATTAGGAGGGAATGAGCTAGTGAAAAACAGAAAGTAAGAAAGAGGGCAGAAGGTGTTTGTTACCGTCAAATAGCATAGCAAATACTTATGTTTTGGGAGATCTTGAAATTTATAAGACATTAACCTAATGACACTAATTTAGCGTCATGCAATTTTAAAAGCTCTTTGTAAGTGAGGAGAATAGAGCATACTAGCCACTGCTAAATTTAAAGAAACATTCAATATATAAAAAAAAATTCTGTTCTCTTATATTTTTTCTCCTTTCCTAGGAATGAAGGGCCTTAATCAGAAGTACAGTAGTACCCCAGTAGGGGATGAAGGATGAAGGAAGACTGAATTCATGTAATCTCTTTCATGCCATGGAAAACAGCTCCAAGAACACAAATGGCAGCACACATCTTTGAGAAGGTTAAGTGGGAGAGCTGTCCGGGCAAGATTAGTGATCCAACCAACTCCTGGAGAAAGGATGGAAGGCACAGTAGCCACAAAGGATATTTCAGTCAATCTGTTGTAATGGTAGCAATGGAATGGCAGTGGAGAAATTCCACAATCTGCAGTAACAAGACAGGGGTCTGGGGGGAGAGGGGGGGTGCCCTGAGCATGGGACTTCATCACAGCTGGATAACCATGCTGTGTACTAAAGACAAGATTTGGTCCTAAATGTTCAAAAAACAAATAAACCTTATGCTAATGTAATAGAGGCAAAAGGAGATGAGAACTATTTCTATCTAATGTTAAGGAGCCATACTGCACCATGGATTTTTAAGTGGAAGTGACACTACTGGTTGTGAAACCAACAGTGTCAACATGGGGCAGTTAGAGTGCAACACACTGATTCACTCTAAAAGATTTATTTATTGCATGAACTTTCGTGGGAGAAAATCCCACTTTGTTAGATGCTCTGACAAAGTGTGATTTTTCTCCCACAAAAACTCACGCAATAAATTTGTTAGTCTTTAAGTGCCACAAGACTCCTTGTTTGTTTTGCTGAACTAGACTAACCTAGATACCCCTTTGGAGCTGATTCACTCTAACTCATACCACAATAGTTACCATTGTGGTACATTGTAGACCTGGCCTTAGTTTAAATATAACGCTCATTTAAAAAAAAAGGGGGGGGGGGTGGAGAGAAAAAAAACAAGTACCCACATCAGTGGGTGGGGGAAATTGATGGGGCTAGCAGTAAAAGGGGGACAGTCCTAGCAGCAAAGGAGGGAGACACTAACAAAGGGGCAATAGGTAGCTCCTGTCCTAGGAGTCTCTGGCATCCATTGGCCTTCTGTGAAAAAGGTATGCTCATTGTCCTACATTCCCCATCACCCAGGACTTAGCTCAGCATAGGGGCCACGAAGAGCCTTTCAGCTCTGTTCCCACACTGTACATTACCTGCCTGAACGAGGAATGAGACCCTGACCTGTCAGATGCTGTGGTTCTAGCTGACTGCCTGTTTAGGAGACAAGATGGTATTTTCTCCCCATGAGCCAACTGGTGGGGGACTCAGAGGTTTTCGCCTTTCTTGAAGCACCTGCAAGTCATATTAGGTTAAGTAGAAACACATGGTACCTAACCGAGGTATTGGTGTGCTATCACAACTTGCAGTTGGTTTCCAGTGTGGTTAAGAGAATAAAGTGAAAGGGTCCCAGAGGTAAAAAAAAAGGAGCAGGGATGTTGGTGATGGGCCTTGGGCTCATATGATAGGGTGAGACCTTGTGGCCATTCTGGGACCAAGTCAGACTTTCTAGAACCTGCAGGCTGAAGTCCTCACCTTGCTATACCCTCTGTCCCTCTCACACTGGGAGGGTGCAAATATTCAGAGAGAGCTGCATCCTGGAAAATAGTTTGAGGAAAGCCTATCCCACATTATCGGTTATATGGTAAGGAGTTCTGTAACATCCACACCACCACCACCAACACACATACACACACAGAGTAACCAGTTAAATGCCTGGTATTGGAGATTATCAGTTATGGACGGGTAGTGCTCCTTCCTTGTGTTGAAGTTCAGTGAAAGTTGCAGCCTGCCATTTAATTACGTGAATGTGTCTGTCTTCATGGTGCCACTGTGTCTAAATCAAAAGATTTATTTTAAATGATTTTCAAAAGCATGGAAATACCCCAAATTCTTTGCATTTATTCAGACTCATGACAGATGTATGGCATCTTCTGGATGATCACTATCACCAGTTTTCTTTTCCTTTATGACCTAGACAAAACAATTGTCCTGATTAAGGATTAATGGGATGCCAAGTTTTGTTTTAAAACAGAGTCATTGACAAATTATTTGAGCACAGAGAAGTCAAACTAAGGAGTTTTGAAATTTTGTTAAACTTGCACAAAAGAGTCAAACTGATTGGTGAAAGTCACTAAGTGGTGCCTAAGTCTACTGCTGCTAAAGATTTTTAATGCCAATGTGAGGAAGAGAAGCTTCCAAAAGTCCTAAATACACATGGGTCTAGCCCTAACTGAAGGGAAGTCATTCGATAACAGTCTTGATCAATGTAGCCTATCCATTCCTGAGAGAGCCAATAAAGGAAGCAGTAATACACTAACCTGACTTTCTCCAGCATACAAAATTCTTTACATTCAAGCTTGTATGGCTATGGAGACGGTGTTTCTTGTACTGAAGGATAGTTTTCTCATTGCTATGGACATAAGTCAGGCTAGACTGCAAACTCTTTTGGGCAGGGGCTATCTTTTTCTTCTCTTTCTGTACACCACCATGCACAGGGGTCCCACTCCAAGAATAGAACTCTGACACTACTGCGATAATCAGTCATAATAATGCTGTTAGATCTACTGGTTATCTTTAATATCACTAATCATGAGGCATTGCTAAAGCTCTTGTGGAGCTTGGTGGGATGGACACAGAGGCTTCAAGATATCTCTCTGGGAAGAATAATGAAGCTATGAGTGTTGTTGTTCTTCGCTGAAAGCCCTCACCAGTAGAGTGCCCAATACATAGCTTTTGTAAGGGGATCACTCAAGGCAGCAAAGATAAGTCTATAAACTGAGCTGCAGGCATTGTACAGAAGGCCTTGGTGAGATTTACAATCCATTTTACTCATTATTAACTTTACAGTTTCTATAAACAACCACGCAAACGTAACTGCTTGTTAACAAGATTAAAAAATGTTGAACAACTAACCACAGTAAAAGCAAGCCAGTCTAGTGAAATCATAGGACAGTAATTTTTTTTAGTCAGGACATTTGGCCAAGTCCATCTACACTGAATAAGAAAAATGCCAACTAGAACTTTCTATTGGGTTCACTTCCCTCTTCCATCTACCCACCTCATTTCATACTTTTCTTTCTTTTGTAAATTCCATTGCAACACTAATTTATGCATCAACTAAGAGACACAGGAAATTTTTGTTAAAGATAGTGCTGCTTTCCACAAGATGTTAATTGATCAGATTCTACTCTGACAGCTCAACATTATTGAATGTACTAGATGAAAAAAGTACTTTTTAAAATCCCATGCCCCTTGTACAAGCACTGAATTAGACAACTATGAAAGCAGAATGTCTCTAAGCTTATCCACATTAAACTGAAAATCCACTGTAAAATTCTAATAATGCCCATCAAGTATTATTTTAGAAATGCAGACAATTTATATTATACCTAGTTCAAATCTTTCACTTAATAGAAAACTAATTAGTTCTTCCAACAAAATATTCTAGACTCAGAAACACAAGTGTTCTATCTACACAACTAGTATAGCCATTGGGAAAGCTCCTATCCCCCTGAACCATTCATGCGATTTCTTCTTCTATATTGAATTGCTCCAGTTATAAGGCAGCCAAGTTTCCAAGATGACAGAGGAACCTCCTGTATAAGCTTACTAAACAACTTCCATGGAAGGCAGATGAAACATTCAGGCCCTGATTCAGCAAAGTATTTAAGCATATATCTAACTTTATGTATGAGTAATGCCATTGACTTCAGTGAGATAATGATATATCCAATATCTTTACGCTTATCCTCATTATTGCTACAGTCAATTAGTAAAAATTATGTTGTGGATATCTGTCCATTAAGAAATTGACAGATCATTTCCCATAGGACAATTTGGAACTGTCAGATGTTAACAACTTCTATCATTAACAGTGTATTTCAGACTTTAGCCTGCAGGCCTGAAAGGAAGATACTATACACAATTACAAATTCTTCAAGTCATGTAGTATCTCAAAGAGCATATATTAATAAATGGAAAATGTTGTTGAGGGTGTATATTAAACATTGTAAAATGAAAACAATGAAAGTCTTGGGGCATCAATGACTAAAATTTCTCCAGGCATAAGCTTTTGTGGGCTGCAACCCACTTTGTAGGATGCAATATGAGAAAATTTACATAAAATGAGAAAATTAAACTAGTATTATTCCACATTAGTCCATTAGACAAGTGTGCAGTCATTCATAAATTTTAATAGGTCATTGAGCATTAGTTTTATTGTTATACATCTTCAACTAAAGTTTTAGAAAGAAAAATCACACCAATTTCTGTCAGTCTGACCTACTGTAAGATCCTTTTAAATTGCAAAACCCCTGTAATTAATGCTACCCTGAGTGCAAGTGGTAGAGAACCACTTCCTAGAAACAATTAAACATACACAGGTTTAAATTAATCCATCAACATAAACATTAATAAGTCTTCATGATTTTATAGCACTCAACAGGAATCCCATCTAACATAGTAGTCTTCCCTGATTAAAGTTAAATATTGCCTTTCCCTGAATCTTGTTGTCTTCCTCTTTCATTTCCTCATTTAAGAATTCTGGATGCTTGATTTGCCTTCCCCTCCCACCAGCAGAACAAATTAACAAAAAAAAAAAAAGAGCCCAACACTTGAATTTCTGTTAAGGGCCATCCATGTTTTCATAGCCTTGTTATTCTCTGACTGCAAGCATGTGGCAATTATTCTTTACATACAGCTGTTACCAGTTTAGTATGTCTTTGTTTCTTTTTAAATAGGTCAAGCCAGTAATTGCCCTAAAAAAATTTCGGTGCATGAGACATTTAAATCATATTCATGACAAATGGCTTAGATTTTAGTCGGTCAGTTTAAGTACTCTAAATCGGGACTACAGTGGTGTAGCGATGGGGGTGGGGAGTGCACCATGCCACTCCATACCTTGCAGCAACCCCAGCCCTGCAGCCCAGTTCCCGAGGGATCACAAAAATGGGCTCAGCCCCTGGGTGCCGGCAGGGGCTGGACACTCTTGCTGTGCCAGTGCTAGATTGTCGCCTCCTACAGAGACAGCCATAAGTCTGGAGATTGATGGGCTAGAAATTCTAAGCTGGTCCTGCAGATGCCTCAAACACCACATACTCTACATCAGATGGCAGCATAATCAATAGAAACAATGTCTTGACAGAGACTTGTGTAGGGTTCCTCCCCTTTTTGGTGCCCTCACAATATGGAGGGAAGATTCCCACAGAACTCCAGCATGGAAGTTTCTGTGGGTAAGAAACAGAAGGAAAATTCTGCTGAGCCACACCTCCCCATTTTTCAAAGGGGTAGCCATGTTAGTCTGGCAAAACAAACAAGGAGCCTGGTGGCACTTTTAAAGACTAACAAATTTATTTATTGCATTTTGTTAGTCTTTAAAAGTGTCACCAGACGTCTTGTTTATTTAACTTTCCCTTTTGTTTTCCCTTCCCTCAGCAAAAGAAATCTACTGAGTCAGCTCCTTCTACTTATTTTCTAACACTTAGTGATGCTCTAGCACTAGGCTTTCCACTGTAAGCCTATCTTAGATCCACTAGGGAAGTTTTGTGTATTCTTCAGTTGTAACATGTGACATTTTATAAGGTGCATCATCCTGAAAGAATGTTATGCTTTCTGAGTCTCATATCATAATTATAAAATTATAGCATGCCTTCATCTATCTCAAACTTTACATGATTACTATATCAGGAAAGGAGTAAGGGCAGTGAAGTGAAAATATTCAACCAATATTTTTTTTCTGAAAGTTTAAGCAAGTAATAGTGTGATTATATAAGTAATTAATTTTCCAAAAGGAAGTATGTAGAGAAAAACAGGACAATGTTTGTGCATGTTTATTTGCATGCACAGCTCTAGATTAATCAGCTAATGTATAATCTTTCACAATATCAGTTTACTGGAAGCTGTGGATATATTTTTAGATTATGATGATATATACAAAATTTCTCAGTGTAGTAAATCCTCCTATACAAATAACTAGTCAAGAATTCAATCCTTTTCATTTAGCAAAATTGTGTGTATTAATTAATTTAAAATAGCTTAATTATCATGTGCTCAATATAAAACCTGTCATGTGTCCAAAAGGAATAGCAACAACAAAAAAACCCTCCCACCTTCAGGTCATTTCACATTAAATTTTCCAGTCTCAAGGTCTCATATGGCCATTACTCCTCTGTGTGAAGGCTGCCTTTATAGCCTGTCAAAGCCAGGGCCAGTACACAATTTTTTTTTATAAGCATGAACAGCCACTGTTTGTGTTTCATCATAAATTTTCAACTCTATCTTCTCCTCTTTCAGTACATATAAAACATGACAAGAGGATTGTGTAGATGAAAGCACGTTCTGAGGCAACTGAAACCATCAAATCTAGCCTTGATGAAAACAATCATTTTGTACTTCAGTCCTCCTTTTCATTCAGAATTTATGGTTGATGAAAGTTACTCTGGAGCTATAGTGACTTAGACAGATCCAGGTGCTCAACATTACCCTGTAATCTGTTCAAGTCAAAGCTTATCTGAAAGTTATTTTAAATGAAAAGCAGGGCTTTGGTTGCAGTGTCTTAACAGTCACCTGTACTTGCATTGTGCACTATTCACTATCCTCACTGATCTCCTACCAATAAAAATCTTGGAGCCAAAACAAAATCAGTCAACAAAAATCGAAGGGTGGATTGCATTACTCCAGAAACCCTATTTTCATGATTTACACAGCTGGAAAAAAAAAATAAGAAAACTACTGACTACTTCTCCATACATCATTTAAACACTAGCTGCTGCTTGCTGAGCAGAATCTGTCAGTCATGTTGCAATCAATGCAATTCCAAAATATATTCCCAAAGTGTTGTAGAAGCAGCATTAAAATATGCTGTGTGAAATTTTAGCACCATTGAAGCTTATGGGAATTTTAGCCTCTGTTCCGCCAGAAGAGAATTATGAAACAAAACACTTGGTGATCTCCAGATTGTTTCCAAGATGAAACAAAGTCTATTTGGGTCAAAATAAGTTTTGGAAAGAAAGTTGCCAGAAGTTCCCCTGAGATACTCTTTAGGGTTAGAGACCTGCAAGTCCACAGACATCCACATTATAGCCAAAGATATTTGCATCCATGGATATAATGCAGATATCCACACGCCACTTCTTGTGAATGCAGATCAGATACAGGTCCACATATTTTTATCTGTGCAGGGCTAGAGCCCTGCAACTATGCAGATATCCACATTATATCTGCAACCACGGAGACAACACGGATATCTGTGGACCATTTCTTGCAGATGCAGATCAGATGTGGATCCACATATTTATATCCATGCAGGGCTCTCTTTAGGATATGCTACAGATCCCCAGGATCTGCCATCGATATGGATAGAGACTGCTAATGTTTATAATGCAATAAATACTGCTGGAAATTGTGTGATTACGAGGTGCTTTAGTTTCCCAGATACAGACTGGAGGCGATCCTATCCTTGGGGTGGGGGGAGGTAAGAGGGTGAGCAAGCCAACTGTCCTGGGACCCACAGTTCTGCACTGCTCCCCACCCCACTGCCTTCAGCAGCAAGCAGCAGAGGGGCAAGAGTGTGGGGCCTGGACCCTGGGCCTGCCTGCCGCACCCCCACGGCAGAACAGCCAACCCAAGGGAGGGGCAGGAGTGCAAGGCCAAACCTCTGGTTTGGCCTGCCCCACCCCACCCAGCATCAGGCAATCGGCCCCAACAGGCTTACTGGCCTGGACGCAACCCCCATGGACAGCCCTGACTGAAGGACAATTGGTACTAATAAGGAAGGGTCCAGATTTTCCTCGATGCGATAGGTCATCACAATATAGTCACTGAACTAACAAGAGGTGATGTCATTTTAGATTTGGTTTTGGTGAATAGAGAGGACCTCATAGAACAGCTGGTTGTAGGGAAAAATTTTGGTTCCACTCATCATACATTAATTCAGTTTAGGTAAATGGAAAGCAAAACAAAAATATGTTTCAGGCTAGGATCCTTGATTTTAAAACAGCAAACTTCAAAAAAAAATGATAGGGAAATTAGTTAGGGAAGTGGCCTGGATTAAAAAATTTAAGGATCTCAATTAGAGGAGGGTTGAAATTACTTTAACTCAAAGTAGCATAAACTATCTGAAGCCTGCACTGCAAGCAAAGGGAAAATATTCATAGGGAAGTGTTGTAGACCAGGCCAGATAAGTAAGGATTTCAAAAAGGCTATTAAGAGAAATCAGAAGCCTACAAGGAATGGAAGACTAGATAAATCAGTGTGGAGGTCAAATGGTATATAGAAAAAATGAGAACAGCCAAAACCCAGGCAGAGTTAGAGCTTGCAAAGGAAGTCAAAACAAGTAGTAAGGGATTCTATAGTTTAAATTCATCCATATTAATGGGATCAGATCAGGGTGTCCACATGAGCTCCACCTAAGGCAATAAATGGAACTGACATGAAATTGCAAGTCCCATAGCAAGCATTTTAAATGAATCTATAAACTCAGGGGAGGAAGGGTTGTACCCTATGACATGTTTTTGTACAGGGAAATCATGCCTCACCAATATACTAGAATTCCTTAAGGAGTCAGTGAGCATGTAGGCAAGAGTAATCCAGTGAATACAAATTCCAAAAGGGTAGCCGTGTTAGTCTACCTCAGCAAAACAAACAAGGAGTCTTGTGGCACTTTTAAAGACTAACAAATTTATCTATCCCATGAGCTCAAGTAGCAATGGTATCAAGTTGCACTGGGGCAAGTCTAGGTTGGATAGGAGGTTGGACCATTGATCTTACCCAGCATTGGCTGTTCTTATAAACCTCGCATCCTTCCAGGTTTGCTGAGTGATAGCATAGTGGATTGCAAAGGTATGGACCAATAACCAACTCGTAGTTCAGCAAACATCTTGAACTGGCACTTGAATGAGGAACACCGCTGACAAAGCTTGGGCCCTTGTGCAATAGGCTGTCAAGACAGCTGGCGTCATGACATTCACCATGCTCATAGCATGCTGTTATCCAGGATGAGATTCTTAAGGATGACACCAGCAGGACTTTCATCCTATCAGTTATCACTACAAATATCTGTGGTGACCTACAGAAGACTTTGGTCCTTCCAGTGTAAAAGGTCAAGGTCCTCCTAACATCTAAGTTATGGAGCCTCCAAACTTCAGTGGACTTGTGAGGTTTCAGAAAGAAAACTGATAAGATGGTGTCTTGGCTAGAGTGAAACTAATATACCACCTTTGGATTGAAGGCTGGATACAGTAGCAAAGAGATCTTGCCCTTAAAGAACACTGTGTAGAATAACACTGATGTGAGAGCCCTTATCTCAGAGACTGTCTGATGTGATTGCACTCAGAAAGATAGCCTTCCATGAGAGAAGAAGCAGAGAACACAATGTTAAGTGCTTGAAGGGGGGGGTCCTGTGATCCTGGACAGGACCAAGTCAGATCCCACAGTGGAATGGACTTTCAGACTTGAGGGTAGAGCCTTTCTAGTCCATAGAGAAAGCTGACCATCATCTTGTGGGAAAACAGAAATCTGTAATTCATTGATGGGTAGATCACTACCATGTGACCTATATAAATGTAGGCACACACCTCAGTGGCCTAAATGGATCCAACACCTTCTAGCTAGGAAATACTTCTTGGCAGCTGATTATCATTTCTACTGTATTGCACTGTTCACCTTTATAAATAGTTATTCATACACAGAAAGCTGTCATTTTAATACCTTTGGATTTTGTTAATAATTTGATTTTGCTATACAATACTTTGGCATGTGGATGGGGCTGAAAGCAAGAGCTAGAAAGCTGCATCCAAAGACAAATATCAAATAGAAACCATCAGCAAACAAACAAAGTGCCAACAAAAAGCCAACAATACACAGCATTATGAGTTCACATCACTAGTATGCACACTAGGCATTCTTCATTTTCCTTATTCTCATGGATTCAGAGCCAGACCCAGTGATGACAAGTCCTCAGCCCACTTCATGCAAAACTTCTCATCTTTATCCTCACAGCTTTCAGCCTGTCAAATGCACACTTCACAAGCATCATGCAACTCCTAAATGAGTAATTAAACTTCTGCCAGATGCTCCACAGTCAGAATACCACATCGTTAAACACTATAAAAACAAACAGTGTTGTTCCTGAAGTTCCAGTGAGCAGAAATACCCATTCCATCCAAATAACGTCTACTTTCCCTGCATGTCCAAACTAGCCGTATCTCCTCAGCTCCCTGTCATCATGCACTTTGCTGATTCATGAACACCAACATATGATATATAGAATCATAGAATCATAGGGCTGGAAGGGACCTCATGAGGTCATCTAGTCCAACCCCCTGCCAGGGTTTTGTCTAACCGAGCCTTAAATATCTCCAAAGATGGAGATTCCACCACTTCCCTAGGTAGCCCATTCCAATGCTTCACCACTCTCATAGTAAGAACATTTTTCCTAATATCCAGCCTTGACCTCCCCAGCTGCAACTTGAAACCATTGTTCCTTGTTCTGTCTTCTGTTACTACTGAGAACAGCCAAGCTCCATCCTCCTTGGAGCAACCCTTCAAGTAACTGAAGGTTGCTATCAAATCCCGCCTCAGTCTTCTCATCTGCAGGTTAAATAAGCCTAGTTCCTTCAGTCTCTCTTCACAAGTCTTGTGCTCCAGCCCCTTGATCATTTTTGTTGCCCTGCACTGGACTCTCTAATTTGTCCACGTCCTTCTTGTAGTGGGGAGCCCAAAACTGGACACAGTATTCCAGATGTGGCCTCACCAGTGCAGAATAGAGGGGAATGATCACATCCCTTGATCTGCTGGTAACACTTCTTCTGATGCAGCCCAGTATGCCATTGGCCTTTTTGGCAGCAAGAGCACACTGCTGACTCATATCCAGCTTCCCATCCACCATGACCCTCAGGTCCTTTTCAACAATGCTGCTAAGTAGCTGATCACTCCCCAGCCTGTAGCAGTGCATGGGGTTTATCTGTCCCAAGTGTAGGACTTTGCACTTGTCCTTGTTGAACCTCATGAGATTTCTATTGGCCCATTGCTCCAATTTGTCTAGGTCTCCCTGAATCCTGTCCCTGCCCTCCAGCATGTCTACCGTTCTCCCCAGCTTGGTGTCATCCGCAAACTTACTAAGCGTGCAGTCTATCCCATCATCCAGATCATTAATGAAAATGCTGAACAGAACTGGCCCCAGGACCAACCCCTCGGGCACACCACTCGTTACTGGTTGCCAACCCTTTGTGGTCATCCGGGATCTGCAGGACAGCCAAGTAGTATTTTTGCCATTGGTGTATTCATGTATTCCTTACTGCAGAAAACTACAAGCATGCACATGTGTACTGTTACTGGTCCCACCTCAACCTAGGAACCCCATTCTCTCCAAGCCAGCTATTATGTCCACACCCTGAGTAAACCACAGAATTAACTGCTTCACAACCTCCACAAAAAAAGCAACATGTGACTTGCAAATCATTAATCACCGACCTATAGTAGCCTGGAGTAGGCGCGTTCCAGATGGCAACAGCAAACCAGTCCTATTCTGACATAGCCTTCCTTATTTGCATGTCATGAAACTGAAGCATTAGGGCAAGCTCCTGCAAAGTTAAATGAAGGTCTGCTTCCTTATACAGAAGTTCTGGATCCACTGCTGTTTACTCTGCATGGGCATGTTGATGTGATGCCAACCAACTGTGCAAGTTGTCTTGTACCACAGGCGCCAATCTACATATGGCAAATCCTCAGAGAATGTAGCATGGAAGAGTTGTCCCCAAGTCCTATCCAAGTCCCCACTGACACTCTGTTCAGAAACTGCTGCTGAAATGTCATCCCCCCATCTCACAGACCTTTTCTCAGAGTTCTGAGGCAATAAAACAGTTCAGTCACAAGCAGGAACGGCTCATCCAACAGTAATGAATCCACAAATTAGCAGCAACTGAAACAAATGAGAATGTGTGTCTTGCAGAGCAAGAAGCACTTCAGCTATATGTATTATTTGGCTAAACACCTCTGCAGAAGGGCCCAAGAATGACAGAAAGTTTTCCCACAATACATTAATCAATTCCCAGTGTGGCTCATGTCAGCAAGACACTAAGAATCCTGGGATATATCCCCAGAAATTTGTGCCAAAGATGTGCAACTGCAGCTCTTACATAAATGCACACAGACAATCAGAGGAGTGTGTGGCTCTGTATGTTTGGCAAGCATGTGTACACATACAAGCCAAGACATGGGTACACTCTTCAGTGCAAACATGCCCCAAGAGTCAGCAACACCTGAGAGGCATGAGAGTGTTCACAACCCCAAAATCATACATCCTTTTACATTTATATAGATTTATATTTTCAAGCTTTATTACTGACCCATGAGAGCTATAACTTTTTAAATGGTATCAAATAGTCTAACATAGTCACATGACTCCAAAAGCTGGGGCCCAAGGTACAGCCACTATATGCCTCTGCCTTAATCCAGGTCTGCTTTAGGAAATAAAAGTAAAAAGTAATAAAAATAAAAATAAACAAACTCACAACATCTTCATGATACCCATATGAGACAGGCAAGTAATATTTTTATTTCCATTTGACAAACAAAAAAAACAAACACTGCGACGTTAAGTGCCTTGACAAAGTCATGAGAGTTGGACTAGAATTTGGGAATTACTAGTCCCTGTGTTCAGACTCAGTCTATCTACTAAAAATTTAAAGTTACCTATCAAAAATTTCCAGTTAAAAAGGCAAAGTTACTGTAGTAAGTAGCAGCTCAAACATCAAAATAATTTATCACTGAAACATTACAGAACATCAGATATGACAATTCTCTAGCATTTATTTTAGCAGGATTCATGCTGTCACAACATGCTGAGCACACTTTTAGTCTGTGTTGCGTAGGAGAATTGTAATAAAAAACAGTTCATTCTGAATATCATTTTAACTGCCTGTGTGAACATATGGTGCAGGGGACAACATGTTTGCTTTCTTCATATTTGGAAAGGCAGTTTTGTATATTTGTGAATTCAGTGTCTTATTTTTATTTCTAAATATATATTTAATATTAGGAATAAATGATATTCATTAATTCACCTTGATTGCTTGCTTTAGGTTACTTCACAAATCTAGCCTTAATCACTCAAAATTATATGAGTACTCTAATTTCTGACACGTGCTGCAATTAGGGCAAGTACGGCTAAGTAAATAAATTTAGGAGTTCATTAGCATAATTGAGGGGAACACCTGTCCACATGCATGCCCTCACACATGCACACAATTGATAGACTTCAGAAAGACAGAATTGCAGTCTGTGCCTCAGCAGGTAAAGGCAATTTATTTTTAATAGCTGAGCATCAGAAACCTTAAATTATGAAATAGCATCAGGAACACTGTAGCACTGTGCATTGGTAGTGAGATTGCTGAGCATGTCCTAGGTAGTTTGTTTACAAAACTACACTGCTGTAGCAGTAAGAGAAAATAACCAAACCAAAACAAAAAGTAGTGGAACTATATAAAACTACAAACATCTCCTACTGGATAAACTTCTCACTTACCTATAATTTTTCCTTACCAGATGTTAAAAAGAGCTAAATGCCCTAGCAACTGTTCATGAGGCATTCCACGCCCTTCTGCATCCAACAAGTTTTGAACAGCGTTCTCCCCCTCACCCTTTAATCCATGCTACTTACCCTTATGCCCTTACTAACCTTTTGACAGCTGTTAAGATTAAGGACACTGCCCTGAAAACTGGAAAGCAGCAAGGATAGCCATTTTTAAGGAAGTAATCAAGTAACAAAGGATAATACAGATTTAGTGGTTTAACATCAGCTATGGGGGGAGAAAATCTAGGATATCTAGAGGAAACACCTGGAAAAGTATTTGATTAAGGACAGCTAGCATGGATGCAGGCAAAAGATGTCATGGTTAACAAACCTTCTGGAGTTCTTTGATAGTACTGCCTGGTAGATAAGAGACTTTCACTGAATGTCAGAGCTTTAAAAATGTGTGTGACTGCAAATACACTGAAAGCAATGTTCCCTTCAGAACTGTACAGAATCTCACTATTAGTCATGTAAATGTCATGTAATTTTAAGATTCCTGAGCTATCACTATGATGAAAACAAATAGTCATTACCATCCAAGCACCAAAAAAATAGTTTCTGTCCTGGCATGTTCTCCTAATTTGCTTGAAATTTCTGCTCTTCAGTCCACAAAGCACCAAAAACCAAAGACCAACGACAAGTTACTTGTTTTTTAACTGTCAGCACATGAGCAATACAAATAGGTATGCTTCCATTCACCTAGAGCCTCCAATGTACCTCTGATGTGCTTTGGATTCATATCTGCTCTAATGAGTACAGTGATGAAAGGGAAATCTCAGGATAGTTCACAGCATCTTCATATACAGACAGCCTCTCCACTACAACCTCCACACCCTGCCCAAACGCAGTTAAGATGAGAACACAGATACCCTATTCACTCTTGATTTCCTTTGAAAGTGAGCAGTCAAGGTACACTCAATGAATCTGAAAAACATACATTTCTAAAAAACATCTTTGGTCTCTCCTCTCATCCTTGTAGCAAGCCCTCCTGTCAGAGGCTTTAATTTCAAGTGTCCGGAAAGACTGTCCCTTACTTACACCTTCCAGCTTTACTTTGATCCACCCCCCACAATCTGTGACATGTATGTACCCTCTGAGGAAAAGATGACAATCTTTTATTGAATGCCCATCGTGCCCCCAAAATCCTTTCAGGGCTGTGCAGAGGAAAAAAAAAAACATTGCCTATGCATCGCAATGAGTAGAACTTCAGAGGTTTTTTTAAACCCAAAACATTGACTCCCTGTATAATTCTGGATTTTACTTACATGTAGGGACCCTTTCCAAAAGGTTTTCTGCCCTTCTTTCTATCCTAAATGCTACCATTTTATGCACGTTAATAATCCTAACCAAAGGTGTCAAATTGAAACTAGTTTGGCTTTAAAAACAGGTTTCATAATTCATTAACATTAATTCTACTTGGTATCAAATATGAATCTGTGCACAGATGAAAAATTGCCTGCTACATTGCGGCAGAATTTTTATTACTCACACTGAATGAAAGGGAAAGAACAAAATTTCACTCAGAGGTCAATATGAGTTTGGAGGCATTTTTGTGGTGATAAGGAAAACTTATTTTTACTTGTGCTGAAAACACCTGATACAAAAATCACTGAGACATAATAACTGAAAACCCCACAGTGCCATTTTTACTGAATCAATTTTCAAAGAACTGCACTTTAGTGTATTAACTGTTTAGCAACTGAAAACAAAGACAGCAAGTACTACAGCTCTCCGCAGCTCCACAAGTGCTCTGTGGAACACATGTGGATCCAGAACACTGCTTGAGAACTGTTATTCTGAGAAAATTAGGACCAGAGAATCTGTCAAGATACTGAACTACAGTATTTTCCTGATCCTAATAAATCATTTTATAACTATTGCTTTAAAATGGGGGGTTCTCTATTATACTCCTTCTCCTTAGTTTATTTCTATAGAGAAAAGCTGTCTGTCATTTCAGTTTAACCTTATTAGATGCTCTTTCAAACCATTTATTATTATTTTAAAAGGTCTTTGCACACAGGTTAACAGGAGAATTTCTAATTAGGATGTAAATACATATGTGATAAATAGACTAAAGTAAGTACTGGAAGTGATGTGTTGTTTCTTTTCATAAAGCTAAAACAAACATGCCCCAATGTTATACAGGACATAAGTACATTGTTGTTACAGCAGAGTAAAAGAGCATATTGTACATATACCCTATATATGTTCATTTATTTGATATTACATTGTTATGTATATTTAGTAGGACTATGAGAAGGATGGAAATTCCATTTTGCAAGGATTTCAAAGCTTTTGCAATTCAGCTTCATTTCAAATCGGAATAAATCCTGAACGTCAATTCTCAGTGAAGGAAATTTTTTTAAAAAGATTGGATCAAAAGGTTCTTTATTTTACTTCAACTGTGCCTCATATTATAACTCAATATAGAATGAAACATGCCAAATTTTCATGTTGAATCGACTGTTTTGAAAACAGTTGAATTTCGCCCAAATTTTGTGTTGGAGAAAAACCAAAAAGAAGAAAGACCTGGATATTGTCAAAACTGTTTCCTCCTGCCCCAAACTTCTCCTTCTCCCCCAAAAGGTAAAGATCAACTCAATTTCAAAGGGTATGTCTACACTTGAAAGTTAGGTCGACTTAAGAAAGCTTAAAATGACATAACTTACTCCAGGCTTTCATTAGGTCAACTTAAGTACGTCCTTACGTCAACTTAATAACTACCCCCTGTTAGGTCGACCTAACACTTAAATTGACCTTATTAGGCCAACTTAAACCTGGTATGGACACCTTATGAACCTAATTGGAGAGGTGGACCTAACTGGCATCCTGACCTTCTCCCAGAGTTCTCAGCACCAGGAAGAGCCCACCCTCGCCTACCACAAGGCTGGACAAAGACCTGCCCACCATGCTCTTCAGAGCTGGCCAGGACTGCCTTATTGGCAAGTCTCAGGGCAGCAGCAGCAGTCAGCAAAGGAGGAGGGCCCCATCCTGGATCCAGGAGGAGCTCCTCACCCACCTTGCCATCTGCAGGGACAAGACAATGCTGTCCCAGTTGCAGGGCAGCCATTGTAACCAAGAGGTATATGCCACTATCTCCTGGGCCCTGGCTCCCAAGGGGCACACCGGCAGCACCTAGCAGGTCTGGGTGAAGATTAAGGACTTCTAGAAGTGGTACCAGAGGGTCTGGGAGCGCCCCCACCACCAGCTGCCCTTACTTTGATGAGTTCCATGCCCTCCTGGGAGGGATAGCAGCGGCCTTCCACCCACACCATTGACGCCACCGAGTCCCGCTGCCTGATGGACAAGGATGTGATGCTGGAGCAGCGTGAGACCAGCCAGCAGGAGGGCACCCTGCCAGCCCTGGACCTTGGAGCCAGCCCTGAGCTGATCCCTGCCCCAGCAGAGCGCCAGGCCTCAGCAGAGAAACAGGAGGAGGGGCAGGCTCCTGTCATCGATGACAACCAGGGTGATGGGATAGTGTGCTGGACACCTACTGCGCCTGCCAGTGAGTGTGCCCTCCCTCCCTGCTGCCAGGCAGAGCATGCCTGTGGGGCAAGCACTGCAGGAGGACATGTCCCAGGAACAAGCAGGGTCCTGGAGAGGGCCCCCATGGGGCAGAGGGGTTAGGGGTCATGTGGCGGGGGGCCCAGACCCAAGTGGTGCATGGGTGTGTCGGGAGATGGGGCGGGACCATAGGTGGGAGCATCAAGGCCAGACAGCATGCACCCACACTGCTGGCACACGGCGCCAGGAGACACCCCTGGGGAAGGGTGGCCTGCAGCTCGCCACTGTGGGCACCACACCTGACCTGGGCAGCACAGCATGGCAGCATGTTCCTAGGGGCTCCTGTCCCAAAGGACAGTGATTGGGAAGCAGGGAGATGGTCAAGGGACAGCAGTTCCTGTCAGGCGGCACACCACAAGAGCAAACTAGCTAATGGGAGGAACTATGTTCTCTGCTTCTCTCCAGCAGCTCTGGTGCCCTTGCCATGCACCACTCCCGGGACCCCTCCTGCCCCAACCAGGAGGCACACTGCTCATAGGATGAGCACCTTGGGGACCTGGTCTGCATCACCAAGGACTCAGAGGTGCACCTGACAGCCTGACAGGAGAGAGTCAATGCCTACCAGAAGGCCAGGCGGGGGATGCTCCAGCACCTCCTTGACCTGGTCAAGTGGCAGACTGTCACCCTGCAGCACTAGGCAGACAGCCTGCAGTGGCTAGAGGAGCACTTTTACCCTCAATGGGCCAAGGGTGCAACTGCCCTGGACCCCAGCATCCCTGTCACCAGAGCTCCAGGACGCAGGGTGGCTGCATGCAGGCCTGGGATCCACCCCTTGGAGGCCACTAACACTGGCCCCTACCCCTACCCTCATCCCCCACAAAACCCCCACCCACCAGAGTTCCCCCTCTAAATAAAAACTATGTTCACTTTTATATCAGCTCATTTTTTTATTGGTGTGGGAACAAGTGGGGGTGCAGACATGGGTGGGTGGGGGAAGTGATGGTGCCTGGTAGCAGGCCCACCCCTCAGTGCTCCTCACTGACAAAGTGGGCCTTCAGCGCATCCCTGATGATGACCACTCGGTGGTGGGCTCGCTGTGTCTGGGGCATGGCGTTGGGCTGCTCAAACTGCCCAGCAAGGCATTCGACTTCAAGCTTCCAGAAGTGGGGGAACCTTTCTCCCTACAGCTCACAAAGGTTGTGGAGTATACAGCAGGCACTGACAACCTCCAGGATGGTGCACTCGGTGAGGTGCAGGTGCATCAGGAGGGCCCTCCACTGTGCCTTGAGCCATTTAAAGGCACGCTCCACACCCAGGCAGCACCTGTTCAGCCTTCAGTTGAAGAGCTCCCTGCTGGCATCTATATTGGTGGTGTAGGCCTTCATGAGCCAGGGGAACAAGTGGTTGGTGGCATTTCCTACAATCAGGACAAGCACCTGCATATCCCTGAGGATGATGGTGTGCTGGGGGAAGAAGGTGCCCACCTGCACCTGCCTGTACAGGGCAGAGTTCCTGAGCACATGGACATCATGTCCCTTCAGTGGCCAGCCCATGTAAATATTTGTGAAGAACCCTCGGTGGTCCACAAGTCCCTGCAGGACCATAGAGTAGTAGCCCTTGTGGTTCATGTAGTCCATGGCCCTGTGTGCCAGGGCTTGGATGGGGATGTGGGTCCCACCCGTGATGCCCTCACAGTTAGGGAATCCGAGTGTGGCAAGGTCATTGAGGATGTCCTGCAGGTTGCCTGGGGTGACGAGGCAGGCTAGCAGGACGCAGCTGATGGCTGTGCTGACCTGCAGAAGGGCAGGCCCCATGGTGGCCTTGCTGATGCAAAACTGGTGGGTAGCAGAGTGGTAGGAGACTGGGGTTGCCATCTTCCGGACTGCAATGGCCACTCACTTATCCACAGGCAAGGCAGGTCTGAATCGAGTGTCCCTGCACTACAGGACTGGGATGATCTCACAGACCAGCTCAAGGAAGGCCCGCTTGCTCTTGCGGAAGTTCTGGTGCCACTGGTTGTTGTCCCAGGTGGTGAGGAGAATGCAGTTCCACCAGTCACTGCTGGTTGCCCATGCCCAGAAGTGATGGGGCACAGAGGGCACCATCAGCATTGCAGCTCACAGGCTCAGCATGGTGGTGGTGCTGCTGCTGTCTGCCTCCACGCCATCAGGGTCCAGGAAGAGTGTACTCCAGGTGTAGAGAGCATTGGGCACTGGACAGCAGGTGTTGAGCACCCCTCTGGCAAGTAGCATGAACAGAGTTTGGTCCATGACCTCCTCATGCTGCATGTTGCTATGCACAATGAAAGGTGCTGAGCTCACTGTGAGAAGTGGATTTTTTCACCCCTCCTTGTCGTTCTTTTTGCTATGGCCAAACTCCCACCTTGGATGGAATGTAGCTTGTTAGGCCTCTAATTGGGGAAGAAAACAATTAGGTAGTGTTATCTCCTGGCAGCAGACAGTAATGACTTTCCAAGAAGAGTTATTGTCGGTATCCAAACCGGGTTGAACCAGACCTGAAGGAAGTGATAAGACAAACTATAGCTCGCAGCTGCAAGACTCATGAGCTCATCTACTGACCAAGGTCAGTAAGTTTCCATGCCAACAAGCAATATGCTAAATGTCGGGGGTCCAAGGCATAAAGCCAGGGTTCTGGCTTAGGCATGTTGGAGAGACGATAGGTCGGTAGCCTGTCATGTCGCTCCGGGACCTGGCCAATCCCCCCAGGCATCTCCCCACCCTTAACAAAAGGTGTTATACCCCTTGTCAGTTTCAAAAGGGATAGCCGTGTTAGTCTAGTCAAGTAAAAAAACAACAAGGAGTTGTGTGGTACTTTAAGACTAACAGATTTATTTTTTGCATGAGCTTTCGTGGGAGAAGATTTTTCGTGGGATCTTCTCCCATGAAAGCTCATGCAAAAAATAAATCTGTTAGTCTTAAAGTGCCACACAACTACTTGTTGTTATACCCCTTGACTGATCACCAAGGGAGTCTGCAGGGTTTTTTCCTCTTTTTTTTTTTTTTTGGCAGATCTTTTTCTTTTCCTTTTCTTTTTGAATTCTTTTACTAAGTTTTTAATTTTCACCTGTTCACCCTGGAGTGAAGGGCCGTAGCCCTTGGCATGTCCAAAGGAGGTGGCAGGGGGTGTTCAACCGCTGCAGCTGGTCACAGTGGGCTCTGATTTCTAAGGCCACAGATGGGAGCCCAAAGGCTGTCCTGTGTGCCCTTGGTCGCGCCACTTTAACACTGGTCCAGCCAAGTGCAAGGAGCATGCAGTTGGTAGACGCCAGACCGGTGGACTGCTGGTTGAAGGCAACAGATAGGAGCCCGAAGGCTGTCCTGTTGGCCTCAGCTGCAGCCATCTCAACACCGGGCTGTTCTCTATCATGTCCTGTTATTTTTCTCCCGAAGACACAGATCTGCTGTCTGTCACTACGGAGATAACATCTAAATGTGGTAAATATAATTAGGTTAAATTCGGAGCCTAAATTGGGAATGCCCTTTCAGTGAGTGGATACATGTATTCTTGTTCTAACTTTACTAATTTTATAAACTGAGGATAAACTGGTGTTTGTTATTACTAACCCCTCTCCCACAATCCACTCTGGGCAGCAGCAGTAGTGTAAAAGCAAGCAACGAAGAAAAAGATCCACTTGTATTCCCCGCCAGGCACCCCAGCTGACCCTTGTGACTCCTAGCCGCAAACAGCCCGTGGCTAGCCTCACCGGGCCGTGACCCATGGTGTCTGGAGAGCAAGGGGGAGAAGCAAGGTGTTCGTGCTGTCCTGGGCTGCGTTTTATGTATTGGTGTGTGTGTGTGAATTAAATAAGGTTTCTCGCCCACAGATTGTGCTCTTTTTCTGTCCTCCATGAACCCTAACTCACTAAACTGTACCTACCAGGACTGGAATCGGGGTTTTGCCTCAGGTCTAGGCACTGGAATTGGGGTGGGGGTACTGATAGTGTTAGTCCTTTATCTGTTGTTTATTGGACTGTTAATCTGTACTTGGAAAAATCTTCAAACGGCTTAAGGAAATAGAGTTTTAAAGGCATACTTTGTATGGGGAGCTGGGATAAGTGTGATTTTGTAAAGGCTGTAAACTTTTTTTGTTTAGCTTAGCTTAGCAGTATAAATATATATATATATTAAGTTTGTAGTCATAACACGCTGGTCAGTAACAATTTATATATATACACACATATATATATATATTATAATAAAAGTTACATAAATAGTGATTTAAACAAAATAGTGGTGTTGTTCCTTTGTATCCTGATTGGGATACCTTCTCAGCTTGCAGGGGTCACCCTTGTGTGTCCCCCACTCCCACAACACTCACTTCCTCTTTTAATAGGATTGGCCGGGGGATTGGGTCTTTCTCAGGTGCCACGTTGGCACACTTCTTGGAATGCGCCCCCTTAAGCTGACCTAGTAAGTGCCTGTATGGATGTGCTAGGTCGACTTAGGCTTCTGGTATAGACACACTAAGTCAACTTTCTTAAGTTGACTTAACTAAGTCGACTTAGCATTTTTAGGTGTAGACATAACCAAAGTGTTCTGATTCAGTGGTCTACATTTTCCACTGAAGTTTTTCCAAACCAGCTCCAACATACCAGAGGTAAACTTCTTAAAATCTGACTGTCTACTGAAAGCAGTTACTCCATAATACATCCGCATGCATTTTATTATTGCTTAAGATTTAGGATCATTACAATTGTTATTTTTTGTACATGCATCACTAGAATAAGCTCTCAGGATAAAATATGATTGCAGTCCTGTAGTACAAATAGCTTCCCAGATATCCTAGAATTTTACCGACATTAACAACAAAGAAAAATTAAAACACACATTTAAAGGCTCCAGAGGCCACCTTAGTAAGGCCCACAGAAATAGACTCATACGCTCTTTCTTATTGGTTTTAGGATTCCATGTTAACATTTACCCTTCATATGCTTGATCATGGATTAATATAACATACAGTGTGTCTACTATATCCCAAATAAAATTGTTGACAGAAGATGAAGTTCACCCATAGAGTTGAAAAAAGAATTCTACTTTTCTGTGGATTTTGCTCCATTAATGGCTTCTAATCTTTCACCTAAACAACATAAAATGAAGTAATTAAACTTCAGTTTCCAAATCTATTGAGCTACTGCCTTGTTTGATATGCAGCCAAATAAACCGAAACAGTTACTGCCTTACACTTCCTTACACTTATTTTCCTCCCGTTATATAAGTTCTTCATTTTCAAGCATCTGACAAAGTGGGATTTTCTCCCACAAAATCTCATGTGATAAATAAATTTTGACACAGCTGCCCCTTTGGAACTCATCAGAAGATCTGTGAACACGACTATCATCTTTATGGAATACACACATTAAATTCAAAAACTCACTTGTGGCTACCCAAACATTAATGGAAGGTGGGGGGGTTGTATTGTGGGTTTAAAAAAAAAAAAAAAAAGGCTGATCCTGACCTTCAATATTTTATAACTGTGATTAAGTTATTTGCATTGGTAAGCACAATCTTGTAGCTAGATGTCTAAATGCTATTCTCTACACCGTACAACTTATGGCAGGCACAAAACTTATGCCAACAAAACTTAAGGCAGTGTCTGGATAAATGCATAAATAAATAAAATCGGGCCTTATGACTTCTAAATAATTCTAGAACAAACCTCCAAACTGACTAACGATTATGCCTTTTTAATTCTAATCAAAAACAAAATATACATATTTTGTGGCATTGTATCATGCAGAATTATCTTTTATGAGTCATTGTTCCAACAGCAGCCTGTGCCAGATGCTTCAGAGAAAATGAAGAGAGTAAGGAGCTGACTGAGTAATCCATCTGGTTGTCTAGTCCCAGCTTCTAGCCCATCAGAGGCTTAGGGAGACTCAGAGCACAAGACTGTGTCTCCGATCACCTTGGCTAATAGCCATTGATGACCCTATTCTCCATGAAATTATCCAATGCTTTTCTTAACACAGTTATGCTTTTGGTCTTCCCAAGGAGATCCCCTAGCAATGAATTGTTCAAGTTGACTGTGCATTGCAGAAGAAGTACTTCCTTATGTTTGTTTTAAACCTGTTGTCTATTAATTTCATTCAGTAATTCCTGGATCTTGTTTTATGAGGAGTAAATAACATTTCTTTATACACTTTCCTCACACCATTCAGGGTTTTTAAGACCTTTATCATATTCCCCCTACTCCATCATCATTTTTCTAAGTTCACAAGCCCCAGTCTTTTTAATTTCTCCCGATACAGAAGCTCTCCCATACCCCAATCAATCTGGTTAGTTTTCTCTCTATTTCTTGCAGTTCCAATATCTATCTTTCTGAGACGGCATGACAAGAACTATAGATAGTATTCAAGATGCAAGTGTATCATGGATTTATATAGTGACATTTTTATATTTCCTTTCTATTACCTATACCTTTCCTAATGGTTCCTAACACAGTTAGGTTTTTTGACTGCCACTAGCAGATGTTTTCACAGAATTATCCATGATGGCTCTTTCTTGAGTGGCAATAGTTAATTTAGACCACCATCATTTTGTATGTATGGTTGGAATTATGTTTTCCAATATGCATTAATTTGTACTTACCAGCATAGAATTTCCTCTGCCATTCTGTTGCCCAGTTACCCAGTTTTGTGAGAGCTTTGCTATCACCTTTAGACAATTATCTTGAGTAATTTTATCATCTGTAAACTTTGCTACTCAGTGTTCACCTCTTTTTGAGATCATTCATGAATATGCAGAACTGCACTGGTCACAGTGGTTATCATTGAAGGACCTCACTATTTACCTCTCTTCACTATGAAAACTGACCATTTATTCCTACCCTGTGGCTATGTCCACACGTACATCGTTATTTCGAAATAAGTTATTTCAAATTAAGAAAATGTTAATTCGAATTAAGGGAAAAGCTCAAAGCGAAATAGCATGTCCAAACACCAGACTTGCTGTTTCGCTTTAGGGGAGGAGCACCATGGCAGGTGTGGCAACATGGCCCCCTCCCTGGGCCATGCCCTCACCCAATATAGGCTAAAAGGAAGGTACCCTGGGAAGGAGAAGGGCAAAAGTATTATTTCAAAATAATGGTTATTTCAAAATAACACGTCTGAACGATGTTATTTTGAAATAACCATTTTGAAATAACAGCTGTTTTGATTTAAAGAAGGTTTAAGCTACTTCAAAATGATGGCTCTTATTTCAAAATGACATAGCCCATCATTTTGAAATAAGAATACATCATGTGGACCTAATCTCTTTTATTTCAAAATAACCAGTGTTATTTTAAAATAAAAGAGGCATGTGGACATACCCTTTGTTTCCTGTCTTATAGTGATCCATGAGAGGATCTTCCCTCTTTCCTGATGAGAGCTTACTCTGCTTAAGAGTGTTTGATGAGGGACCTTACATAGATTTCTAGTAGATTGGTGAGTCATCATTACCCTTTTCAAAAGCTGTTTGACTTTCCCTCCCAAGATGTTGTGTTAATCTAATATCTGATAATTCTGGTCTTCAATATAGTTTTGATCAATTTCCCTGGTACTGAAGTTAGCTTTTTGGGCCTTTAATTGACACAATCACCTCTGATATAGTCATCTGATACAGAGGAAGATTTAAGTGACAGATTATTTATCACAATTAGCAGTTCTCTGATTTTATATTGGAGTTTCTTCAGAATGAGTATCAGGGTGAGTATCATCTAGCCTTGATTTATTACTGTTTAATTTATCACATTGTTCCTCTATTGACACCTCAGATCTGTGCAGTTCATCAGATTTATCACCTGAAAAGAATGGTTTAGGTGTGGGTATCTTTCCACACATCCTCTGCATTGAAGACCAGTAAAAAGAACTCTTTTAGTTTCTCTTCAATTGCCTTGCATTCCACAAGTGCTTCTATAGCATTTTGATTGTCCAGTGGCCCCACCGATTGTTTGCCAGGCTACCTATTTCTGATGTGCTTTCAAAAACAATTGCTGTTCATTTCTGTGTATTTTGCTAGCTGCCTCTCAGGTTTTTTTTTTATTTTTATTTTTTTTATTATCTGGCCTGCTTAATTATACTTTTTATGCTTGACTTGCCAGAGTTTATGCTCCTCCCAATTTTTGAGAAAAATGTTTTGTCTCTAATTAACATTTTTTATTCTCTTGCTCAGGCATAGTAGCATTTTTTTAAAATTTGGAATATATATTGATCCTCCATTATGGTATTTTAAAAAATTTCCATGCAGCTTGCAGACATTTCTCTCTAATGACTGCTCTTTTTAAATTTCCATTTAATTTGCTTCCTCATTCTTGTGTAGCTCTCTTTTTTTGTTTGTTTGTTTTTGTTTTGTTTAAAGTTCAAAACTACTGTAGTTGGGGTTTTTTTTTTGGCATCTTGCACCTTATAAGAATGTTAAATTTAATTAGATTATGGTCGCTGTTATCAAGCACTTCAGCTATGTTTACTTCTTTGACAAGATCCTATGTGCCACTTAGAACTAAATCAAGAATTGTCTCTCCTTTCGTGGGTTCCAGTACTAGCAAATCCAAGAAGCAATCCTTCATGATGTCTATAAATTTAATTTCTGCATCCCACCTTGAGGTGACATGCACCCAGTCAATATGAGGATAGCTAAAAATCTTTTTTTTTTTTTTGTAGTCTCTCCTTATCTCCCTGAGCATTTCACAACCACTACCATCATTCTGGATGGTTGTATGTTCCTACTGCTTTACTTCTATTATTCAAGCATGGAATTTCTATCCATTGAGATTCTATGGTACAATTTAATTCAATGTTTTTACTATATTTGACTCTGCTTTCATTGATATATAGTGCCACTTCCCAAACAGCACATCCTATACATTTTGTACCCTGGTATCACCATGTCCCATTATCATCATTCCACCAATTTTCTGATACCTATTATAATCAATATCCTTATTTAATACCAGACACTCTCATTCACCCATCTTAGTATTCATATTTGAATGTCTAGTGTTTCTATAGAAGAACTTATCAAATGATTTTAACTGTGACTTTTTTGTTTGACTGTTACTCATCAGTTCCTACCCATAATTCATCAGCTTCTATCCTCTCCTCTTTACTAGAAGCCTCCTTAATTCAAACTAAATTGCCAGTGTAGACGTAGCCATGGAGACTCTGAAGTCCTGCCCATCTAAGTGGCCCTGCCCAAGGAAGAATTCAGAAAATGCTAAAGTAATTTTAAAACTGAAGGAAAGCAAGGTTAAAGTAGGCCTCTGTATACTAAGGCAGCTAAAATAAGGCCCCAGTTTATTACTAATATGTGAGGAATAGATGCATGAACAGAAGTAACATCCTATAGAATGCCACAGATGCAGGAGAAAAAATCCAGTCTATTTTGCTAAATTCTTCTGTTGATTTCTATTATATATAGACATATGTGCATCATTTACATTTCCATAAATAGTTAACTTGATAAATCTGATTTACTTTTCTACATATCCACCCTGTTGCTTCATAATTCAGTATTAATTAGATCTCTATTATAAAAAGATAATAAATTTCCTTCAGGTTTACTACTGAATCTTGCAGAATAAAGATGAACATTGATTTGTACAACTTTCCTGCTGCTCTGTACACCTGCAGACTGCTTTATGATTACCTCCTGCTGCCCAGTGCATCTGTTTATAATTTACCTTCAAAATGTAACATTTTGTCACATTTTTATTTTCACCATGATCCATTTAAATATCTTAACAATGTCAGTTAATGGAAAACTAGTGGGCATAGAAAAATGATTGTACATTTGCCATTCATTTCAAGGTTTACAGTGACTCAAAAGTGTTCCCACTTTTTCCACATGAGTGCCTGCTGTTTCCTGTGATCAGCACAATACTTTGGAGAATTAATTTCTCGTTGAAACAACTTATGTGCCAATAAAAAAATGCAGAATTGTAAAATACTGAATGTTTTCCACACTATGGAGTTATTTTTGTCCTAATTCACTATATTAAACCCTCTAAAACTTTTTTTAAAAAATCTTCTTGTAGGTTATTTACCTGTTAAACATTTATAATAGTGGACATTACCAGAATTATAATTCATAAAATTGAAAACAAAAATCACTTGATCAGAGACCTCATTGTTCATGTCATTCTAGATAAAAATGACTGTCCCATATGAAAAGCTTCAGTAATTGCACGCCACCTTAAAAACACATATTAAAACTAAAGTCTTTTTTATGTGTAGCTATAAAGATAGAACATTTTTCCAGAACTGACCATGGGAAAAAATGAGAAGACTGACTTCAGAAATTGCCCCAGAACCAAAAACCTACAACATCTAATTTAACACATTAAAGGATAGTGTGAGAAACTCAAGGAACTGAATACTTTATTTCAACATTAAAAATAGTGGTATACTTTAAATTAATCCAATAGCCAAGATGTATAGTATGTGGCAACAAGTGAACTAAATAAAACACTTTTACATGTATTACTGCTGCTATGTCTTTAAAGAGAGCAAATGCAGCACAGTGGGTAATTTCTCCGTTCGTAGTACACACATAGTAATTTCCACACATGTCCACAACTGTCATAGACAAGGTCAACATAGCAAAGGATTAAGTACATAAGAAAATGTATATATATGGTAGTCAGATGTCTAGATTAATTTTCAGATTTAACACAAATATTAACTAAATGCAGGCACCTTTACCTTCCTACAGACAAGCCTGGAAAAATCAAATGAGGCCTATACTCTCCAGAAAATGTCAGAACTTCTCACCATTCCTACCTTGTATCAAATCCTTGCTCAATACATTGAGGATGCTGTGGGGCCTGACTAAATGCCAGCTAGGAAAAAAGGGTATTCCCAACACAACACCTGTAGCAGAAACATGACAATATTGTCATTAGCTCAAGTTGTAAGGTCCATTAAGCCACCCTGAAAAGACAGTCCATTGACAGAAAAGTGAATTAGTTCCTGATTCTGAAAATCCCTATTCATTTAAGTACTACCATTAAAGTAAACAGACCCCCGGAGGGTGAAGTGCCCGGCTCCGCTTCACCCCGCCGGCGTCTGCAGTCCCCTGCAGACCCCGGCGGGGTGAGGCTCTGGGCTGCACTCACCCCGCCGGGGTCTGCAGCCCTCTGCAAACTCCTGCAGGGTGAGCCACCAGCTCCTCTCACCCTGCAGGGGTCTGCAGCCCTCCCCCGCAAAGCGAAATAGCATGTCCACACTGTGGACATGCTATTTCATTTCCCTTATTTTGAAGACACTTTTTTGTCTTTTGAAATAAGGTGTTTCAAAATAACACATTATTTCGAAACGGCTTGTTTTGAAATGTCTTGTTTTGAAACAAGCACTTTGTATGTGCACACAGTGTGTGTCCTGTGCATTTGCCTTTTGCACAAGAGAAAGGAACATATATCAGCCTGTGACCCTCAGAACATGTTGCCCTTTAAATGATGCTTACATGAGTCTTGATTTAGAACTTAAGATTGGAGTGTAAGTAGGAAGATGGGAGAGATATTTTCCCTTTATAAAAGCTTACTTCTCTTTTAAATCATTTTTGTTGAAATTGTTTTTACTTTTGTTTTAAATCATAAAGTATCTTTTGTGCTAAGAAAACATCTCATTTTATAAGAGCATTATTTTTTAAGAGAGCTTTCAATATACTACAACATCAAGTTCATGCTAACAAACAATTGTGTGTGCAACAGTGTTATACTTGGAAAAAGTTTCTTGTGCATGGTTATTATGGCATATCTGGAAAGCTTTTTCATGATTTAAAAGGAAGATAATACAAAAAAGAGCAGAGCACCTGAAAAGCTATCATAATATAAATCAAATTATGTAGTATGTTGATCTATATGCACAAGTATGTAAAATTCCATGATTTGATGTATACTCTTCCATATTCAGACTTCTGAAAATAAAAGTTGTAACTTTCTTTTTTATTATATGAACTGGATTTTAGGCATTGTGGTGAATGGGCAATTAAGTCTGGGAATTACGCTTTAATGGTTGGCTTTTTCTTGTGAATCAAGAAGTTATGGACTCTGTTTAATCAGGAACAGGGCAGTTGTGGAAAAAGCCAGAGAACCATGAAGGCTTCAGTTAAATAAGGGGCTGTCCTCTATAAGAAAACAAATATTGAGTGGCTACTATACAGAGTTTAAACCTATAATCACAGCCTATGATTAACAGGATGAAATTAAAGTATTTCAAAGTAAATTATTTGAAACAGTAGGTTTTACTAGATTACATCACAAACAAATTGAAAAGAATTAGGGAGGAAACAAAAGTTTGATTAGATTCAATAACTCAGAGAATTTTATACCTGTATGGTAAATCTAATGTGTACTACACCTTGCTATTCCCCCAAAGTTTAAACCAGAAGGCTGAAAGTGCATGTATTATGCATATAAAACATTTAACAAAGGAAAGAGGCAATAATAAAAGCTATAGTAATCTTGCATTAGCAAATATTTCAATATAAATTGTGTAATTCACAATTAGGTTTCATAACAAAGTAAAATTGATCCTTATTCAGTACATAAATCTACAGAGTGGAGAATATAAAATTATTAGCAGTAATAAACTCTTATGTTATTGTAGCATCTAAATATGTTCCAACATGACCCTTCCTTGACACCCATATACTGAAGATCAAGCCTGAAGAGGGTAACAGATCCTTTTCCTACAGCTATTATGCAGGCAATAACTGGCCTAACTAACATACCCATGCACCCAACTTTAATCTGCACAAATCAACAAAACCCACTTTCAGACACAAAACCATGCAATCAGCATACACAATAAACCAAAATACACACAGCTCCTCCCAGCAGCACACAGCCCTCATTTGCCATCTACACAAATGCATACAACTTACCAGCACAACGCAAATCAACATGACTGTCCACACAAGACTGGAAAACATCCCCAAATATCACTCAAACCTAAAATATCTTGTTACATTCATGTGAACTGATGGAAACAGTGACAAGCATGGTTGAGAGGTCTCTTTGTTTAAAATATCACCAGGCTAATTCATTACTAGGGCACCGTTTGTGACTGTTCAATTTTTAATTTCTCAGCCATTTATGGCTTTTTAACAGTGTTTATATGTACAACACCATGGGCTTTCAGATCCTTGTAATCAGTATAGAAGTACTTATATTGGTTCAGATTACACAGGTTCCTTTCAACTGGCAGAAGCTTCACTAGCCCAGTTATATTGGTATATCTGCCCTAGGCTTTAAGAGGCATATGTATATTGGTGAAGGAATAAATAATGCTTTGTGCAACAGATGTGAAAGCATGAACACTTCAAAAAAATTATTGTATTGAGATGCCATATTACAGACACATCCAATATTCCTAGAACTATTGTATCAACTATAAAAATGTTAAATGTATTTTTCTGAGGTAGGGAATTGTATTCTGGCTTCCAGGCATAGCGTTACAAAGCTTCCTGCCACAAATAAAATCCTTGGGAGAAAAATACTGCAAATCCCTGGACAACTAGACAGCTCTGGGTAAGCATTAGCCCCTTGGGGAAGTTACATATACTAGTTTTGATTAGGTTCAAGAGGCCCAACAAATGAAATAACAAGAATGGTACAAGGAATCAGCCTTAACTGATGGACCCTTACTCAGTCCGTGAACTGCCATAAAACTTTAACCAAAATGGCAGAACCCTGCTGGCAGTGTTTGAAGGACTCTGAAATCTCCTAGGGTCTCCGCATGGAAGACAGGTGACGTTTAGGGAGCTTAGCATGTTGTAAGCCTGTTTATGATATCCTTTATTCTAAAGAAATGTACTGTGCTTTATGAAAGGTGGCTGGTTACTGCTAAAAAGGGTCATAGCCCCCAGGATACTGCAAAATTACAAGTGTTGAACCAAAGTCAGAGCTGCTGGGACAAACACACTGAATTAACAATGGACTGTATCCTAAATTCCCAGTCCAGAGAGAGATACAGAGGGCTGCAGATCCCACCTACGAAGAGGGGATGGCTAGAGGTCTAAGTGGAGTTCTCTCAAGGAGGTCTAAGATGGCTAGAGGTCTAAGTGGAGTTCTCTCATGAAGTGATCAAAGATGCAGATAACCTAACAACTGTGACACTTTGAAGAAGCTGTTTCTGAGTCACAAGTTTAATAATCAGCTCGTAGAAGAAAAAGCTTACATATGCCAACCTCAATTGGGCCTGTCAAGATAACACAATTGGGAAGGGAGAGCAGAAGGGACACGGTATTGAGTTGCCACGTCTCTGGTTTTTGAGTAGAAAATCTAATCAAAGGAGGCGTAAGTAGCATCCAATCAGTACTGCTGACTGGACACTACAAATCCGGTTACCACAGTAACTGCAAGCAACCTCTGCTAGCAGGAGGGTGGGAAGAGCAGCTGTTGCTGGGGGAACTCATATGGAGAGGAGCTTAATCTGAGAAACTGGTGCCTGCCTCCAGAAAAGAGTTACTGACCAACATTGCTGGGAGGGAAGGAGCCTGATGGCACATGACCTTTGAGGAGTGTGGCCAGTAGCTGGGATGACTCCCCTCCCAACCTCCTCAGCATCCAGGAGTCCCTCCTCAGCATCCAGGAGTCTTGGCTGTCTCCAGCCCCTCACTGTGGAGGCTGACACACACCTCTGCACCAATTGGATAGGCAGGCAGGCTCCACCTCACCTCCTTGCAGCCCAATCTACAAGTGGCAGATGAGTCCCCGCAGAGCAAGCAACAGGGAAACCTGTAATGGCCAAGTTTGAAATACTGGAAAGTTGACAACCCTAGCAGGGAGTGGTTGGACGATGTGTTTCCATCCACAGAGAAAAGCAGAAAGTTGAGCAAGTTTCCTTAGGAGTACACGGGATGGAAAAGGGGCCAGAAGTGTAACTGTGACATGACCAACATAGATATACCAGCAAAACTTAAGCAGATACCGAGCTTTAAAATAATCTGCAAATGATTTTATGACTTGCTAGATTTCATTTTTGTTTAAAACTGTTTAGTCCAAGATCCTTGATTTCATCTCCTTGCTTGTAGAAACTGTAAAATCCTAATAAAAGGATTATGCAAAATGAGTACGATATGAAAATATTTTAAGTTATAAAATTAAAGTTTTCTGTGCCATGGAAAAAATTGTCAGATATGTCATAATCAAGTACTCATTAGGCTAGAATTTTGCCAAGTCTCTCCCCACCTCAAGATTTAATAATGTAAGAACAGATTTAATAGTAAATACAGGGTTTCTCTAATGCATCATGAAAACTCCATTATATTTGTAAGACAAAGTATAGTACATTTAGTTGATAATGAATAACTATCTAAATAGCATTCAAGTAATCATGAGTATTTCTTTTTGCTTCCTAGTCAAAGGAAAACTACCTGGAGTGGTACATGTTTTTTTGTTGATTTTGATGAATGAGTGTGCCATAAATGTAGTAATTATTAGGCAAATGCTAAGTCAAAGAAATAAGTTCTGCATGTTGTTAGTTTTCTGCTCATTCCTATCCCTTCTGTGAATAAATTACATAGAACATTCAGAGGGACTGGCCCTAGACTGAGTTTCTTGCACACACAAGCTGCATTATAAGGTTAGCAGTTTGTAGCAGAACATGCAACAGTTGTCAGAGTTCATGGTCACAGGGAAAAATAATCTCTTGTACAGCTTTGCCTATCTGGAGAGGGATCTTGGACTATGCACTGTTTCCTTTGTAGACGTCAGAGCAAGCAGATGGCCACTAGGGTGATATGATCTGTATTGTACAAGTAGAAACTGTTTCCATATGGAGGACTTTAGTACTTGATATGATGAGTTACTGTGCAATAATTACATTCATAAATGCATGATTCAATTCACAGTTTGTCATCAATTAGACTTGAGTGGGCAAGACTGAGACTGCAAAATTATGACATTCTTCCAAAGTAAAGTTGATGCCACGGAGTAGGTATCCAGAAACTTAGATGAATACATCACCACTAAAAAATAAACAACCAGCTAGACTTTTTATGGTTAGAGCCCAATTGACACAACTCAGGATAGCACCGTAGTTTTCTCAGTCTCCAAATGCAGGGCTTTTAGCCCCGCTGTTCAGATACCATCCTATTCATTCTGAACAGTTTGTTTTGTTTATTTTGTTTCCTTTTAAGAAAAAAGTAGCTATATTTTAATGACATCAATGAATGTCAGGTAATACTAACTGCTTACATCAACAGATTAAGGAAAAAGGACAAGCATCAGAGGGAAAAAGGTGGAGATGTAGAGTCTCACCTAGATTCTAAGTTTAAAACTGCCAGTAGCAAAAAGAAACACTCACTATCACAACATAGGAATCTGCTGAGCAATGGTAGAAAACTAACAACATGTTGCTAATTTAGAGTTGAGTTTCCAGAAGAGAAACAGAATCTGGTTCCCCACTGCCCGCACTCCAGCACGTATGTGTAGATTCTCAGGTTCTTCCAGGTAGAGAAGTAGGAGGATCAGATTTAAATTTAAAGTAACTTTAAAATTCTTACTAGATCTTGTACTAGGAATTCTGCTAACGCAAAAACTAATATTTTACTACTGGATTGAGGGACAGACAATTTAAGTAACATGTAAAAGTTTGCATACACTCACTGTTCACCATGGTATCAGTGCTTTCTATGAGAAATATAGTTGTATAAGCATCTATTTTTCTACAATATAATACACTCTTGCATAGCACTTTTCATGCAATGATCTCAAAACTCTCTCCAAAGAAAAGTGAGGTTCATAACTTTTTCTTCCTTTCAAAAGGCCTTAAACTCAGGCCAGAAGAAAAGATTTCTTTCCAGTCAAAGCTTTTGTAGGCATTGGTATGGAAACAATTCCCTCATACTCAACAAAACTGTAAGTTAGACATATTGAGAGAGCATACATCTTCTTGGACAACTGCAAAACAACTGTTAAATAAGATTAAAGATGCTTCTACACTATATAACAATATGTCAGACTAATCAGTGATTCTATCAAGCTACTGAATTTTAAACTATTTGATCTGCTGCTGTTGAGTACAAAAGGAAATAATGTACAAGATTGAAAAGAAAGTTTTTCCATATGTAAGAAAATTATTTGTATATTTTTCATTTTCCTCCTCCAGATCACTTGACCCTACTGTAAATATATGTTCTATCCAAGTGTTTTGGCTGCCTTTGCCAATAAAGTAGTTATGCAATAGTTTAATATTCTCCTAACATCTATCTTTTGAGGGAAAAATGACAGCCTTTGTAAAAATGTACATGAAAAAATGATAGCCTCTGTAAAATGTACATAAAAAAATTAAAGAATCCAATTCCACAAACAAACATACAGGTTTAACTTCACCTCCATGAGTTGTCACAATGAAGTTACTGTGTGCTGGTCTAGAGACAAGGTGCTTTTCGAAAAAGGAATTTAGAGGATATGTGAGGAGAAAAAATAGAGATTTTGAAAGCTGCAAAAGTTTTATCATCACACTTAAAAACATTTTGCAGGAAAATAGTTGCCATATATTTAAGCAAGTTTGTGTCGTGGTTTAAGTTTTGAAAATTCTGTGCCCCAAAACTACAGTTCAGACTGTGCAACTTTAGAATGCATACAGAATAAATTATGAATGTTATAAACTTCTTTAAATGTTTATAATTTAGAGCTTCTGAGTTTTTTTAAACTTTAACTGATTATATTTTATTAATAAAATATGATTTTGGAGGCATCTGTCACTTCAAAAAAGAATAAAGCACATCTCACATTGAAGGGTAAGCCTGCTTTTGTCCCTGTAAATGCTGGAGCTTTTAACATTGAATTTAAGCACATCAACTTTATCTATGGAATGTTTAAAAAAAATCCTTCCCACTAATGCTACCACTTGTTCAACTGAATCCATATTAGCAGCAACAGTGGAAGTCCTGCTGTTGTGTTTGTGGAAAAGCCATTCTGTGATCTGTACCAGTCTTTTAAAGTACCAAGTACAACAGCCAGGTCATATTAATTCATTCCAGGTTTGGGGTTTGACTGCTGAATGCCCTTTAGCTTGACCTAGGTGAGTTGCAGATTTAAACAAGCAGTTTGTAGAATCTCACTTGCAAAGTATATACAGCTTTGGTATGATTCATTTCAGAAGCTGCTAATGTGCCACTAAAGTTGACTCCTAATAAGATCAGAAGCTATCACATGAACAGAAACTTGGTGTTTTATTAACCAAAACCATGTGTTATTTGTGGCACAAGAATGCTACAAGAATCCTCTGTGAATCTCTAGGAAACTTTCATGAGGGATACTCTACAATCCTTTGCAGAAGGTTTCTGGAAAGAACAACCTTATTTCTTCTGCCACAATAGGCAACTTTACCATGCCACACTGCTATTAAAGGAGGAGGCATCACTGCAGAACATACCATAGCAGCATAAGGGCTAGTTCAATAACCCAACACTTGCAGAAAATATTCTCTGTCTATGTTACTCTCAGAAGCCTACTGTTGCACATGTTCACTTATGGATGATGATAGAATTTTACAGTAATTGACCAATGTCATCTTTTCCCCCACCCTGGATAGTATGCATTGGACACAAGACATCATGGCACTGTTTTCATGGTTGTTAATGTTGCCAGTACTGTCACCATATGTTTTCTGCAGCCTTAATTTTCCCATAGCCTCCTGTAATCCATTTTGCCCATCTCCTCCCAGAGTATACTTTGTTATGTTAAGAGGAAGCCCAGTGATCCCTCTCTTTGGTTAACTGTTTCTTGGAGAGCAGTGCAGTGTGCTAAAAATCTCTGTAGTGGATACAAGGGCCCCTTGCTTACCATGTCTGGAAAGGCAGTCTGTCCCCTGCCATATGTGCAGATTGGAAAGTGGTTCTAGCCTTGAGTTCTGTATAGTCAAGAAAGTTCTTGCAACAATGGATCATTTTTAGGACTACATGGAGTTCATCTAACACAGGGAACAGACTCTTTGACCTTCACCCACCCAACTCCCACAAAGTGTCTCTTCCAGATTAGAAAGGCAGCAGGGAAGCAGGGATGAGATGTACATACAGTGAGCTGAGGAACACCATAGCAACTTATACAGAGCTCAGAGCCCAGAGGATGTCCTTGTCCAAGAAACTGGACATGGAGGACAGAAGAACAGCGTAGGAGCAGGACAGGAAGGGCAGAAGAATAGTGTGGGAGCAGGAGCATGACACACAACAGGAGATGCTGCACATTATGAGGAATCAGTCCAACATGCTGAGGCACCTGGTAGAGCACCAGAACACAAGCAGCTTCACAGAGTCTCTGTAACCCCTACAGAACACACAACTACTTGTGATACCAACCACCACCACCGCTAGGTGCAGCTGGAGCAGGATGCAGTGAATATTGCACTTCACATCAAAGGAAGCGCACTGTGTGCAGTGCAATGCATGCTGCACTTCACCCCAAGTGGAGATGGGGAAGGATGCAATGCATGCGGCTCTTCCCACCAGGCAGTCTCAGTAACAGTGCAGTTTTCCATGCAGCAGCCCTGTTTCTGTTTCACCACTGAAATACCGCAGGATAAGGCAGAGGTGTTTGTAATACCCATGATGATAGCACAGAGCTGAGCAGGATTGATGTTTATCCAACAATGGCATGAATTCAGTAGAGGAAAAAGTCATGAAAACTGTTTCCCATTTAACAAGAAAGGAGGGGGAAGGAGCATATTGCATCATGGGAAGATGAAAACCTCACAAGCCTCTGCATCTAGTTGTGCTGTGGGATAGCTACTGACAGTCCATTGCTCTGAATGTTGACCCAGCCATGACTAATGGGGATGTATGAGCCCAATGCAAAGGAATGTGCTGTGATCACACTCCTGCAACTTCCAGAATTCGCCACCTGAAAGTCAATTTAAAATAGACCAATCTCCTTCCACAGTTTAGACGTCACCTTAGTTTTGATGCCCACAGGTCATTCCTTAGAAAGTCCTGCCTCACAGCCCCCGTTCCCTACTGGGTAGGAAGCAATACTGTTCCAATGAACCACCTGCTTCTTTGTCTGACTCACAGTGAAAAGTACTGTACAACAGAAAGATGTGTTTTCAGATTCCATCCCCTACAAGAGTCTACTCTGGCTAACTTAATACCTATTTGCTTAAACAATCTTCTCCTTCGAGCGCCGCTCACATACATTCAGTTACAGGTGTTTACATGCCGCAGCGCACGGTAGTTCAGAAAGTCTTTAGCATTAGCCTGTCAGGTCAGGGTGCACGGCCAACACCCGCGGCCGCAGCTATATAGGTGACCATGACCCTGAGCCTCCTAGTTCCTTTTTCCGCCAGCACCATCGGTTCAGATTAGCGTTATCTTGTGAAACGCAAAGGCCTGTCTTTTCCCACGAAACTCAAAATGCCAAGATTCAAGCCGTGCTTAGGATGCTGCAAGGTTTTTCCAATAGACAATCCACACAAGAAATGCCTTGCTTGCTTGGTGAGTCCCACATCACAGCGAACTGCCCCATCTGCCGATCCTTCAAGCGGAGAACTCTGCTGGAAAGGGAGCATCGCTTCCGCCTAATTTTGGGGACCGGAGCTGCTCCGCTCAAAAGCAGCCGAGCCACCAGCACTCCACCGGACCCTCGATCAACCTGGGCTTAAGATTCCCACCGATCCCCAGTACCTCGGCCTTCCACGGTACCTTCTAGGCACCGACCTCACTGGTCTCCCGGTAGCATTCCAGCCACCCCGAGCAGGGCCCCAGCTCAGGCACCAGCTTGCCAAGGGCATTTAAATCCGGCTTCGGTGCGGAACAAGAGGCAACCGGCCACAATGGCACCACCTCCCTCAGTGCCGCTGGACACAGCACCACCCACAAGTCCAGACCCGCCTACAAATCCAGCGCCGCCACCAAGCCCTGCACCGCTGGACCTGGCACCATCACTGATAACCCTACTCCCGGTACCATCACTTCCGGTACCATCAGACTCAGCACCAGCAACACCCGCACCGATGCCGGCACCGTCCCGGGCCTCCTCACCTTTCTCCAACCCTCCACCATCAAACCCGGTACCAGGCCCAAGTTCTACAACTCCGCCTCACCGCTTCTCTGAGGAATTCTCAGTACTGGGCTGCCGACTGTCGGAGGGGAGGTCATCCAGGTCATCCTCAGAAGACCCCTTTCTTCCCACCCAGGAGGAGCACCCGAGAATGCGAGCCCGGAAAAGCTCCGTGTCACTGAGCTCACGGCAAAGGCACCCATTGGGGGAAGCACCTGCCTCCCCTCATAATACTTATGCCGCCGTCGAGGTCCCCGCACAACGAATGGACCCTCAACTGGCTGAACACGACGGCAGATGACACCTCTTCCCATTACGTTCATTCGCCTGCACCGGAGTCTTCGGATTTCTTTGATGACGAGCCGGACCCTGATTCTACACAACGAAGCAGATCAAGGGCTCCATCATCTTTGTCACCCGACGAGAGATTAATCGACATGTCTGCTGACAGCGAAAGGGGTCCTCATGTCGAACAGGACCTTTTCCGCCGCATGGCGGCGAACCTGAGGCTCAAGCTAGGGGAGATCCAGGTGGAGGATGACTCCCTCTTTGTTGCGTGTCGATGAGCCCCGCCAGCTGAGGTCGGAATCCCCTTACACACCGGGGTGTTCCGCATTGTCCAGGAACGCTGGCAGATGCCTTCCTCGATCTCACCAGTGTCCAAAGTAGCAGACAAGAAATACTCTGTCTCCCCGGAAGGTTTTCCTTTCCTCTTTCATCACCCGGCTCCGGGGTCCTTGGTGGTTGATGCAGTCAACCAAAGGGAGAGACAAGGCCAACCCAGTACCACAGCCAAGAACAAGGAGGTTCGACCTGCTCGGCAGAAAAGTTTACTCCTCTGCCGCCCTCCAGCTGTGCATCTCAAACCATTCAGCCTTGATGACGCGCTACATCTTCAACCTGTGGGAAGCTCTACGAAATCTCCGGCTGGTCATTCCCGAGGATTGCCTGAGAGACTTTGAAGCAATGCCGGACAAGGGAGAGAGAGCGTCCAGGGATGCGCTTGCAGCAATCTGGGATGCAATGGACACAGCAACACGCACAATGGCATCGGCAGGGGTGATGCGCCAATTGGCCTGACTCCAGAACTCCGGTGTCTCCACGCAGATGCAACAAATTATTCAGGACCTTCCCTTCGAAGGCTCTGACCTCTTTGCATCTTCCACAGATGCGAAGCTGCATGGTATGAAGGACTCGAGGGCCACTCTGAGGTCCCTCAGGATCTACACCCCCGCAACCTGTTAGGCGTTCCTCGAAGTTGCATCAGCTACAACAGCAGCTACAGCAACTGAAACAACAGCTGCGACTGCAGACCCAGTTTCTGAGATCCCTACAGTTTCCCCTGCGCCACCTCGGGGACCTGAATAAGGATAAAGGCCAGTCAAGTAAAGGGGGTAAGCTGGGCACCTCCCAGTTGGGGCAGTGCTGACAGAGGTCGGACCGTTCGTCAGGCTGCAAACAGCATTTTTGATGGTCCCTTCGAGGGCAGCACTCCACAACCCCTGTTCTCCCCACCACCACCTCCACCACTTCACTCCACGATGGACCCGGGTCACGTCGGACCAGTGGGTCCTCGACACAGTGGCAAGAGGATACAGCAGCCAGTTCCTCTCAACCACCCAGGACAGGAAACTGTCCCCTCCCATGATTCCAGAGAACCCCGATCTGCCAAGCAAGCTTGAGACCAAATGCCAAAAGTTACTCTCCCTCGGAGCCATCGAAAAGGTTCCAAGTGGGAACATGGCAAAGGGTTCTATTCCTGCTACTTCCTGGTCCCCAAACCCAACGGGGACCTACAGCCCATCCTAGATCTCAGAGCTCTCAACAAAAACATAGAGAAAATAAAATTCCACGTGATCTCCCTACCACAGATCATCCCCTCCTTGTCCCCAGGAGTGTGGTTCGCGGCTCTCAACCTAAAGGACGCTTACTTCCACATAGCCATTTGGCCCCACCACAGGCGGTTTCTCAGGTTTGTAGTGGCACGACGGCATTACCAGTTTACCGCCCTCCCCTTCGGGTTATCGCTAGCCGCCAAGGTGTTCACAAAGTGTGTCGCACCAGTCACAGTGTTCCTATGCAGGAGGAGTGTAAGAATCTACCCCTACCTGGATGATTGGCTCATAGTGAGCAAGTCAAGTCAACAAGTACAAAACCATGTCGATGTGGTAATGAACCTGTGTGAGTTCCTGGGCTTCCACATAAACTTGGAGAAGTCCAAGCTTTGCCCCACTCAGGACATAGAGTTCATTGGGGCACGCTTAGATGCCTGGCAAGGCATCGCATCCTTGTCCCTATCAAGATTTCGGTCCATCTGCACCATCATCACTGAGCTCCAGGCACCCGGGCTGACCACAGCGCGCAGAAGCATGCAGCTCCTGGGTAACATGTCAGCAGCCACATCGGTAATCCGAACAGCCCGCCTACGGATGCGACTGTTCCAGCTCTGGTTCACCACAAGCTTCCGACCAGAAAGGGACCGTCTCAACAAGGTAATCTCGGTACCCCAAAAAGCCCTGGAGTCCCTCAAAATCTGGAGGGACCCCAACTTCACGATGGGGGGAATTCCGTTCAGGGAGTCCAAGCCTGCAGTGACCCTGATAACAAACGCCTCCACCTGTTCGGGGGCCTCTCCATGCAAGGTGCCTGGAGCCCCAAGGCCAACATCCTCCACATAACCGTGAAGGAGCTCAGGGCCAGCAGACTGGCCTGCATGACCTTCCAAGACCAGATCAGGGCAGAGTGGTTCAAATCCTCTCAGACAACACAGCATCCGTGTTCTACACAAACCACCAAGGGGGAGTCTGTTCCTCGGCCCTATGAGAGGAAGCGACCATGCTGTGGCAACTAGCGATAGACCATCACTTTACGCCAACTGCCGCCCATCTCCCCGGGGTGGACAATGGCATAGCGGATTCACTCAGCAGAAAGCCACTGGCAAATCACGAGTGGTCCCTCCACAACGAGGTTTTCTCCCTGCTGACAACCAGGTGGGGAACCCCTCAGATTGACCTGTTTGCCACGGCACAGAACCACAAATGCCCCCGGTTCTGCTCCCTCCGAGGTTGGGAGAAAGGCATCACTGAGAGACCCTTTCTCCTCAACTGGTTGGGAGCCCTAATGTATGCCTTCCTGCCAATTCCACTGATTCACAGGGTGCTTCTGAAGGCCCTCACAGACGAGGCACTCGTCATCCTGATAGCCCTGGACTGACCCAGGCAACACTGGTTCCCTCTCCTTCAAGACGTCAGTGAGGACCCCACTCTGCCTCCCATGGTGGGCGGACCTTCTGACACAGGACTTGGGATGCCTTCGGCACCCCAACCCAGGCCTCCTGCACCTGACAGCCTGGATGGTCTCTGGCTCAGCAAGCCAGAGAGACGCTGCTTGGATAGGGTTAAAAAGGTCCTGGTTGGTAGCAGAAAATCCTCCACCAGGTCCACCTATATGGCAAAATGGAATCACTTCTCCACTTGGTGCCATGATAAAAACATAGACCCTATCTCCACACCAATTCAGGCAACCTTAGATTACCTTCTTGACCTAAGGGAGAAAGGCCTATCTCCGTCCTTGTTGAAAGTGTATTTGGCAGCAATCTCAGCCTTTCAGCAAATGACAGATGGGGTCCCACTCTTCTCACACCCCATCTGCCATAGATTCCTGAAAGGAGTGGAAAAACTTTTTCCCCACGTCCGTAACCCCACTCTGCAGTGGGACCTGAACGTGGTGCTACAGGGTCTGACAGAACCGCTGTACGAGCCCTTAGACTCAGCCACTCTGCTCGTGCTGTCCTGGAAGGTGGCTTTCCTGGTGGCTGTTACATCAGCCAGAAGGGTCTTAGAGCTACGAGTCCTATCCTCTGAACCCCCATATATGGTTTTCTTCCCAGACAAGGTGGTCCTGCGTCACCACCCCTCGTTCTTGCCCAAGGTTGCCACCCCCTTCCCCTTGCTTCTTCCGCCAAGGCCCTGCTGCCACTTGCTCTTCTTCCCCCATCTTGTCTGACAGATCTTATAAAGAAGCCTGCCTGCAGGTGGGAAGCAGCCCCAGCTGAGCTGGAGCTGATTTGGGTTAACAACTTGGCACCTCCCCCACCCCCACCCAGAGATAACGATTGGTTAATTACCAGTAATCATCCTTCTTTGAGATAGGCTGCTCGGATTCATTCAGAAATAGGTGTCTCCTTGCTGGAGTGCCTGATTGGTCGGAACTTTTTGCCCTAGCCTCTCAGAAGAGAGCAGGCAGCCACCGCCCCCTGCACCACCCTGTGGCTATATATATGGCTGCCGCCCAGCCCCTCCCCAGTTTCTAAGAGTCGCCAACTCCAAAAGCAGGGAAGGGGAGAGGGCTCTGAATGAATCCAAGCTGCCCATCTCAAAGAAAGACGGTTACTGCTAGGTAACCCATCGTGATTCTTCAAGCGCTGCTCGGATACATTCAGAAATAGGTGACTGCTAACCATGCTGATGGGTGGTGGGGGGAGTTGGCTCTTCCACCTTCAGCACAGTATGACTCCGCCATGGGTAACTCCAGCGAGCAAGTCCTCAAGGGTCTAAGAAATTGACCTAAGGACCTTCATCCCAGCAAGGGTACCCTGGAGATGTAGGATGTAACCCAGTGGAGAGAAGTAGGCTGGGATTGCCCGAGGACCGATTCGTGTGCGTAGGCATGATGGCCTGAGGTCACCTTACACATAAGAGGTACCAATGCATAGTGGCTATAGCCGAGGAATGCACCTCTAATCACTCTTCCTGAGGGGTATTGGCAGACTCCATGTGGAGGCTAGAAGATTTAGTGTTCTGGGGGTATGTCTACACGGCACTTTTATTTCGAAATAACACTCGTTATTTCAAAATAAAAGAAATTAGATCTCATCCTTTCAAAATAAGAATCGTCGTTCTGAAAAAGTATAACCATGTGTGTGTAGACATAGCTTGGCAGCAATGCATAACTCCTACGGGGGAGTTGCCAAGGCTCAAAATTTGCCAGGCTGGCAGTGGTGGTTATCAGCACTCCCGAAAAACCAGAGGAGGAGAATTAGACTCTCTTTCCCTCAGTTGGGTATTGTATGACACATGCAGGTCATCGGGCTAGGCAGTGACACTCCCGTCAGAGAACATCATGAATCTGGTGCACTTGGTATCCCGCGGGAGAGGTGGGTTAGCAGGAGCGGGAGGGAACAATCTAGAGAAGTTACTTCAATCTAGTTCAAAGAAACTGTTGGGACATCGACGGCAACAGCCAACGACACCATAGGGCCCACTTATAAGTGAGGCAACGGGACCAGCATGGAGGGACCAGCTGCCTGGCCCATCCTATGGTACTAGATAAGAGAAACACAGGAGGGACATTCTATGGGCCTGAAAGGTGTGATCAGGCTTCTGTGAGTTTACCGATGGCACTGTGACAGACCGCTTGGGTGGGATGTCAGAGTCTGTATCCTTGCACAAGACAAGGAAATGTCATTACTGCTACCTACACCCTTCCCTTTCTTCTTCTTTTTAAATTCAGCAGCTGGAAGGCAGCTGCAGGAATGCTAAGGCAAGGGGTTGCACATGGTAAGGCTACGGCTTGTTGATGGGCTTGTGACCACGATAGGCCCGGATGTTAATACCCATAGCCTACAGAACCACTCACTTTGGCCTACATGGCCTCACACTTTTGGGAAGGACCATCCTAGAATGGGACCAAACCTAGCTAACGCTGCACACAGGTGAGCATCAGGATTGAGACTCTCTTCAGGAAGGGCCCTGGGGGAAAGTTGGGATGTACAGAGGAGGAGATACCCTCGCCCTGCCCATTTTGGAGGAGCCTCTCCCACCCCAATAGGGTACATCCGGCCGTCTCCTCTTTAAGACACTTACGGTATATCTGAAGTGTTCTCTATGACTATGCTAATAATGATATTAGATCTTACGGGGAAGGTGAATTCTATCAAGGGTCAGCCAGTTCCTGAATTCCAGTTGCTGAGAGGAATTCGAGGGTGGATGTAGAGTGGGCTTTGTCGAGTGTGAAACCCTGTCACAAATGCTTTGGACAGGGGTACCTACTAAGACTAGGAGAGCCTTGGGTTGTAATGGGAAGGAAGAAATTGTACCCGTGAGACTTCCTGAGTGAGTCTCCAGTAGCTAGGCTGGGATAATCACAGTGCTACGGCTATGCCCCGGCAGGTGAGCTACGTGAGAAACACCACTGGACAAAACCCTGGGAGGCAAAGATTAGCCCCAGGGGAGTAGCCATCTGTTGGGGTGGCTTCTGAACTGTCACGGAGGGAGGGAGTGGTGACTATGAACATAGCAAGGGGTGGACAGATGAGCTTTCCTGCCTTCGACCAAATGGCAAAGGGAGAGATCCAGATGGTTTCGTCACTATTATCAGGTTATCTCCTCTGGATCTCTGAGACGTGAGGGGTTCCCAACTGGGATACAACAGAACAGTCACCTTAGGGATAGAGAAAGGAAAGTGGCTCGGGTCCCCTCTGTGAGGGGCAAGACCCCATGTATGGGGGTTATGGCATGATGGGATGTCCTGGGTAGTGATGATCAATGACCCAGGTTGGGAGATTCCCAGGGGAAAAGGTTCACCTTTCACGTGGTTACCCCCTGCTTCATCTATATATATATATTTTTTTTTTGAAAAGATGATAGAACGGGGTGGGGGCCCCATTTTTACGACCTCTCTCAAGAGCTTTCACCTACCCTGGGAACCAGCCAGAAGCAGTGAGTACTGGAGGGTTCTTATCTCACAAGGACCATGAGCGAGTTGGCCAACACTTACGTCTAATGGCTCGGTCCCAACATTTGCATCTGGCACTCGGAAGGCAGGAATGAATTACCTGTTCCATGGGGTCAGGGACGGTTTGGGTGCTTAGAGTTAGAAGCGTATTCCCACAACCCTAATGAGGGTTGATTGGATGGGAACGATGATTAAACACCAGCTAGTCTTGCTGGTGGTAAGGGAGGGATGGACAAGGCGGCGAGCTCCTTCATGCTGTGGGTAGAGGGGCAGTACCCGACAGAGGATTCTCCGACTGTCAGCATGGAGGGGGCGCAGATGATAGGGCTGCGTCCACAGGGAAGCGTGTAGGAGTGTAGCTCCCGGCATGGAAAAGACCCCATGAAGGGAAGCTCCATTTGGTTCGGATGGGCAACAGTGGGGGTAATGGAGTTGCCACCCAAGGAAGCGGAAAGGGGAAAGGAGGGCTTTTCCCCTCGGCAGTCTGTTGAATACAGAGGTGTGATAGCCTCTTGGGGGCCAGGACCACTGGATATCGGTTGCCTGCATGGGTTCAGATGGCAGGCTTCCATCCTGCCTTCCAAGGTGGGCGAGGAGGTTTGGGTAGTGAGAGGGTCAAGTCCTCTCAAGTCATTAGGGTCAGATGAATGGGTGCGAGTACGGGTTACACCCTAGTCCTACCCAAAGGGGAGGAGGCTGCCTCACCTGTGAGCCGCCCATTCTCACCAGGAAGGAGAGAGGGAGAAGGGCTGTCATTTCTGAGAAAGAGACTTCAACAATGGTGGGCACTCTGTCGCAGTTTGGAAAAGGTAATTGACGACGATATTGGTGATTATAACCAATACTGCTGACTAATGGTCGAGAGCTCTCTCTGAGTTGCCCAGGAGAGGGGCCTTGCCAGGAGTGTCCCCCAAGTGGGATTTGAACTGAAGTTGTGGTGGTGAGGACCGAGTCCTCATCAGTAACTGTTAAGTGGGGGGGGGCAGCTTACTATGAGGCTGGAGAGTGTGGAAGAGGCCCCACCTGGGGGAGGCCGAAATATTTCAATTCTCCTCTGGGGTTGCAGGCAGTACCCAGGACAGCTCAGCTCTCCTCTGGGAAGAGCATGTCACCTCCAAAAGGCAGGTCGAGAGCCACCTGTTGTGAGACCGCGGGCACTCCAGCTTCCCGTAGCCAGGCTGCACGGCGCAGGGATACGGCTGAGGCCATAGTGCAGGCCGCTATATCCATCGCGTTCCAGGCTGAAAGGAGGAGGTCCTGGGAAGCTATTTTACCTTCCTCCAGGAGGGCATCATACTCTTCCCTTGCCTCTAGTGGGAGCAGATGTCTAAATCTATGAATTGACTCTGACACGTCCAACATGCATCTACTAATAAGGGCCTGATTGTTTGCGACCCACAACTGGAAGGCTGAGGAGAAGTAAACTTTGCGGCCCAATAACTCGGGCTCCCTGGCATCCCTCAATGTCAGGAGGGGATCATGGGAGCCTGTCCTGGCCCGAAGGCCGCCTCCGCCACCACATGAGGAGGGACTGAGTGGTGGGTAAGTGAGAGGAACTCTAGCCCCGGAACTCTGTACTTGAGTCCCGCCGTATCCAAAACTGGGGAGATGGAACCCGGGTTCTGCCAGCGGGAGGAGGCCGAGCCCCAAATTCTAGGGTGAAGGGGAACTGTAACTGGTTCTGCCGACGAGAACACTGGCTCGAATAAGGTGTCAGAGGATATTCCAGAGGATTGCACATCCATGCCCATGTGGGCTGAGACACAGTGCAGAAGATCAAAGTGCACCAATAAGTCGCCCGTATAAGAACATGGCACCAGGTTCAGTGCTCTCACCGGTGCAGAGTGGGCCGGTGCCAGCAAAGTTAGAGGGGCCTCTTGAGGGGACCATTCCTGAGGGCGGTACCGAAAGGGCAAGGCCATTTGGAGCCCCTTGAAGCCCCTTCCCCCAAGCTGGAACAGGGGGAAACCTCTTGGGACTCTAGGGGCCGCACCAGGGACAGCAGAGTGACATGGTGCCACAGGGTTGGCTCCACTGTGGGCTCTGGTGTTTGGAGGCCCGGGGCTGGTGATGTGGAAGGTGAATGGTGCTGTATGCGTGGCAGCTAGGCCTTTGAAAGGAAGGCCGGCTTCCCCCTTCTGGGCAGCGCCGAAGAAAGGTGTGTTTGCAACAGGAGGAGCACCCTCGCTGCCTCCACTGCCTCTGGGGTCATTGGGATCGGTACCAAGGCTGGCCGGTCCCGGGGTGAGCCCCGTGTCAGAGGTGGGGCTATGTCGGCGCCATGGTACCGAGGTCAGAACCAAGCTGGTCCTGCATTGCCTTTCACCATGATGCCGGGTGGCAAGTTCCAGCGCCAAACTGGCACGTGGTACTGCAGGAGACTCCAAAGCCTTGGGGGAGGAGAGCTGGGCCTGCTCAGGGGCCAAGCCATGGCGCCTTTGCTCCCTGTCCTTGATTCTCCTCAGTTTAAAGGACAGGCAGATGGAGCACGCAGTGACCATGTGGCTTTCACCCAGGCACCGGAGGCACTTCTCGTGGGGATCATCCCGCGGGAAGGCCTTGCCGCACTCGGCACAGGGCTTAAACCCCAGCATGGCAGACAGCATTGGAGTGCTGTGTTCCAGCCCAGAAAGGGATTCCTTCTTCCGCACGACTAAGTCCACAAATAGGTTCTCCCAGTCGGCAAGAGGTTCATACAGCAAACAATGGACAGGCTGCTTCCACAACCAACACTAAGGCGAAAGAAATGAAACAGGGGAGGGGCTGGCCAGCGGCCACATATATAGCCACGGGTTGGCGTGGGGGACAGTGGCGCCTGCCCTCTTGCGACAGGCTAGGGCAAAAAGTTCTGACCCATACAGCGCTCTAGCTAAACCACTAGCTAAACATCTGACAACCCTAAATAACATCAAGGCACAGAAGCCAAAAACCAGACTGTAAAACCCAGCCAAGTCGTGACTTTACTCATACCCTTTCTCCTTCCTCTCCCCCCCCACCTCCTTTCTTCTCCTCACCATGTCCTGCCACTATCCTATTCCCCCACCACCTTCTCTTCTCCCTGCCTCATCCAAAGGTCCTTTCTCTCCACCCTACTCCCTGTCCTTCCTTCTCACAGAAGTGATCACTGCTATGTTTCATTTTCAACTGGACACCTGGCAACCCTACCAAGGGGGAAAAAACAGACTGTATCTGTAGCCTGGAGTCTAAAGCCCACTAGCTGTGGACTGGTGCCTCATGATTGGTTTGTAATGAAAAGTGCCACCGCACAAGCAATTTTTTACACTCATAACTGATCCAGCAAACCCACAGATGCCAGGGCTCTGAATTGCCAAACCTAGAGGCGACAGGGTTGAGCCTTCAAATGAAACACTGCCAAGCCGCACGGCTGAAGCCAAGAAAGAGGGCCATATCCCACAGCCTGGCAACAGAGCCTAAAGCCCTGAGACCAGAGCCTGTCCCCTGCCACCATAATATGGAAGCAAAAAGCTGAAGCCCCATCTCCTCCAGGAAATCAGGAACTCACCAGCTGCCTGCTCCTCCAACATGTGTGTCTTCAGGGCAGGGCCCAACCCCTGCTGACATCCTGAAGGGCCTCTGCTTTTTACCAATACAGCTAAAAGGCCAAAGGGACAACAAGCAGAAAATAAGAGGTAAGATTTTGATTGTACCCACCCCCACCCCCACTCCCCATCAACACAAAATGGGAGACCTGAAGATCTCACAGACCACGATCCTTCTTTGTTATCTTCTGTCCCCAGCACAAAGTGGAAGGTGAGAGGATTAAGTAGCAAGATGAATCCTTGGGGCAAAGGGGAAGTCTACACTGAGATACAGGCTTTATGACGGATGCCCTGTAAACCTTGCACTAGACCCAGCCACAACTGGTATGGAGAAGATAGCAAATAAAGTTTGACATTGGAAAGGGGCATTAATAAAAAATTGCAGCCTTCCACTTAAAGTCTATCCCTCTGTCTGTCCTAATTCGCTTTCTTGTCCAAATCAAAAAGGTTAACTGAGCTGTCTGAAGTCCACAAGAGTCAGTGTCAGACTCAAGATAAACTTTTGGACACTCCAAAGATTATTCTTTTATGTTAGATTTTGCTTGGGTGTGTTGATGGAGTTCATAAATGTTACCTTCTGTGATTGGAATGTCTAGTTTGCCATTTTGAATCTGTATCTTACATTTTCTTTCATGTGGCTTCAGTTACCTCTCTGGCATCCTGTACTGCCTCACAAGGAACTTGCATCAAAAGAAATGTGATTCTTGCTGTCACTATGGGTGTGTTCACACAGCAGTCTTATTTCGAAACAACAGAGGTTGTTTTGGAATAAGAAAGGCCAGGTTCACACGACGCACCGTTGTTTCGAAACAACTTAAACCCCATGTGGGGACGAAACAATGTTGTTTTGAAACGATTATTTTGAAACAATGCCGTCTGAAAATGTTGTTTTGAAACAACAGTGACTCATTTCGAAATAGCTGTTGTCTGAACATGCTCTTCCGCTTTGAGCTTTTTTCCTTAATTCGAATTAACAAACTGTTAATTCGAATTAACTTATTTCAAAATAAAGCGTTATTTCGATACAACTTGTATCGAAACAACTTGTATCGAAATAACCCCCTGTGTGTGAACATAGCCCACAGCTACAGTAAGTTTCACATACTCTAATTTTTCTGCAAGAGCATTTTGGGCTAGTAGTGCTCACTCCTGCTCTGTCAACATCCCAACCCCAGCCTTGTTTTTTCACTTGTTCTAACCAATACAGTTGCCTTTTTCTTACTCCCTCATAATTTTTGGGAGAGGAAGATTCGAAAGAAACTTAGATCACTGTTAGTTCCACTACACCTGAAAGTTTCATCAGAAGTTCTTTTCTTCCTTTTTAGTGACCAAGCAATATAGGGCTTCTGCATACCTCACATGTCCTACCCTTTAGATCCAGCATTTTTTACAGGGTGGGGGTTTTTTTTGGTGGGGGGGGGGACTGCAAGTTTAGGAGAAGAAAGGCAGTGATGCTTTAGCTGTGTCTCTCTTTGTCAGAAACAGAGAAAGAAAATGAAGGACAGGCACAGCCAGAAGGAGGCGAAATTATCTAGTCCTCACTGGCCTTGGGACTTGTCAATTCTAAGAAAGCAAAGCAAACTGCAATGATATGCAGGAATAAAATTAAATGGTAAAAAAAAATTGTTTTGCAATGTCTTAAAAAGATTTGTCATATACAGTTTCTTCAAATAACTCCAGTAACACAATGGATGCTATTTTTTGTTGGTGCTCCTCATATTCATTTTATTTTCCTAAAGCCACCCTCAATGTTTTTGTTTCCTATTGTTTAAGTATAGTGACTATATCAGAACCGCCTGTCATTTCTCTCTTGAATAACTCAGATTGATTGTAACTGGAACAGGAATGGCTCAAGAGGCTCTGGTGTCCCAAGCCAGCTTTTGCTTTTGCACTCCCCTCCGGGGATGGCCCGGGGGGGGGGGGGGGGGCCGACGGACCTGGCCTTCACTCTGGGCTGACTTGCCCTGCCCCCAGTGCAGAAAACAGCTGGCCCAGGGGTGGAGCAAGCCAGTCCATGGGACAGCCTCTGCTCTCTCGCCCCTCCCCTGGACCAGCTGTTCCTTCCTAAGAGCAGGGAGGGCCAGCTCAGAGGTGGGGCAAGAGAGTGGAGTCCACCCCATGGGCTGGCCTGCTCCACCCCTAGGGGTGGAGTGGCTGGTTCAGGGAGGGGCAGGAGTATGGGGTCCAGCTTCTGGGCCAGCCTGCCCTGCTCCCAGCGCAGCACCACGGCACCCCTACGCTGTGGCGCCCTGAGCCAGGGCCTTTTCAGCTTATGGCTAAACTTGGCCCAAAACTGAAGTTCACTGCCTTTCTGGACCATTATTGCTCTAAGCTATTGAAATCTGCTGCTAACAATGATGGCAAATTTGTCTGCAATACATGTGACTGTGTGGGAAGAGATGGTTCTTGAAATGGATATTCATTCATTTTCACCTTTTCAAGATTACATTGACTGCTTTCCAACTAGCTTTTTATATTCTTGATGAATTTCTTTGCAGAGAATTTGCAAAACCTGCACATTTCCACCATTCAGAGTCTTTAAAAAAAAAAAAAAAAAACACACACCAACAGAGAGAGAGAGAGAGAGAGCACATAGCCAAGCTAGAATCTAGAGAAACTACCCACTCTTACCAAAATCCAGGATTCTCCCCCGTGCTCTGCCCCAGTTGCTCAACTGCTAGCCTATAAATATGGTACTGTAATTCAGTTTCTCAGTCTCATAGGATGAATTGCAGTCCACTTTCCTCTGAGCCTTTCCACTCATTTCCATCACAGTTGCCCTTGTGTTGTGCTTAGTTTCTTATTATTAATATGAGTTGCAGGGAATATAAAATAATTTGCAAGTATAAGTAAAGTGATAGTTAAATAAATGATCAATTACTATAAAAGTGTAACAATAAGTGAATGAAGGAATATGTTATGAAATACTGTCACCTAATATATATTACATACATTATTTAAAATGGAGATATGGATCTTGGCCCCAAAGCTCTGATCTGTAGTCAGAACTATCTGCAAAAGTTCCAGGAATGGTGGGTTACTTACCAGTAACCATCATTCTTCGAGATGGGCTGCTCGGATTCATTCAGAAATAGGTCTCTCTGTGCTGGAGCACCTGATTGGTCAGAACTTTTTGTCCTAGACTGTCAGAAGAGGACAGGCAGCCACCACCCCCACACCACCCCGTGGCTATATATGTGGCCGTCGCCAACCCCACCCCAGTTCCTAGGAGTCGCCAACTCCAGATGTGGGGGCAGAGGGAGGGATCTGAATGAATCCAAGCAGCCCATCTCAAAAAAAGACGGTTACTGGTAAGCAACCCACTGTTCTTCTTCAAGTGCTGCTCGGATAAATTCAGAAATAGGTGACTGCTAGCCATGCTGATGGATGGCAGGTGGAGTTGGCTCTTCCACCTTCAGCACAGCATGTCTCCGACTTGAGTAGCTGTCCAACGAGCAAGGTCCTCAAGAGGTGTAAGGAATCAACCTAAGGACTGTCATCCAGGCAAGGGTAACCTGGGATTGCAGGACCTAACCCAGTGGAGAGATGTAGGCTCAGTTTGTCCGAGTGTCAATTGTCACGCGTGTTCAGAAGGGCCCAAGGTCACCTTACGCATGAACATAATACCAACACATCGTGGCTACAGTCGAGGAATGTGACTCTAACCACTCTGCCTAAAAGCGTATTTGCAGAGGTGTGAGTGCCAGAGGGCTTAGTGTTCTGGCAGCAACACGAGTTAACGTACCTCCTATAGGGAAATTCAGAAGGCCGTAGGATTGTCGGGCTGGAAGTGGTGGGTACCGACACTGCAATAAGCAGTGGAGGGGAGATAGATGTGTTTCCCTCGCTCCAGCAGTGTAAAGCACTTGCAGCCCCTGAGCCCCATGGGAACATGAATCTGGTGCACTTGGCATCCATAGAAGGGATGGGCTACCAGAGGTGGGTAGGAACTAGGAGAGTTACTGCATCCGAGATGGAAAAAAAGGGGAAGGTGCGAACAGCTGCAGGTGGCAGCTGACAACCTGATACAACACATTTGGGAATGAAGCACCCAGATCGACATGGGGAAGGGAAGGTGCCTGACCCACCCAATGGCCCTATACAAGGCAGAAAAGGGAAAAAACTTCCCGTGAGCCAGATGAATATATCCCAGGCCTATGTGAGGATAACGATGACGCTATGAAGAGGACTGTCAGTATCGATAACCATAATTCCACTTCCTTGTGTCTTCACAAGGTTATTCCCCCCCCCTTTTCTTTTCCGTATTCAGCAGTTGGCGAATGGCCAAAAGGAGTATGGGGCGAAGAGTTGACTGCAATGAAGCGACGCCCAAGGGTAGGCTCATAAGTACAATGATGCCGGGTGCCAGATAGCCATGGCCTACGGGGCTAGGCTCACATTGGCTTACGCAACCTTGTACCACCGGAAAGGCACCGACCTTAGGCCTGGCGACGCAGAGAGGTGTGTGTCAGGACTGGGACTTCCCAAAGAAAGAGCCCCTAGGGGAAAACAAGATATATGGAAGGAGGGAGCAGCATCCTCCGCAGGAGCAGAGCGAAGGTCCGCCACCCTGAAAGTGCACATCCTGCAGTCTCCTTTAAGAGACTTCCAGTTTATCTGACACATCTTCTATAAGCCTACTACTGTTGTCATTTGATCCTACCCTGACAGTGAATACTATCAGGGGGCAGCTAGCTCCCGAATTCCCAGTGGCTGGTTGGAATCTCAGGATGGGCATAATATGAAGTCTATCCAGTGAGAAAGACCCCTAGTAGTTGCCTAGGACAGAAACAGAAAACCAAGTAGCAACTGCTAGGGCTAGAAAACCTTCGGGGTGTGATGAGGAAGAGGGAGCTGTACCCGCGGGACACCCGAACAGTGCTGTGCTGGAGCTGGGCTGGGATGACCACAGTGCTATGGCCATTCCCAGGGAAGAAGCTATGAGAGGGGCCCCGCTGGGTAGAGAAGGCGATGACTGGGACCAGACTAGTACCCCGCCTGCAGGAGTGGTCAGCGGGCCATACCACTGGAGCCCAGCCAGGGGTGCCCTTGACAGGTCTTGGACCCCTGACTCTGGGGATAAAGACATCTTGCCTACCCACTGTACTGACCGAACAGCTTTGACTGTGAGTTTTGCGAGGAAGGTAGAGGTACGAGTGTGTTCAGCTCTGAGAGAGTGGCAAAGTGGGAGAGGAACATCAGTATTGTTATGTCATCTCCTCTGATGGCCGCGACCCGAGAGCCCCCCCGATTTGAGTGGGGGAGGAAGAGGAGGAGAAGGTAATACCGGTCCACCTCGTCAAAGAAAACCCCCGTACATGGATGTTTGGGCTTCAAGGTGCATTCCAGGTAACTGTGAACGACTGGCCCGGAGAAGGAAAAGAAGCCATTGTTCATTAGGGTAGGCAGAAAATGAGGCGGAGGTCCAGTTGGTGCAACCCGTCAGCAAGTTGTTTACCACACTGTGAAGCAGGTGGTACTAGCAAGTGTAGGGGTTTCATCACTGGCATGGAAACCGCGAGTGAATTATCAGAGGCCTGTGTCCCTAGACAGGTTCCAGCCTGCATGTCTGGTACATGACAGGTGGAAACGATATGCCTGCTCTATGGGTTCAGGAAGGGGTTAACGTATCCCAAGCTGGAGGAACATACCATAGGACCCTAGGGTCAATCAGACGCGAGCTATGTTTAATCTAATCCTGTTGGTGACAATTGGAAAGGGTTGGTTACGGCAGCACGTAAGAAGGGTGGGGAGGTTCCCGCCCCCCGCTTTCAGGACAGGGGAGCGATGCCTTCTATGAAAAGGAAACAAGGATCAATGAGGGGGCCTCCGACCACTTGGCGGGGGGGGGGGGAACAGTAAGGCTTTGTCCACAGGGAAGCGTGCAGGAGTGACGCTCCCTAGTGTGGAAATAGTCACAGTAAAGGGGAGGGCCCTGTTTGGTTTGGAGCAGGGATCAACGAGGTGATACACAACTCGATGTTTGGAGTGTGTTCCATGAGCCTTTAGGTGTCCCAAAAGGTGAAGGAGCTGCCACCCAAGGGAGCGGGAGGCATTGTGTACAGGGTGTGATAGCACCCTGGGAGCAAAACCCGTTCTCTAAGGGATGCCTGTAGGATATTGACCACAGATCCCTACTGTGATCGCTATGGTAGTCAAGGAGGCTTGAGTAATGGGAGGGTAAAGCCCTCTCAGGTATTGGGTGTATTAGGATAAACAGCGGGAGTATGGATGTGCATCCAACCCTAACCCTACTCCAAGGATGAGAGGGTACTTAATCTCTGAACCATCCGCCCTCAGCCAAAGGGAGAGGGAGAGAGGAGGGGAAGGGCCATCTGTCAGCTCAGAGGACTGGTACTGAGGCAGAGGGCACTCAACGGCAGAGTCTGGATGGTTAACAGCACGGCTGTGATCATAACAATACTGCTGATTGACCGGACGGGATCCCTCCCTGGAGTTGTGTGGGGGACAGCCTTGCCGGAAAGGTCCCCCAGGTGGGTTTCAAACCGAAGTTGTGGTGGTGAGGATTAAGTACGCACCAGTAACTAATGGGGGGGGGGTCAGTCTACTATGGGGTCCTATGGGGCCAGAGGACATGGAAGAGGACCTGTCAGGAGAAGGCTGAGGTATTTTAACTCCCTCCGGGGGGTCACCAAGATGGCTGAGGTCTCTTGTGGGAACAGGGCGTCGCACCCAAAGGAGAGATAGAGGGCCACCTCCTTTGTGTCCCTCAATGTTGCGAGGGGATCATAGGGAGCCTGACCCGTTAGTAAGGCCTCCTCCACCACAGCACGAGGTGGGACTGAATAGTCGGTGAGTGAGGGGAACTCTGAGCCTGGGACCCTGTACTTGAGGCCCACCGTACCTGAGACCGGGGAGATGGAACCCAGGTTTTGCCAGCGGGAGGAGGCCAGGTCCCAGGCACTAGGGTGGAGGGGAACTGTGACTGGTTCCGCCAAGGAGACATCAGGCCGAATAAAGCATCAGCGGGCATCTCGCAGGATTGGACCTCCATCCCTTTGTGGTCTGAGATGCAGTGCAGGAGATCAAAATGTGGCAAGAAATCACCTGTGTAAGAGGATGGTACCAGGTTTAAGGCTCCCCCCAGTGCTGGGGGGTGGTACCGGTGCAGTCGCAGAGGCCTCTGTGGAGACCATTCATGCGGGTAGTACTGGAAGGGCGATGGCACCGAAGCCCGGCGCCAAAGCCATTTAGAGCTCTTTGAAGCCTCTTCCCCTGGGCTGGAAGAGGGGGAAGCATCTCAGGACCCATGAGGTGATACCAGAGATGGCAGGGTGATATGCTGCTGAGGGGATGGCTCCACGGCACCAAGATCCAACAGGGTGATGGGCTCTGGAGCTCTGGAGCCTGGGGCTGGTGGCAGGGAAGGAGAGCGGTGCTGCTTGTGCTGCGCCAAGGGACTCGACACCAGGGAGGAAGATGTAGGCAGCAGGAGGAGCACCCTGTCAGAGTCCACTGCCTCTGGGGTCGTCGGGATCAGCACTGACCCACACTGGTCCCGGTGGGAACCCCGTGTCAAAGATGCAGGGCTATGTCGATGCCACAGTACTGGGGTTGAACGCGACCGGTCTCAGAAAGAGCCCCATGCTGGAGACATTGGGCTGTGTTGGCGCCGTGGTACAGAGGTTGGTACCAAGCTAGTCCTGCAGCCCCTGTCAGAGTGGTGCTGGACGGGTTCTGGTGCTGAACCAGCATGCAGTGCTGCAAGAGGTCACAAAGCCTCGGGGTAAGTGCCGAGCCTGCCAGGAGGCCAGGGCATGACACCTTTGCTCCCTGTCCTTGATTGTCCTTGGCTTTATGGACAGACAGATGGAGCACGTGGTAACCATGTGGCTTTCGCCCAGGCACCAGAGGCACTTCTCATGGGGATCATCCTGTGGGAAGGCCTTGCCACATTCAGCACAAGGTCTGAACCCCAGCATGGCGGATGCTGGAGGAGCATGATGTTCCGGCACGAGAGGGGAGACCTTCCTCGGTGGAACTAAGTCCACAAATAGGTTCTCCCAGTTGAGTGAAAAGCTCATAAAGCGAACGAACGACAGGCTGCTTGCAAAGCGCAAGGAGCAGGCAATTCCACAACTGACGCGAAGGCAGAAATGAAGCTAGGGAGGGGTCGGGCAGTGGCCACATATATAGCCACAGGGTGGCGTGGGGGGTGGTGGCTTCCTGCCCTCTGACAGGCCAGGGCAAAAAGTTCCAACCAATCAGGCGTTCCGGCACAGAGACATCTATTTCTGAATGTATCCGAGCAGCACTTGGAGAAGAAATTGAGGTTCAAGCTCCTGTCTTGCAGAATGCTTGAGTAAATGTTCTGGCCAACTAAACTGGAGAATTCACCAGTACACTTGGCTAGAGACAGATGGCAAGTAGCTCACTGCTGCATCTTATTTCCATCTATAAACAGATTATCATTAACTTGCTAAAGTTAGAGGGGAGGAGGAGGTGGTTTAGAAGACCTGTGACCACTATCTCTGCTGCTCCGCGATGCCATAGACCCTTCCTCCGAGTCCAAAAGCAATCCACTTCAGGGGGATCAGGGTGGCACAGTGCCAGATGGTGGCAGAGAACAGTGCCGTAAGCTGACATCTCATGTTCTGGAGTGTGGGACTGTGGTCAGGCAGTGCCAGTCCGATGCTTCTACTGGGGAGTGGTACTGGGGAGCCCCTGCCTCCGTTACTGTCACTGGCAGAGCCAGAGAAGGGTGCCGGGTTGATGAAGACAGCGCCATAGCTGGAGACCCCTCAGATGAGACTGGGATCTGTCCAGTCAACAACAAGGGAGACCGGTGCTGAGCCAAAGACAGTCACATCAGCACGGACATACCTCTGGATGGTCCCAGTCTTTCAGGTGCCAGAGATAAGGGGTGCAACACAGGTGGTGTCATCTGTTCAATGAGTTCCCGCACTGCATCAAAGGCTTCTGGCATGGAGGAAAAATGAATCTCCTCCTCCAAAATGTTTCTAGGTGGGGAGGACATTGATACCAGACTTCACAGTCTTCCTCTGGGAATGGGAAGTGACACTGCCATGTGTTGTGGAGGCCAAACTTACTCTCTCCCTTTTCTGGTACCAGGGTCTTCTTAGGCGAACAGCCTCTATCTACTTTCCTCTTTTTCTTCAGTGGTGCTGGGGAAAGTGATTGGTACCACTGACAGTGCATTTCCAGTGCCGTATGCTGCTGGGATTCTTTGGGAGGGTCTTTGGGTCTGGGTTCCTCCCTAGACGCAGCTGGAGCTCTACACACTGATGGTGCTGCACTGGATCTCATACCTGAAGGAGCTGGTTGAAGAGTTTCCTCCACCATATGGATCCTCAGTCTCTGCTCTCTATCTTTTTGAGTTTGAGGGTACAAACTGCAACAGATCTTATTCTTCTCTTTCAGATGTTACTCCCCTAGGCACCAAAGGCAAGAATGATGTGGGTCATTAAGAGGCATCGGCCTCCAGCAGGAGTCACAGGCTTTAAAGCCAGGCATAACCCAGCCCCAAGCCCAGGCACAGGCAATCACTAACAAAAGGCTACCAATACAAACTAAATAACTAACAACTGAAAGCACTTCATGGGTACTTAAGAATGCTAATGCTACGGGAGAGCTGCTAACACTAGCAGACTAATGTTCCAGTGACCCTCAGGGCTGTAAGAAGGACCTGGGGAGGGTCTGGTCAGCGGGACCTTATACAGAGCACCACAGAGGAGCCACTCCAGGGGCTCCACAGCAGACCCTATGGGTACTCTGGGGGAAAACCTTCCAGCGATCTGTGCATACAGCGCACATACACCTAGCTTGGAATGAACAGGAGCAATCACTCAAAGAACATAAGTTTTTCAGATTTTGCTAGCATAGTCACATCAGGGAGATACTGCAAACTGCAGTGTTTACCTGCAATGTTTCAGGCAAGGAAAACAAGCAGCAACACCCTAATTACTGTAAGTGAGCTGGATGCCCTCTTCATCTCTTTACACAATGGAAACAAACACACCTATGATGCAAAAATGTGACCCACAGAATGTTGGAAGTAAAGGAATAAAGGATGGACTGTAATAATGTTGGATTACATTTTTAGCATTGACTTTGTTTCTAAATTCCTGATAGCCAGTAAAGCAAATATCAAGGATGGCAAAACTTACTGATACCTCCACTCCCCCCCCAACACACTCCCACACTGGCAGAATTCTCTAGCCCAGTGGTTCCCAACCAGTGTGCCATGGCACACTGGTGTGCCGCAGCAACATCCAAAGTGTGCCATGAAAATCTGGGAGAGCTAGAGTTAGAGCTCCCTCCCTGCGCAGCCCAGCCATGTGGGCTGTGCAGGGCTAGCAAAAAGCAATGATGGCTTTTGGGGTAGATGAAGCAGACAGCCACCTAGGGCCCCAAGCAATAAGGGGCCCCATCCTCAATTTGGTGGATAGAAATGAAAATATAGAAAAATATAGAAATTGTTCCCATCTAGCAGAGCTAGTAGGACTGGAAGCCTAAGCACTTTTCACTCTTGGCTCATTAAGGCAAACTATCATTAGTATCTGTGCTTCATCTGAATTGCAGATTTCACTATTATCTGCCCATCACCTTCACACTGACATGCTAAAAAAGCAGGAGCAAGCAACAGACAGCACAATAGCAGGAACTTTTCCCTTGGGCTCAGCTTTTAATTCCTCAGTGTGGCCATTTATTCTGCCATTTTTTAATTTTGTGAAATATTGCCTTTTCATTTTCTGTTTTACCTGCTCTTTTGTGTTTTCCTTTGACTTTGTGACAATTTTTAGTTTGGCTTTGGTTAGATCAGTTTACCAGGTAGGTCCATATAGGCTGCTACATATAAATACAGTGCTGCCCTCTTAGACAATCATTACAGCTGTGTGTGATGTCTGTGCTGTATCTTTTTTGTTTTGTAAGCAATTTTTTAGCTTCTTCTGTACTTACTATTTAATATTTTTGAGGGGGCAAGAGTCATATAAACTTGAGTACTTCAGAGAATTTCACTGAAATTTGGTGTTTTTCATTTACAGCTACACACTAGGAATCTTTTTTTTTTTTTACTTATTTTTATTTATTATAATTATTGGTATTAAATGTCTACTGCACATAAACCCAAGCCTATATGAAAAATTTGTAAGATTTGACTGCCAAAATTTTAAATGTGGTATTTGTTATTTTTGAGCCATCATTAATGTTACCACTTTTTATTTATTAATTAATGCTCATACTTTTTTAAAAAATTATAAAATGTTCATTTGAACTTTGTAGCTCAGCAGCAGCTCATTTATGTTAAGTGAAAGATGATCAACCTACAACCTTCATGATGGGAAGATTTTTAAAAATATCATACCCAAGAATAATTTAAGAGCTCCAGAGGGATAGTCAGATCAAATCAAATCAAATCATAGGGCTGGAAGGTTAGTTCAGTTCAGCAAAACAGAAAAGGAGTCCTGGAGGGTTGTGTGGTGTGGTTAGGGCTGCAGGGGGAGACTGGGGTGACAGGGAGGGTAGTGGTGGGGGCCAATAGTGAGCTCTTTAGGGGGCCCCACAAAGTAGTTTGTGGCAGGGAAGCAGCTTCCAGCCTGTCAGCCAACCTGCAAACAGCCAAAGTAAGGGCTTTGAGGGGGGCTGCTGAGGGTATGTGTGTAGCAGAGGTGGGTGGGAGTGGATGTGTAGCAGAGAGTGTGTAGCTGAGGTTGTGAGTTGGCTGTTTGGTTGGGGGGGTGTAGCTGAGGGGAGTGAGCTGGTGGATGGAGGGATAGTTCTGGTCTCTGCAGTGATGGGAGGGTCCATCACAGGCAGCAGGGGGCTGGGGGAGGGGGAATGGGACCCACTGGGGTGGGAGGGAGCAGCAGTGGGGTGAAGATTTGCCCTGGGTGGCAGGGAGCCACTGTGAAGAAAGGGGGAAGTGGGTGCTGCACCATGCTCCCCTGCCCTACTTTCCCACTCCCCAGGTTCCCCCCTGCCCCACCACAAAGCCACTCCTGTTCTCCCTTCCCCTTTCTTCTCTTGGCACCCTCGTGCTGTTCCCCACATGGCTGCCCTTGTCCTCGTTGGCCACCCCTGCCCAGGAACGGTGCTACCATTTCTGGTGCCCCCTTGCAAGCAGAGCAGGTGCTGGCACCCCCCTGCAATGATTACCAGGCTTACTGGGTTGCGCTGGCCCTGCCCCTGCCCTTCTCTGCTCCCCACACTCACTCCTGCCACTGCAAATAACTCCTGACATCCCCTGTCTTGCCATCCCTGCTCTGCTACCCCTAATACCCCACATAGCAGCATTTCTGAACCACTGTGCCATGGTTCATAAATATTCATGTTATTTTGAGCTAATCTGAATATTCATGAGTTTTTAATGGTGGTGTGCCTCGAAAAATCTGAAGGTATCAAGTGTGCCACAGCAGAGAAAAGGTTGGGAACCACTGCTCTGGCCTCACAATCTTTTCACAGTCTGATAGACGAAGCACAGGGGGCAGGGCTCTGTGAGCTGCCTTTTAACTGTGAAAGAGCCACATGCAGCTCATGAGCTACAGTTTGGCCACCCATGCATATATTTTACATCAGGAGACATGCACAGAACCCATTTGTAGAGTTACAATCTGAGAGTATAGTAATCATTGTATTCTCTTTCTTTGCCTTTTAACCAGTAGCATTCCTTCCCTGCCAAGCTGCACAGGTATTTCCATCAACAGGACAGTGTAAATAAATATTGAAGCAAATCAGAGGTAAACAGCTAAAGCATAAAACCCACACAACTTGCATAATCACCATCACTCAGTAGTAGATAGCTGTGTACAAAAATGTATCTGACACTGAAATACAGCAACAGTATTTGCATCATGCAGCATAAGAGAAATGATGTAGTTCTGACTCTGCTACTTGACATTTATGATATAACTTCCACATCAAGATTGAAGAGATGCCTACAACAAGTGCAGGGGGTAGGATATTTAAAGATGTAGCAATCCTCAGTGTCATTTAACTGCCTCTATTTTCTACTGTGGTAATTCATAGAAAAATAAGCAGCCTAGGCTTTCTGAAATGATCCCTTCAGGATACTTGTTGAAGTCAAAATTTTTTCAGAAGAGTTACTGAAACCCAGGCTTCTGAAATTCTAGAGTTATTCATTGCCTGCTTTCATCAAACTGGACTTTTGTGACCACTAGTGGTCAGTGACTACCAGCAGTCCAGAACTTCTGTTCTCCTTCCTGTTAACCTCAGATTCAGAAAATGGTTTATTTTGCTTACTTCTTCCAGAACACTCACTGCTGATTTGTAATTGAAGATTCCACTCTTCCATGGTCAATATTCAATATTTCTTCCCCTCTTAGCAGGCTGCCTCATTTGCTGAAAACTGTTCTTTTGTACTGCATTTTGCAAATTTTAGGAAGAAACATGGTGGGATTAAATACTCAGTTCAAATATGAGACAGGTGGCTTCTTTTTTTAATTAAGATTTAACATACTGAATGTTTCCCACTTTCTTATCTTGGATTAACCAAATAGTCATAACAAACCGCAAGATTATATGCAGAGATTTACATACTCTGTGATAAAATACTTTACATATTAAAGAACTATTAGTCATGATAAAACCTATTGCCTTACATTTTCCTTTATGCGAAGAAGAACCATGCTCATGCTGATGGCAAGTGATAGTCACATAATCATGTCATCTAAATGGCTACTTCAGAAGCCTTTCTTGCTACATCCAGTTATGGAGATTTTCTATTAGTAAATTGGTGTCTATTTATTAAGCCCTGCTTCTAGCTAAACCTTAAACAATCCAACTTTGTTTAGAATCATTTTACCAGCCTCTATGAGGACTAATCCTACACTAAAGACAAAGAATCCACAGGTTTATGTACTATTCAGCACACCTCCAGAACTTTTCTAATGCACACCTGCTACTGCAGTATTGTAGACGGTGTCACCAGTCCCTGGGAAGGGGAATTTCCCCAGGAAGAAAACATGATGGTTCCAACATCCCCCTGCATGTTTGCCAAGGAATAGCAGCTTTATACTAAACTAGGCTTCATGAGCCACATATCCTTCCAGCCAACCCCATCCACATCTGAGCCCGTTCCACAAGGGTTAAGGCCATCGAATGAAGAGGAGGTCCAAGACTCTCTGCAAGGGATTGAGCTAGAAGAATTGAATCTTATCCTTATTTAAAAACACAATGATACCCATGACCTTCAACTAGTGACCTGCAAGCTGTGTCTTTGGATTTGAAACAAAAAGATTAAAACCAGTGCTGTCTAGTCTATGGCTTTAAAATTTGGCCCTTCAGCATGACTGCTAAGAAGAACATTGTGCTGGGTTGTGACTAGGAATTATTTATTTGTATAAGGCACCAAGCGCCCTAGTTACGGTTCACAACCCCCATTCTATTAGGCATTCTACAGACGTAGCACAAGACTCTCCCTGCCTCAGAGAGCTCCCTGACCTAGACATGCCAACTTAATGTTGAAATATTTGAATCAGACCCATCACTACATTTGGCAAAGAAGGAAGAAGGGATGCTTTAACTCACATTACCTGGCAACTGCCCCTTGTGGACACTAAGCCAGCTTGTGATAACCCAAGCACGGTGTACTCCAGCCACTCACCCTCCTTTTGCCCTCCCCTCACCTCCTGGCCCCAAGAGAAGGAAGATATAGAAGTCAATGCCACAAGGCCTGTGCATTCTGGCAACTCCCTCAGACAGATGGATTCCTCTTCTTCAGAGAAGTTTGAAACAAAATATCAAACTAGTATATGGTCTGTGCCTCAAATTATTCATTGTAGTTCTTTGTGGTTCCAGAAAAGAAACATTTGGCCCTTTGGCTAGGACAAAAGTTTGGACACCAGTGACAAACCAAAATATGCTCACCATAGTTAGTTGATCCTTCTTCTGTACATATAATGAAAGTAGTTTCTAGCAAATTTGAAAAAAAAAAGTGCATCATTCTATTTCATGAATGAAGTCCAATATTAATTCCACAGAAAATATATCCAAGCCATAAAATTCCTAAAGGCCTGTGACTTTTAAAATTCACATTAGAAAATAAGATACAAAAAATAATGGTGCTGGGTATAGATATTTAAATTCCTCTCCAGGAAAGCAAGAGTGACCAGGTGCAACAGAAGTTTCCTGTTCCTGCTAACATTCTCTCTGCAAAATTCATATGTATTATTTTCCAGCCTTAAAATTTTGTTATGCGTTTACTCCCACCTCTGTACTTCAGGAGCCACCAATTCAATGGCAAATGTTTGTGACTAGAAAAGATTATTGTGCTTAATAATGTACTTATATCATCACTAACTTATTTTGGTTTTAGTGCATGAACAAATTCAGATTCTCATCTAGTTTCTTTCCAGGGTCTTCTGTTATTACAAGCATCATGTACTGACTGCATGAACTGGTAAGGAGAATCAATAAATACCCAAAACATTAGCTATAATTTGAAGTACGAGTCAAATGGTTATTATACAACCAGTTCTTTTAACTGCTTCTTCACTCTCTTTATGACTAAAAGGGCAGTGTTAATGGATGGCTACAAGTATACCTTACTGATTACCAGTGACATTTATCAACTTAGTAACAACTCATTAGTAATAGGATTAAAAGATAATTAAGCAATTCACCATAACTGCAATTCTGCTAAAGCATACAACATAGCTGTAGCAGTGTCAGTCACAGATATTAGACACATCTCTCTAATTCAGCTACAGCAGAATTGTAATATGACTGCAAAGTAAATGAAGTGTTAATACAACAGTGAAATGGTTGATGTGCTAATATACAATTGTTTTCTCTCTCATAGTACCTATGATCCCCAACATGATTGAGTCCACTTGTTCCTACCTCCTAAGTAATCCACCAGGGAGCCAATAAACCTTGAATTCTTTGCATTTCTTGGGCTGATGATAAATTTCATCACTTTGCTTGCTATTCACTTGCACTTAACTGAATTCTCATTGTGCTATGTCTCTCCCAGTTGACTAAAACAGCCCCTAGAATTTCTCTGACATTAAAAATTAAAAGAAATCAAAGATTAACCAAGGTTAAAAAGGAACTAACTTTACTGGGAAAAGGGTAGAGATTAAATTAAAAGAAGGGTAGGGATATGGATTGAATTATAGGGAATGGACATATAAACACATGAACTCCCACAGAAATAATCAAATCTTTCCCTCAAATTAAAATTAGATGCAATAGAAATCCCACACAGAATACAAAAAGGCAATTGGGTACAAGCCCAGAGTTTATCCACAAGTCTCATATTCATGTTCGAGTTCTACATGGCTGACTTAAAAAAAGATAAGGCTTATCAGCAGGGGTGGCCAAACTTATGGAAGTCAAGAGCCACACAAATTGATTATTAAACCTTCAAGAGCCGCACTGACATATATAGCCATATACTTTTACCTGCTAAATTGATTTGCTGACGCTATTACTCGAGCCACACTTTTTCATTCAAGAGCCACATGCGGCTCCCAAACCACAGTTTGGTCATGCCTGTTATATAGTAACAAAAATGTTCAACATCTTGTTGGGTCACATGTTCCTTCAACATACAGTGAGCCCTCACCTGGCTGTACACTCACAAACCAGGTCTGTCCTCATTCCAGAGCTCATTCTTATCTAGCTAGGTGAAGTACACTTAATGCTCACCATTAAGGCTACAAAGGAAGTCTTCAGCTGAGGACCTGCTCCATTCAGGGACTCAAACCTCTTCCAGCTACTCCAAAGGACATCCCTTGGCTTCCAGAGCAAGAAACACTCAACAGTTCAGGCCAGCGGATGGCCCTCTCCTTCTGTACATGGAATCTGAGAGCTCCATCTGATCTTTGGGTCTGTGCCAAGAGATTGCATAAGTAGAGGAACTAGCTTCTATCCCTGGCTGATGCTTTCAGAAGCCAAACTGCTTCAAGTAAAATTAACTAATGGGAACACCTCTAGGGAGCTGATGCTTCTGATCAGCCAGGCTTCTTGGGAAAAGAGGAGAAAACAAGAATTTTCTCTTTCACTCAGAAGGGAGCAACTCAAGAGTTGCATCTCCTTCTACTTCTAGACACTTATGTCAGGTAGTCAACTCTTGTCCCCTGGATACCGCCTGTTCATACGCAGGGCATAAACCTAGATGGTCTCAGCCAGGTTGTCAGGACCTGCATTTGGTTGCCCTTGCATGTCAATCATGCCCTTTGTCCCATAACAATTCTCTGTCCTAGTCCTCAGTGCTGGGCTGCATATCAAATGCAGGCTCAGTAAAACAGTTCAGTTCCTCAGCCACTGATTCTGGACTGTTCTCCTCACCTGAATTACTAGGAACTGTATCTAAAGCCTCCAGAAATTACAAGGAAACCACCAGTGCTGACCACTGGTGCCTCCTGGCTTGGTAGCTCATAGCCCCAGCACCTCCAGGCTTGCTGCATCAGTTGTGAAAGTTAAAAAAAAAAAAAAAAAAAGAAAGAAAGAAAGAAAGAAAAAAAAACAACCACAAAACAAAACACCCCTTAAGACTTTCATTACAAATTAAACACTGAAAACTAGATAAAATTTCTTCCACTGGAATGGTTTCCTTTCCCGAATGGTTGCCCACTCATTTTGTGACCTTGGGGCTTCTTCAACCACACTTTCTACATTTTTTGCTGTATTTCTTATGTGTGGATGTTTTAACCTTATCTCCCCCATGGACTCTCTTCACAGACTTTAACTAAACCAAGCACAAGCACATAAAATGCTCATCCAGTGCTCTTTGGTTCATACTCTATCCTTCTGATAAGAAACTCAGTCACAAGCATCCCCTGTCTCACACAGGGTCATCCTCAGCATTCACTGACTATTTCTCTATGTGACAAGGCTATCTACTCACCTGGTCATTCTGGAGAATATAGCACACAAGGGCAACACCTCTTTCCAGCTGCACACTTTTCCTTGCCTGCCTCTCTCTCTCTCTAGCTCCATGAGCTGCTACTGCCTCTTCATGGTTCAGCCCTCCAGCCAGCTCACTAGAGGTTTTCTCTTTCCAGTATAACTGAGTCTCCTTCAGCCCTCTTCCCATTCACTGTCTCACATTGCCACTCCTTTAAGACATAGCAAGTGAACCCAGGCCTGCCCTGTATTGCAGGCTCCAGCCAAGAGATCCTCTAGCCAGTAATCAACCTCACTGTCTTTCTTTGAGCCCTCTCCTACCACTTGGCACTCTTCCCTCTCTAGAACTGTCTTCCCCACGTCCCCTTGTCCTTATAACCTCTAAACACTTCTCCCAGTGAGTGCTTGCAGACTTTCCCATCTCTATAATCCCAACCCAGCTCATTTCCTCTTAGTGCAGATCTCTCAGTCAGTCAGGGGATTACTTGGCCACTTGATTCCTCTCAGCTGTGCCTTGCTGAATTCATTAGCCCCCTTCTCATCCTGCATTAACCCCTTCCAGGCAAATGTGAGGACCCCATCACACTCTACAGAGTTAACAGTTAAAATAAATGTCACCATTATTGTACATATATTACATTTGATTGGAAAAACAACAAACAAGGAATGATCTATCATTCAGTAACAATGCCAACTTATATCAATCATTCTATTGCCCAGGAAAAGCAGGTGAATGAATAGGAGACACATTACGGGTTTAAACAGTAGGCCACGTCTTTATTATTTATACCTTGGTGAAGGGCAATAAACTGCATACCCTCTGTTCTCATGTAACAGGCATTAACTGGTTCTATTGCAGGGTACAGGGCTTTAACCACAAACCAAACAAAGACTCAGGGTAGACAGTGAGGTAATTCTACATTTGAAGGTGCCAGAATGCCATTAACTAAAGGGAGCCAAAAGTGGGGGATGAGGCCAGAGAAGGGATGAGGAGAGTAGAGAGGTGCCTAGAGGTCAGGCTACTAGCGTCTAGCACAGGAGCAATGGGGGAACGGTTTCAGGGCAAGGGCACAGGCAGGCAGGCGGGGGCTAACAATGAGCTAATGTTAATATGGATCATATCTGCCCAGCGAGTTAACCCAGTGGAACCCAGAATCCCAGGAAAGTTTCTCCAATTTGCTCCTGGAAGCAGACCCTTCAGTTCTTCCCCACTGACTCCCCTCTCCTCCCCTCTTGGGGGCTGCAAATAGCAAATGCCCTGTGCAGTACATATGCAGGATCCTGTCTGTTTTCATCAGCCTGGTTGACTTTCTTTTTGTGCCCCTGCCCCACTAAACCTCCACACTGATTTGTCCTCTCCTTACCTGATCTGTCCTTTGGGCTCAACCAGTGGCTGGATTGTCCCTTTCTCCATCTCCCCTAACTTGCTCCTTGGGGGCACTGGGGGATCTTTAGGGGAATGACGGAGAGAAGGAAAAGAATGGGTTCAGTGGTGTTAGCTGTCTTAGAGAGAATCAAGGGGGTTTAGTCACCAATGCAAACTGCTTGGGCTGGAGCTGCCCTGCTACATCTCTGATATTTGCTGCAGACAAACAACTCCAAGGTGCCTGCCTGGTGGGATGTCTCTGGACGCCCTCCCTGCTGGCAAAAAGCTGCACTGGTGACAGAGTGGATCCCCCCATGCTAGTGGTGGTTCCAGGGTCCAGAGCAGCCCATCTGAAGGGGTGGCTCTTCCTGTTGCTCCTCAAAGCTCCTGGATGTGGCAGCCTGTCACCTCAGGAGAATATGAGCTGCCCCATACCCACTGCCACTCTATCTAAAATAGATATGAGGCTGCCAAGGGGCTGCTGGCAGTGCAAATTCCAGGGCAGGCACCAAGCAACTGCAGCATGCAAGCACTTCCCATGGCAACCAGCTCCCAACAGGTAGCAGAGCCACTGATAGGAGTAGCAACAGGGGGTGTTGTGGGGCAGGGAGCAGCAATAGTAGTGGAACAGTGTTCTGTCATATTCCAGCCTCACTACATCATGGAGGTACAGTCCTTATCTCACAGACTCAGCTCAGCTGGGAAATCTCTGCCTCCTCATCAAGCAGGTAGGTGACACACTGAAGGCCACAAGACTGGGGACAAACATGAGGGCATGAAGACTTCAGGCTCCTATCCCCATGAGTTTAAGGTACTCATGCACAATCCCAGACTTCCTGTAGTTTAAATAGGCAAGTGGAGTATAACCCAGTAACCAGTTAGATGGGCCCATCCACTTCTGCCCAGCCAATGGCTAAGCATGGAACCAAAGTGTAGACAACCTCTCCCCCTGTCAGAGATACTTTCAGAATTCCCTCATTCCTTGCTGTCCAGCCAAAGGACCTTTCCCCCTCTAGACAGTATTGGGCCAGATCTTGCAGTCCTTTCTCAGCAGGAGTCCCACACCCAGTGCCCAGCTAGCGTGCCTGGAGCCTGGCCCAGGCTTCCCTTCTCCCTGCACCCAACTAGCATGCCTAAAGCTGGGCATGGGGGTGTCTTCTCCCCACACCCGGCAAGCATGCTGGGAGCCAGGCTTGGGAAGCAGTCCTCCCCCTGCATCCCAACAAGGGCACTTGGAGCCGGGCATGGGGTGTTCTCCCCCACAGCTCGGCTAGAGCTGCTCAAGCAGGGCGCAGGGTGCATTCCCCGCCACCTGGCCAGCACGCCTGCTGCCAGGCGTGCAGGGATTCCTACCCCTGTCTCCCGGTTAGCGCTCTGGGAGCCTGGCATGTGGGGATCCCTATCCCCGTCACCCAGCTACGGCTGGGAAAGCTGAGAATCTGGGGTCCCTTCCCCTCCTGCCCAGCTAGGGCTGAGAGAGCCTGCTGTGGGGGTCTCTTCCACCCCCCAGCCCTCTGGCCAGGGTGCTGAACCCTGGCCCTTCCTTCCAGGGTGTCATGCACCCTGGCAGGAAGGTCACAGCAGGGTTTAAATCGATATAACTGTTATATCAATATAACGCATCCATACAGAGTTATTGTGATATAACAGTTTCGATTTAACTGTCATAATGATATAAAACTAAGTTTTATTATATTGAAATGACTTTTCTTATAGCAAAATGATGGAGCTTGTCATTTCGCTATAAAAAAATGTCATGTGGACCTAACCATTTTTAGATCAAAATAACCAGTGTCATTTCAATTTAAAAGCTACGTATGAACATACCCTTTGATACCAGAACTTTTGGCCCTAGATGGGTTGTTATATCTATCTTTGGTACTTACAAGACCTCCATTAATGTAGTATCTTGAGTGCTTTACAAACTAGGAGTCCTATGGCACTTAAAGACCAACAAATTTATTTATTGCAAGAGCTTTTGTGCGAGAAAATCCCACTTCATCAGACACTTATTTTGCTGAACTTGACTAACATGGCTCCCCATTTGCAACTTGAGTGCTTTAGAATCTTAAACATGCCTATCCTCACAGCACTTCTTGTGAGGTAGGAAATCACTATTATCCCTATTTTACAGACAGGGAATTGAGACACAGAGGCTAAGAAACCTGTCCAAGTTCGCAACAGAAGTCTTCTGTGAAGCAGGAATTGAAACCAGCTTTTGCAATCCTTGGAAGTACTCTAATCACTGTACTATATATAAGCAGAAATAGTCTGAGAAGTGTTAACAAGACACCCAAAGGAATTCCTGCCAATTATAATTTCTTGGCTTTCCAATAAGAAAAGGTGCATTCCAGCCACACCAAAAAGGTTATCAATATAGTTCATAGGATTTCCAAGGAAAATTTAAACATACTGGTTTGAACTATTTCCATAAATAAAACAAAGCACCACATATGCTATCCTTAGTAATGTTCAACTCTAAAGATGTTTGCTTCTTCTACATCAGTGTATATCAATTTTTATGTCCTAGTATGTAAGAGGCATTTTGCTATTTAAATTAGTTTCCTAAGATAGATCTGAAAAATTTCATTCTGTTGTGATAAAGTGCCATTCACCATTCAATTAGCTGTTGGCCTCAGCCAATAAACATTTACTGATTTGTATATGTATGAATTTGGATTAGGGAACATGCCACATTAATGAGAAATGATATACCAGAAATATTTCAGATTTAAAGTCAAATATTCATTTTTGGGGGATACTTTAAAATCAACATTTATAATCAATCCAAAAATAAATATTACTATGCATAGCATGATATGAGAATATTAAATTTTACAACCTTTGAGCAATGATAGAAACTATGTCAAAAACCATTCTGAGAAACATATAATTTTAGGGAATATTTTGTATTTGTAATATTTTATATGAGGTTGCATACGACTGAAAGCCTGAGGTGTAGATATATGCAACCACACTATGATTAGGGAACACCCATTAAGAAGAGATTCCATTTTGGTTTTATATAATATTTTTCATACTTAAGTTATCTCCCACAGCACTTGCCTGCCTACTAATACTGCAGTGAGTCTGCAAGCAAATGCAACTTCTATAATGCCTGTCTTATATAATGTTTTCTATCCACAGATGGTAAAGCACTTTGCAAAAGAAATTTAAGTATCACACATTTTCAACAACTATCTTGTAGCAGTGAACGTTTCATTCATTCACAATAAGAGACTATATGTTAGCCAGGAGATAAGCATTATTCCTTGTCTTCCCCACACCACCTAAGAAGTGTCATGGAATTAGAGCTGGCCAGAAAAGTGAATTTCACTTCTGCAAAGGCTTTTGCTGTTTGGGGTGGGCAGGGGGAAGGGAAGCATCCTGAAGCAGGACAAAAAGTCAAAATCTAAATTAAAAAAAAAAGAAGTGAAATTTGCACTATTTTGTTTCAGGAACACTGAAAATATTCTTTCTGCAGAAACAAAAGCCAGGCCTGCTTTAATGTGTTGGGGTACCAGTAAAAGCAACTAAATATTGAGGATCTACAACTGAGACACCTCATCAAAATGCACTTAAAGGAAAATTTCTAAAGAAATTTCTTCGTAATGATGCACAAACAAAACTAGATTGTGAATGAAAACCCATGTTTAAAGAAGAACATATCGTCATTAAAGAGTCATCCTGTTTTCTGTAACATCTCTCCTCTTTCTAATAAATTAAAAGGGTATCATAAGATAACACACATGTACCAACTTCTAACACTGAAATATAAAATGACACCAAAACTTCGAAATCAACTGAAGAAAAAAAAGCATAAGTCGGGTAAAAGCATAAGTTGGTAAGCGAAGCTTGCTCATACATAATGTAGGGTTGCCTAAAACCCAAAGGACCGACCTTTTAAAAGCCAATTGCCTAAAAGTTAAATAATGTAGCAATTTATAAAAGACCTAAGTGAATTGAAGAAACAATGGACCAGAAACTCAAGAATGGGACTGAAGAACAGTACCAAGGGATCAGAGATGGCAAAGCAGGTGGAAGGACTTCCCATTGCCCCAGACCGTGGTAATCCCATTTACAAACTGCATTCCATCTATTGTTATCAGTCTGGCATAAATATATGTCTGGACACAATGGCTATGCCTACATCTAAAACTTTAGTTTGGACTTACCTAGTCCTGTGACAAACTGGGGAAGCTCAGTCACTGTGGGTCCTACACTTCAGGTTTTGGCAGCCAGATGGCACCTGGCTTTCCCACCTCCAAACCCTCAAAGATATAGTCTTCCCCAGTCCCTCCTGCCCTGGGGTGGGCTTTCCAGCCTTAAGGCTGCTAGGCCTGGGGCCCTAAGGCCCCTCTGGCGAGCTTGTCCTAACTACCTGTATCTCCCAGGTGGTGGTAGCAACAGCTACTCATCAGCTTCATCCAGCTCAGCAATCCTTCACTCTGTTCTGCTATGCTACAATGACACGCTCCACGCTCCACGCTCCAGCTCCAGCTCCAGCTCCAGCTCCAAACACCACACCAAAAACTCCCTCCCCTGACTGGCTGCAACAGAAGCTTATCTTCTCCCCCTTAACTGAAGTCAGGTGCTCCAACTGACTCCAGGGTCCTTAATTAGAGTCAGGTGCCTTAATTGACTCAGATCAGTCCCACTCCAACTAGCCTGGGAATAGGGCTTTGCTAAATCTGAGACTAACATATCTTCCTTCACTACTCTCCTGTAACCATCAGGCTTGACTCTGCCACAGTCTGAACTAAGTTGTTCAAACTTAGTTCGAACTAAGCACAGTTTTTTAGTTAACTAACTTTTTAGTTCGAACTAACAAAGCATGGCTAGTTCAGACTAAAAGTTAGTTCAAACTAAAAACCCTGTTCAGTTCAAACTAAGCACTGGTTCAGACTTATTTAGTTTGAATTAGCATGTCTCTATGGAGCTAGTTTGAACTAAAAATGCAAATAAGTTTGCACTAAGCAATTAGTTTGGACTAACCAGCCAAACTAACTAGTTCAAACTAACCTTTGATTAGTTTGAACTAATTTTTTTTTGTTTGAACTAGCCAAAGGCTAGGATAGACAGGTTTCAAATTAGTCCGAACTAATTTGCTAATGTAGAGATAGCCAATAAGTAACAATAATTGTGTCAGTAATTATACAAATAAAGATCCTTGTTTGTTTTACTGAACCAGACTAACACAGCTGCCCCTTTGGAACTTGGCAAATATTGATTAAACCTAAATTAGATGGACTTGTGACTCAGTTTCTCAACTTTCAATTCCAACAAATCCACATCCAAAAACACATACTGCATTTTTATTTTTTGGATGTTAACATCTGATATTGGTTCTAGAAGCAAAATTAAATTTGGCTCAAATCATTTTAGTGAGAAAGTGTAGTGGCATCTTCACAAAACAAAACAGATGAACTGAAAACTTATGAAATGGTTCCTTAATCGGTCACAGAGTAAGAGACATGCATCAGTGCATTATTCCATAAACATCCATAACAGATGATAGGAGAGACTTATATATTTATTAAGAAAGAAATGTATGTGACATCTTAATGCTTTGGTCATTTTGCTATGAACAGAAGTTGATGAGTTTTTCAATAGGCTAGTGGTTCTTTAAAACAACTCATCTTCTCACCTCCCTTTCAACAAAGCAATGGAGCTTAAGGCTCCACCTTCCCTGCTACTGTAATACTGTCTCTATTGTGTGTGCATCCACAATTAAGAAAGATGTTGATAGACTGGAGAGGATTCAGAGAAGTGCCATGAGAATGAATAAAGAATAGAAACGTGCCTCTGTGAGTTAAAGACCCAAGGAGCTCAAGCTATTTAACTTAAAAAAGAGACAGTCTGTAAGTACTTACATAACAAAACTTCGATAGTGGACAAGCGTATAATAAGATCAACTGGCTAGAAGATGAAGCTAGACAAATTCAGACTAAAAATAAGGTGCAAAATTTTAATGGTGAGGGTAATTAACCATAGGTACAATTTACCAAGGTTTGTGATGGATTATCCACCACTGGTAATTTTTAAGCCAAATTGCTATATTCTATGAGAGATATGCTGTAATTCTCATGGAAAATAGTTCAGATAAGTCCCAAAGCCTGTGTTATAAAGAGGTCAGAGTAGTAGTCCCTTATGGTCTTAGTATCTATAATTCATGTCATAATGAAATCATTAACAAGTACAAAAAATGCACATTCTGAAGAGATTTCAGAATTCCATAAACATACATGTAGACTATTTTTCAAACTTTTCAGCCATCTATTCCCAGGGCTCAGGCACATTACAATTTTAACAGCTGGTAAAGTAAATATGCAGATTAAGCAATCTGTTACAAGTAGATGAACATTTGCAAATATGAAACTAACTACTAGTTTCATCAACAAAAAATCAGTAGAGTTCTTATGCTTTTGTGAAACTAAAAGAACGTGTATTTTTGTTCTAGAATTTGTCCCGTAAGTGGATGGCTGCAGTAAAAGTTTTACATTAATGTTTTGAAACTTAACTGCAGTTCCTTCTCGATTACATTATTAGGGTTTGTGGGGACCAAAATCCTGTTTTGCCATCTTCCTTTAGTAGTTAATATAGTCTAAAAATACACAAGCACAAACTCCCTTCCTTACTAATCAATTTACCCAACAGATCAAAGGTACATGGCCTTCAGCCACTGTGAAATTATTCAAACTTAAATACCAACATTCATTCAAAAAAATAAAAAAGTGTTTTATAAATTACATAATGCACACAAACACATTTCATTGGACTACATTTCACTGGAATACAGTTCCTATGTGACAGTTTAAGGCAGAACCCAGACTTAAATTTGGCAATTATACCAAAGTTAACACCATGTTATGTGGAAAGAGGGCTATGGGTTCTTTAACAATCACTAGTACTCAGGTTTACATTAAAACCACGATGGAGAGAATGATTTATAGAGCAGTATTTCTCAACCTTCAGTGGACTGGGGAACAGCTACAGATATTAATTACTTTATTCGGAATATCTGATGAAAACATTCTCAAAAAAGCAGGTAACAGCAGTGCGAGATTTAAAATAACCCAACTGCAGCAAAGTTTCCAGGTGTGCATCAACATCTGGCACTGTGTGCCTGGAAGTTAGGCTGTGGTTGGGGCATTAAATTGCTCCTTCGCCTTCCCTACTCAGTCTCCCAGCAGGGAGGGGTTAGTGTGGCTCACAAAACATCTGCACCATGCCAGAGGAGCACCAGTGTTCCACAGAACAGCTGTTGAGAAACACTGCTTTACAGTGCATTAGAGCAGCAAATTTGAAGTACCTGTCCTTTTTGGAACCCCATATAAATCCCTGCAATGTTCACTCAGCTTCCTCCCTTCTCTCCCTCTCTCTTGCCCAGTAGTTCTTGAGAAAGGTTACACTCATGCACATGAGCCAAAACCCGCAAAGATGTTCAGCACAAGGCCACTCACTGGACCACTCAGTGAACCTGCTGGTGCATGCCAAATATTCAGGACAGTAGTGCTGTAGTATATTCACTATCCTAGCATTAGGTTGCCCTCTTTAGCATGGCCTGAAGAGATAGAACTTGCACATAGGGCCTTTCTATGAGAAAAAGACACCTAGATCAGCACCTAGCCATTGAAGAACTCAGTGTGATAACCTCTACTGATAATATAAAGCAAATGACACAACCAAAGAACACTGAGAATCACAAGGCCTGTTGGGACAAGCATGATGTATAAGCAGATAAAAGGTAGGACAGGCAAAATAGTATGGCGACTGACTGTAAGAATCTAAGAAAGTTATGACCATGAGGAGTCACCCCATAAGGTTCAGGGATGTGGACATGAGCTGGTCCAGCAGAGAAAGGCTGAGAAAAAGACCTGTCAAATGAGAAAACAGCCAAGCCAAAATGACTAGCTGGAGGAAAGCCGAAGGCTAGACTGAGCAGCAGTTGCTGTGATTAGCAGAGCTGATGCCGGAAAAGAAGAGCTACCTGGCTAGTGGCCCAGTAAGCTAAGCCAACAGCAGCTGATGGAGACCAGAGGACAAGAATAAGGGAGAAGATCCACACAGAAGTGGGATCCTCTGCTATCGCCCAGTAGAACTATGAGGGGGCCAGGGTTCTGCTTCCAGTACATCTACAGGTCAGGAGTGCTAAATGATTTGGGCCCTGACTACCTGACAGGACACCTCTCCCTATGCTATCATGACACATTCAAGACCAAAAGGGATGTTCAAATTAGAGCCCCTCCTTTGATATTACAGGGTGCTGCAGGCAGGGAATTTCCCATGGCTGATCTTGACATTGAGACTTACTCTTCAATGTTCTGCGAGAGCCCAGATTTGCTAGCCATATTAGTATAGTGCAAAGCCCATGCTTTTTTCCCTGTCTTTTGGGAAAAGAATGGGATGAGGATTAAAGGAGTTTGTTGGATTTGTCTAAGCATGTGCCATCTTTTACTGTTTGTTTAATTTATTAGGGGGAGCCTAGAGTACAAGATGGGTACATAGAGATGTGTCATAAATCTAAATGAAAGAAATGGTTTTTGAGCTAGGGTTTCAGCATAATACATGTATACTGGTTGATGTATACTGGGCTGCTTATTTATGGTCATGTGGAGGACTCTAACCAACCCGTTTGCAGCCCCATCCTGGGATATGACTGCTCTCCTCCCCTCTTGGCTCGGGGACACATGCAGCTTCCTCTTTTTAAAAGAAAAAGAACAAAAATCTTCTAAAACAATTTAATTTTATTTAAAAACCCAAAACCTTTATAAAAAATTTACTTTCAATTAAATTTAATTCAATTTTAATAAATTAAATGACAATTAATTTATTTCAATTAACATCAATTTGAATTCAATACATTCAATTTTAATTTAATTTTAATTAAATTAACCAGTGGTCCTTCAGGGTTTGAAAAAGTATATTTTTTGCCCTCAAACCAAAAAAGATTGGGAACCACTGATTTATAATGTAAAATTTTAAGTGTGTCTGTCTACTCTTTGTCTTTTTGATGATTTTGCCATCTTGGGTGGAAGTAATTCTAAAAGGAAACGTGTGTTTTGGCTTTGGAAAGACTGTCAAAATTAGCACAGACTTCATGTTACAGTTTCAAAAAAGTTAATACATTGACTTTTATTAGCAATACTATATTACTCTTCATTTTTTACTGTACTTCCGCATCATTGTATGAAAAGGTTTCAGTGGTGCAGCCCTCAGGCCAATATCCTAGTCCTTATGCGGGCCTCTAAGGTGATTTGAGTTTGAGACCCATGCATTACATGGTACATATAGGCTTTGTGCAAGATCAGATATATAAAGCATTTTCAGGATCTTCAAGATAAAGGCACTAAATAAAAGTAACATATATGTACTTCACCAGAATCAAATCAAATCAAATCACTTTTTCTATGACATTTGTGTGTAGCACCATAGGAAAGTTTGGTGCTTTAGAGAGAAAGTACGGACATTGTACCTATCCCCAAGCAAGACAGTAACTAGCAGTAGATTAACTTAGCTGTGTTCATTGCAACAGAGCAGTGTAAAATCTACCTCTTTATTTTAATAGCTACACTGACTAAGAAAAAATGAGAGTCCTGTGGCACCTTAAAGACTAACAAATTTCTTCACGTCTCATGAAGTGGGTTGGAGCCCACAGAAGCTTATGCCTGAACAAATTTGTTAGTTTTTAAGGTAACACAGGACTCTTGTTTTTGCTGTACACAGACTAACATGGCTACCCCCTCTGGAATATTTCACTGACTAAGAAGATTTATCTCTAAAAATTCCAACTGCCAGGGCCCTGTGCCTCTTTAAGAATTAAATTCATTTGCGTTCACTGTATAATCAGGCAAAAGTGTGTATCTCATGAATATTTTTCAAGGAGTATTACTGAAAATAGGAACAGTTTTCCTCTACAAAGTCTGTATGATCAATGTTCTCTCTAAGGATTGGGATGCAATGAGCAAAAATTTTATTTTGTGAGCAGAAATTTTGCCTCATGGTAATTGTGAGTCCAACTTTACATTTATGCATTATTACCCATTTTTACCAAAACTACAGTTGCATACTGTACAAAATAGTTCCAAAGGGGCAGCCATGTTAGTTTAGTTCAGCAAAACAAGCAAGAAGTCCTGTGGCACTGAAAGACTAACAAATTTATTTATTCATGAGCTTTCGTGGAAGAAAATCCTACTTCATGAGATGCTTTGAAGATAGGGGAAATTACACAATGGGATGAAAATAAATGCAAAAGAGAGTAAGACATGGGATCAGGTCATAAAGTAACAGCAAATCAGAGGAGTTGTTAAGATTCAAACACTGGGAACAGCACATAGAGGAAAGTGAAGTCAAATCATCCGTTGTAATAGGAAAAGAAGCCATAATCACGATTTAATCCTGCTTTCACACAATCTAATCTGCAAATCAGTTCTAATTCAGCTGTTTCTATTGGGAGTCTTTATGTCCTGTTGACTTTCTTGAGCACAGTCATTAACAAGTTGTCCATAGAGTGATTACAAAGATGAAAGTGCTCAGCAACTGATTTTTGAATGTTATGATTTCTGATGTCAGTTTTGTGCCCATTTATTCTTTTGCTCAGAGATTGTCCTGTTTGTCCAATGTATAAGGTACGGGGGCATTTCTGACACATGATGGCATAAATCATATTAGTGGATGAGCAGATGAAATGAGCCCTTGATGGAGTTGCTGGCTTGATTGTGAAAGGGACATCAAGACTTCAAAGATGAAACAGCTGAATTAGAATTGATATGCAGATTCGTGTGCAGTGGGTATCACAGAATATTTTATGATGGGGATATCTTCTGGTATCTGTCCCATTCTGTTTAAGGCCCTTTTAAACTATAAGACCACCATGAAGTGGCCAGAGTTAGGGACAGGATTTGCCCCAATGGCTCCCTCTACTTCTTTGTGATAATTCAGCTTCTGCTTATCTTACACATCTGAACATTAATTGATCTGGACAAATTCAAGTCTGAATTTGAACACTGCATCTCAAATCTGTAAATTATGCAATTTAGATTCTGTAGCATTTTTTGAGGAAGACACATTGTGGCAAGAAACATAAAAAAGAAATATGTAATAGCTGGGAGGCAGGGTAAAGATAGAAAGACTTGCAGCTTAGTGACTTTTTTGTTTTTGCAATTTTCCTGCATAATGTACATTTTCTGGATACATTCCACAGTTCAATGGCAAAAAGCAGATTTGCTTACTGTTGTGGCCATGAAGCTTTAGCAACCACAGACTTGACAAGTGAAATTTGAACACAGCAGTTTTCCTGTGTCTAGTCTATAAAAGCCATGAAATTGTGCTCATGAATACATCCAGTGGTTAAAGTATAATTTGACAGGCCCTGGAACCTTCCTAATCTCTGGGCCCCCTTCCCATATTGTCTGGGGCCCCTTCATGCATGTACGAGCCCCAGGCCAGGTAAGCATTTCCAACCACTTCTCAGAACCATACGCATTGGTTATCACATCATAAAAATATGGTTATCGCTCCATACCGGCCCCAATTCTGGCCTCACACGCTGCCCCCTGCACCCTTCTGCACCTCCCTGACTTTGATGCTGGCCTCACACTCTGCCTCAGCCACCTCCCTGGCCCTGATTCTGCCATCACACACTGCCCCCTCCACCCCTGTACCCACATCCCGGCCTCACACGCTGCCCTCCTACCCCTGATCCTGACCTTACATGCTGCCCCCTGTGCCCCCCAGATGGTACTTGGTCCTCGCATGAATGCAGAGGACTGGACTCAGTGACCTCTCATAGTCCCTGGCCAGACTGCTCTGCCCTTAGCATGCATCTGAGCCTGCTCAGGGTGGGAGATTTAAAAACTCTCCCAGCCTGGCCAAAGTTCCTGGGACAGTGTGAGGCAGAACACACGTTCTGTCTGAGTTTTCTGTTTTTCAGGGCCCCAGAACTCTGGTCCCTCAGATTTGTGCTGTTCTCGGGCATTCTGGCTTACTTTAACCCCTAACTACATCTAATTTTGCTCCAATATTTTAAGGCTATTTTTACACTGAACAGATTAGAAGTCATGACAAAAGAAAAAAATGAGAAGTAACAGGCAATTTTTGTGTGATGTCACCTTTTTACCATTTTCATTACAGATGGAAAAAGTACATGCGCTCTAGTAACAGTAAATCATTTCAAACCTAGTAACTGACCTGCCAGAGCTGACTTTTGTAAACCCTGCCAGCTCTCCAAAGTATTTTTTTATTGTCTTTTACAAGTCATTAAGTCCTTTGTCTCAAACCATTGCTACTGCTGATCACTGCTCCCTCTTAACCTCCCTATGTAGCCCAGGATTTAATTTTATAGCTCTCAATTACCTGTGCTCATCTGTTTACCAGCACCTTGCTCTAACTAACTATTCACAACAAACATACCACAACTCATGAATATTTTGTATTTTAGTTCCACCTCTGCCATCTGAATTTATCAGAGAAGATAGAAAAATACTTAAAAACACATACTTACAGCTACTCTTAATGTGATGAGTAGTTATCCTCATACATCTTGTTTGTAGTTATGTAGTAACTACTGAACCTACAGTTATTTTTTTGAGTTAATTGTACTTTTCGGCTTAACAGTTATATAATGAACATGCCACTATGTACCCGAACAAGTGGAAATTTGGAATTGCTACAGGAAATAAAGGCCCACTTGAAAGAGAATCTTGGCAAGACTTGCAGGACTGCAAGCAAAGACTTAAGGGGATATCATTTGATACAAGGACCCCTAATGGCCAAAGCAGTGAAAACAGGTAAAATGTACTTCATTCATTACAGGTGGGATTGGATGAGCAGAAAAACCAACTGCAGGAATTTGTGGGTAAAACACTTTAAAAATTTTAATATTTAAATTTAAGTGAAGGATAGAAAGAGATTTGATGTCAATTATAACAGAATTTAAACTATTTTTACAAGTTTTATGCAAGATTGGTTTTATTCTTTTAGTGGTAAAATCTGTGTTAGAATTCTGATTATATATATAAAACACATTAACCGACTGGTTCAGGGGGAGGTTGTTTGTTTGTTTGCTGTTTTTTTAGTAGCCTGAGGGAATCTGTCTCTCTTGCAGGATCTGAGGAATCAAAGGTTTTTGAAGGTTTGAGTGGGATAAAATAGTAGAAACAATACAGTAGTAGGTAGGAGTAGGCATTGCAAGGCAGGATGGGAGCAGGATTAAAAATATAGTCCTGCACAGAGCTCTGCTGTACTTCAGCATGTCTCCAGAGAAAGTCATCCCAGCTGAATTTAAATGAGTTTAGGATACCAAGAGTTTGGACTGGGGTTAGTGAATGCCAGCATTCCAATGGACCCCTGAGTGACCCAACCCTCATGAACTACACACAAAAAAAGACTCTTCTAGTCACTCTGACCTTGAAGGACACATGACCTTGAGTTAATAAGCCAACAAACACATGCTGACCATAGGTTACACCAGGAGTGGGCAGTATATGGCCCACAGGTTGGATGTAACCCACCTGCCATCTCCATCTCGGCCACAACCCCAGGCCAGGGCTGGCTCTCTGCCACACCCCCTATCAGCTCTCTGTTACCCCCTGCCCCCCGGCTGGCTCTGTGATGCTCTGCCCCCAGCTTACTGGCTCTCTGACCCTTCCGCACTGCCAGGACCAGCTCTCTCCTGTGCCCCACCCCCACGAGCAGCTCTCTGCTGCTGCACTGTCCCCCTGGTCAGCTCTGGACCCCTTTGGCAGCAGCTGACCAAGACAATGCACTCTTCTTTTTGTGTAAATCAGTGAATTTTCCCAAGTTTCAAATCTAGATGCACTTATATTCAACTTTAATATAAGTTTTGTTTGGGATTCTCTTTATTTTCTGCCCTCAAACACACTTTATACTAATGGTACCTGGGATGATAGTGTAGATATCAGTGAGGGCACAATCATTACTGGGCACCTGAAGGAAGCAGGTTCCAAAGGTGCAGCTGTGTTAGTCTACTTCAGTAAAACAAACAAGGAGTCCTGTGGCACTTTTAAAGACTAACAAATTTATATATCACATGAGCTTCTGTGGGAGAAAATCCCACTTCGTGTCTGATGATTTTCTCCCATGAACGCTCATGTGACAGATAGATTTGTTAATCTTTAAAAGTGCCACTCGACCCCTTGTTTGTTTTGAAGGCAGCATGTTACTGATTTTAAGGGAGGCAGAATCAGTTGTAAAAGAATATTGTATCTGAGACAATCAAAGACAAGGGAGCTGAAAGTCCTGTCCCTCAAAAAACTGACCAAGGTCAGATGGATCTGGGACAACCCAAACAACTGACAGTCTGAGGCCTGATGACACTCAGGCTCAGAGGTCCTGACTCAGACCTGTATACTGAGTGTTATAAGTGTTGAAAAATAACATTATTTTAGGCACTGACTGCATTTGGCATTGCATAAGTCACTAAGTCAATCATAGTGCCTACCCACAGGAACTTATCTAAACAAATAATAAAAGGAATAATTTCCCGAAGGAAGGTGGAAAGCTACTGACTACAGGGACCCTATCTGCTGGCAGAAATCCAGTCTCAAAGGGTATGTCTATACAGCTTTTGGGAGCAAGCCTTCCAGCTTGGGTTGATAGACTCAGAATAGCAGGGGTCACACTAGCACTCTAAAATAGCTGTTGAAATAGCACTTGGAAGTTGTGGCTTGGGCTAGAACTTGGGATCTGATGTTTGCAGTGCATGGCATGCTTCTGAGTGTAAGGTACAGCCTGAGCTACAACTTCAAGTACTTCCCCTGTAATCATTTGAGTGCCCTAAGACAAGTCTTGTTAAAATCAAGTCCGTCCACCCCAGGCTAGAAAGGGCACTCCAAAATGCTGTGCGGACATAGCTGAAGACATCTGGGACAAAAACCAATAATCCTAAATCTATGGAGATGAGTTTAGCACTATTATTTGCTGGCCATAGTTCCTGATTAATTCATTATCTATTCCCAACATTCATAATTTGACAAATCCTTCAACAACACCAAAAGAAAAAAAAGCCAAGAGAGGAAGTTAGAAAGAGCTGAATCCCATTAATGAATGCAACGTGTTTGTCTCTGAAAGCTGAAATCTCACATGTGATAGAAGAAGCAAACCGGAGAAGAAAAACAATCTGAAAGATATTGACATGGTGTTGTGATCAAAATACCTCACCTATCAAAACAAGCTTATCTTTCCTGTAAAACAAGTTTTGTATATGGTGTCTCAGTTAACTTAATCACTGCACCATTGAACATATTTTGCTGCTTTAATTTTTGTGTCTTTCCTTCTCAAAAAAAAAAAATACTTAACACTGGGAATGAACGGTTTCTGTTTCTGGACACAGAATAGATTGCTACAATCAAAGTGACTTCCATTATCAAATAATACGTTCTATAGTTTTCAGCCTACGTTAATTTTTAATATTGCCCTGACATAACTTAGATATATCTTGACATGGACAATAAACATTTTCTCCGACAGATGTTGACTACTTAAAACAAAAATACGCTTGCACTGTTAAATATATCACATAAAATCTCTGTTAATGGAATACATCATTCCTTCACTAGGTAGAATCAATATCATAAAGATGAACCTACTCTGCAAGCTCTACACTTTTAAATGCTCCCCAGTGACCTTTCCCTTCACTGTAAGAAACATCAACAGCTTCCCAAGACATGGCTGCAGCAAGAAAAACCCTTATTTATGATTAACCTTATTGAAGGCTTCTAAGCATTAAGAGGTTTGCCCTTGCTTGGGTAGTTCAAGAAAACAGTCAGACAGCATTCATTTCACAACCTGAAGCTGTATACTGCCTAAAAAGAAAACTCAGCAAATATATTATGCTATCACTGAACACTACAGTTTAACAAAGAAGAGAAAACACTGAGATTCAGTCAACATTAGTGCAAGTTTTTATTCTTTTAATAATAATGTGAAGTAATATTTGCAAACTGTGTACACAGTACATCATCATCAAAAAATAGAAAGGGAGAGGAATAAAAAAATGTCTATCCTCCTGCTATGGTGGTAGGCCCCCCCAAAGCACCCCCCAGATGGGGAAAGGACAAGAGGCACAAACAAGGAAGATACCTCCACGATCTTATTACTCCTGGAGTCTGGGCACCTCAGCCTAATGGCCACAGTGTCAGTACACAGCCCTAAGGTCAGGACAGCAAGACCTAGTAGGCACTGAGTCCATAAAAGAGTCAATAGGCACCCCTCGGTCAGGGCAGCACAGCCTAGTGGCCACAGAATCAATGACAGAGTCAATACATGCCCTTTGCATCAGGACAGCATGGCCTAGGAGCCACAGAATCAGTACATGTCCTTGAGATCAGGGCAGCACAGCTGAGTGGCTACAGAAGTAATAACAGAGTCAGTACATGCCCTTTGAGTTAGGGCAGCACAGCCTGGTGTCCGCAAAATCAAAAACAGAGTCAGTATGCGCTCTTTGGGTCAGGGCAGCATGGCCTAGTGGCTAGAGAGTCAGTAACAGTCCCTGGTAAGACAGGGCTGCCTATAAAGGGCCTGGTGCCCAGGTGGGGTGGCGCTCAGGCCCTCCCCCTCCACTGAGCCCCAGCTCAGGGCCCTGTGGGTGCTGGGGGGGACGGAATTAGCACCACACCAGCAGGAATCCAGGCCGAAAAATGCTGGGATGGTTCTTGTACTGCCCCCAGGACTGCCTTCCAGGCCCCCTCCTAGTTGTGGCTGTCCTCTCATGGGTCTTCAGCAACTATGGTCCTCTGCACATCTGTCCTTGAGTAGCCCCTCAGTTCCATCCACTCCCTGATGTGGTCTCTGGGGTCCCTCCTGCTGTCAGGCCAGGACTGGAACAGCTCCTGGTCAGGAACCTGCATTTTGTCTCCACACTGGTCAGCTCAGACTGAGCTCCACTGCTTCCTTTTGTACCAGAGCAGCAATCCTAGCATTTCCAGCTGAGTTTAAGTATCGGGGATTCCACCTCCCTTAGACTAAACAGGGCTAGTGTGGGGTGTGCCCATCCCATCACACCTCCCAACAGCTAGCTACATTTGCCATCACAGCCAGCCATATTTGAAGACTCTGTGATTATGGGGTTTCAGGTACTTGAAGTTTAATCTCAGCTTTCATTTAAAAAAGAACGTTTCTAGCTTTTTTCCCATGTTAATAGATACTTGAAAAATGCTACTTATTTTTTTCCTGAAGTTCCTGCACCCCACATCTCACACAAAGCTGGCCCACTGGGTGACTGAAACCCAGGGCCAGAGAACATAAATTAGGGAAAAGTCCAGACCACTTCACATCTCGCTTCCAATTTACTAGCTCTTTTGAGTAGCCTTTGTGATCAGGAGGGATATGAAGGCAGAACTCAGTAGCACAAGAGGTAAAATGGTCTGATGAACCAAGCATAAGACCAAGAACAGGGGCTTTTTGCATTCTAATACCAGCTCCATAATTGATTCCTCCTGTTGTCCTAGTCAAATCAAGTAACCTTTCAGTCTTAATTTCCCTAACCAATAAATTGAGACTATTGTGGACAAGATCTTTTCAGTAAATGGTTTATGGCAATTCATAATCCTTCATGAAAACAATAAATACTCATTAAGCCATAAAAAGAATGAGAATGACTCTATAGGTTGGTAGTTAGGGCAGTTTCCTAGGAGGTGGGAGATGCAGGTCCCTGTCCTAATGACTATTTATTTAGAGAAAGTGGAACAGCTTCAATAGGAAAGACTGAGAACACCCCCTACCAGTCAGTGACTAGGGTATTCACCTGAAAGGCATGAGAACAAGTTCAAATCTTTTGTTAATACTAGACAGAGTTGGGGGATTGAACCTAGATCTTCCACATCCCAGAGTCACTCTACATTGACCACAACAAATTTGTCACCATCAGTTCAATCATTTCAGTTTGATTGAGCAGTTAGTGAAGACTTGCTCAATTGATCCAGAAATCAACACTGTAAGTCCACCCCCCATGAAGAGCAGTGCCAAGTCAAAGGGATGGCATTTCCTTTCTACCCAGTGCAGGGGAGATATAGAGGTAAATAGGTGTTAGAAAGTTGAAGGGAGATATGCAAGTTCAGGCTTGTCCTACCTGCGGCCCGGGGGCCGGACTTTGGCTGGCTTTCATCTGGCTTGTGGAGTGCTGCCACAAGAGCCTGGGAGCTCGCGCTGGCCAGGACTCTTGTCACTTTCCCGCCCTGCACACAGCACAGCTATAGCCCCTCCTCTCCTCTGCCATGCTCCCCTGTCCTGCCTTGCTCCCCATGCTCTGCCTTGCCCCTTCACACAGGCACCCCTGCCCCCTTGTCCTCTGTGCTCAATGCAAGCAAAAGCAATGCCAAATACCATATTAATCATTATTTTATTAACGTTTATTAATAAGATAGATTTGTATGTCTTATCTATCAAAAATTTTCTCACTGGCCCCCCAAATGAGAAAAGAATTGCAATGTGGCCCCTCAACCAAAAATGTTGGACACCCCTGTGCAAGTTATTTTACATAGCTTGCGTATTTCCCTTTGACCGCTGCCGAAAACTTTGGTAAGCGTAGGCCAGACACCAGAAGAGGGCCATAACCACACGGATAAAGGTTACAAGGAAGATCATTGTCATTGCTAACTTTCTCTTTACCCCTAACATTTTGTGAATCTATTCCACCTTCACTTTTGTTAAAAATACCCCAAATCAAAATGAAAATACTGGGGGCAGGCTGCAACAAAGCATCAACCCGACACTAATCTTTTTCAGTTTATGAGAAAATTCCTGGGTTTTTTTTAAATTTAACCCAAAACTATCTTTTTTCAATGTTTGCTGAGCAGTAAGGATGTATAACAATAAACTTACCCACTTGATAGGGTCTTGTAAAGACTCACTGGTTAATATTTGAAATATACTATGTACAATCAATGCTATCAGGCATGAAACTGCCCAGAAAACCCATGCAGTAGATGGTCCTGTATTGTCCATTCCACACAGGTTCATGAAGGCACAGGGGAGACAATGTGCATACCCGTGACCCAGTATATCTCCAGTACCACCCCCAGCACAGATCCTGGCCCATGCAGGGCATGTCTACTTTCCAAATACAAACCTGTAGCTGGACTATGTCAGCTGACTGGGGGGGGAGGCATTAATTGCAGTGTAGATGTTCAGGCATGGACTGAAACCTGACCCCTGAGACCCTCTCCCCCTTATGGGGTCGTAGAACCCAGCCTCCAGCCTAAGCCCAAATATCCATAATGGTAATTAATTTTCACACAGAAACCCTTATATTGAGCCTAGAGACTTGTTAGATTAAAACAGTACATTCCTCAGGAGACTACAGTGTGTGCCAGAGGGAGAAAACAAGAGAGATTAAGATTGGGATGAATCTTGCCCATGGCTTGGCCAACATGCATGGATGGGGCCCAACTGGTATTATTAGAACATGCTTTAAAATTGTGTTCTGAGGACAATTTAAAAACAACCCAAAATCTATGGACTTTGTAGAAGCCCCATATCATGTGTCAGAATATATTAACAGTCCCCCAGTGCTTATTAGATTGTTCAGTATGCATATTATATAATATCCTGTGAGTGAATAAGATATGGCAGGTATATTTTTACTCTGTAGCTGAGACTAATGGAATTTGAGGCTCTTACTTCTAACACTTCCAGGATCACAATGTTGGGATGGCCTCCTGTTCATGTCAGAACACACAGCAAATTGAGCAACACAAGATCTTAATGTACTGAAAAGAAAAAGTGTGACTGAGCCCCTATCTAAACTTTAATGTGTCCTACTGTCTCTTTATGAAATTAGTCTAAAATAAAAGATTTTATAGAGGGATGTTTAATTTGTAAACAGTACCATATTTAAAACCAAAAGACATTTGGGTCTGTACAAATGTTTTATATATCAGCTTTGTACATCACGAAACAAATGGAGTAGGGCAATCAAATTCCATTGCAGAAATCAGAATTTTTAAAACAACTGAGAAACATAACATAAGTAAACTGGTGTGGGACAAGAGAAAATGAATAATACAGACTAAATTCACATCCTTTTCTCCCTGATATTGAGTTAGGGGCTACAATTGCTGTGTACATTACCAAAGTTGTGGAGTCAGGTATTGAAGAAAACCAATAACACTGGGCCAAATAAAGGGAGCTATACTCATTGTCCTTACTCTTATAAGAGATGATAGATTGATCTTTTTTTTATTTTTACAGTCACTACCAATACACGTTGCACTCAGCAGACATCTATATAGAGCAAAACACAAACCTATTTTAAACAGTGTTTATTATTCACATTTTCCATTTGCACTTCTTCAGTATTTCTTCACTGAGTAAAACCAGATGAGGACATTCAAGCCAAAAACTTTAGCTGATGGTTTTCCTGATTTCGACCACTCCTGTAAAGTTCTGTGATGCTGAGACTTAAAAGTTCCATTTCCAATTAGATATAAAAATACAGGTGATAGAGTTTTTAAATAAAAAGTACTTTATACGGAAAAATCACAAAATTCACATCCAAGTTTGGAATCTGATTTCAAATTGCAGACTTCAAAATTTGGGAAAGGAGTTGAATTAATGGCTCTAGATGAGCACATTTCTAGTAAAGAAAATCAGTTATAGCACTTCCTCAAAGGAAGTGTCAAAGGAAGGGGTTAATTTCTTGCATTACTGAATATTTTAGTATTTGTTTAACGAAAATATTAAGAAGAGCTAAGAAACTGAATGTGAGACATATAACATCTGAGGCTTACCATCTTTACGCCACATGTTTAATGTTCCTGCAATCATTTAAAAACACAACTGAGCCCCTCCGTTGTTTTTTATCAGGTCACATAGCTGTACCTTAGACCAGCAGCTTTAAATAAATACTGAACAGTCAGTTTGAAAGTTCATTTGTCTGGTGATAGAGATGAAGGAGTTGCTGTGACCTTTCACTCAAACTTTAAAACCAAAGATTTAGAAATCTGAGTGACTTTGTAGTATAAGGTATTATTTTAATTACTTGCTTATCTCCTAGCTGAGCCCACCTGAGAGTTTAATGCTAAGAGCAGAATTTGAGTTTGGGAGAGGGGAGGGAAAAAAAACATATATCTCTCACCTGGAGCTACATTGTGCTTCTCTTCTTGTTTCCCTTATTTATCAGCAATCTTTATTAAGTCAATGGAGTTACACCAGTATAAAACAAGTGTAAAAAGTGAATCTGGCCATTTAGTAACTCCATTATTTTTATTATTATATATTGTGATATATAGCTTTTTAGGGGCAGAGGGGAAGGGGTCTATTCCCACAGCTACTCCATCCAGTTGCCATCTATTGACATTTTAAAAGGGCAAAGAATGGAAAAGTGATGAAGTTTCCAACTGTTCTTGTCACACACGTCTCTTCACCCCCATCTCCCTACTTCCCTTCCCATTCCAAGGGTCTCTAAACTTTTCTTGTCCCCTGAGGATTAGGGATTTAGAGAAAAACCGACATTAATTCTGTTCAAAATCCAATGGGCAGTCCCACTGACACATACATGTATCAGGCAAGAAGAAGTTGGTCCTGTGATGATGTCTAGATGATTTAATATAAAGATCAGGAACACCCAGACCAATAAGACTGAATTTTTAAAACCTTCTTTGTTCAGCATGAAGCACTGTAATGTGGCAAGGGATGCATCCTAACCACCCTTTCTTGGCAGAGACAGAAGGAGCAGTATTATGAGAAGGGAGCATGTGTGAATGAGCCCCTAATCCAGACATTGTAGGAGATCATCTTACCCTGCTTTTTCTGTTTTCTTGTCTTTGATATTTTTCTGTTTGCTATTTGTTTCATGATACTCTCCCCACTTCAAATTTCCTGAATCTCCTATTCAGTGCCCTGGGGTATCCCCCTGTAATCCACGGCAGTTTAACAGACATACTTTATTTCTTCCCACATCCCCAAACATTACCAGACAGAGGCATTGCTGGTGCTGGGCACCCGGGGCACGTGCCCCAAATCCCAACACCGGTGCCCCCGATCTCCGGCCCAATTGGGCCAGAGACCCAGGGACAAGCTGCCAGCGGCCACAGCAGCCCTGTCCCTAGCCGGAGATCTGTGGCCCAGCCGCCCATGGCCACAGCAGAGAATCTGGGGCCCAGCCACCCACGGAGGCGGCAGACCCATCCCCAGCCAGGGATGTGGGGCCCGGCCACTCATGGCCGCTTCCGGCCCCATGCCCAGCCAGGGATCCGGGGCCCGGCCACCTGCAGCTGCGGCGGGGAATCTGGGGCCTGGCCACCTGCAGCGGTGGCAATCCTGTCCCCAGCTGGGGATGTGGGGCCCAGCCACCCATGGCCGCTTCTGGCCCCAGCCCCGGCCCCAGCCCCAGCCCCGGCCCCAGCCAGGGATGCAGGGCCCGGCTGCCCACAGCTGCTTCCAGCTTCATCCCCGGCTGGAGACGTGGGCCAAGCCGCCAGCGGTGGCGCGGCGGCTTCTGGCCCTGTCCCTGGCCAGAGGGTGGGGCCCGTGGGCTGGGGGCCTGCAGGCCAGGGGCGGGTCCCTCCCTGGGCCAGCGACACCTCTGTTACTAGAATTTGTTCTTTTGACCTAAATTAGAAGGGAAAGACATTTTCATTAGGTAGTTCACATATTCTTTTGTACTCAGCATTTGTCAACAGAAACAAATGACAAACAGTGCAGAAACAATGACTTGGACTTGACTGCACTCCTAACAAAGAGAATAATCATTTTTGTTCTGTTCCAAAGCAGTAGGCATGTTAGTCTCGTTCAGCAAAACAAACAAGGAGTCCTGTGGCACTTTTAAAGACTAACAAATTTATTTGTTAGTCTTTAAAAGTGCCACAGGGCCCCTTGTTCATTTTATTCTGCACTCAAACAGGTTGTCATTTACATCAAGAGGCAAAGGCCCACTCCATAAATTCAAATTGATCTTCAAAGTAAGAAGATTCAGGGTCCCCATAGCAGTATATTGGTTAAACATAGACCAAGAGAAGCCCCTAACTAATAAATTCTTCCTCAGTAATTGGGCTAACTACAATCAATGAAAATTACTACAGAAGGTTTCGGAAAATATGGATTATTTCTGCAAAGGAAATTTTTTTTTATTTATTATTTTTATTATTTTTCTTTCCAGAGTGGCTGGGGATTTTAAAGTTTGTTTATAGTTACTGAGGCAGTAAGGGAAAAGGAATTGTTTTAGCTGAGTTACTCTTTTAGACTTTCCTCAGAAAAGATGGTTTCCTTTTTCTCCAGAGCAGAGGACTATTCAAGCAGTAAAGTGCAATTACAACTAAAAATACTAAAGGAAACCTGACCGTTCTTAGCACACAAGTTAGTTGTGCTAGAAATCTATTAATACCACCAAGGGAAGACAAAAGTTTCTTGTAATCCCACTGTAAATTATTTAGCAGTAATAATCCTGTCATCCTAATGATGCTTATGCTAGTAGTGAGCAAAGCCAGCATTAAAAGTAAGGTGTAAACAATTTAGTTTTAAAACACTGCATTTACTAAAACTGCTTCTTTATGCTTAAATAGATGGTCAGAATTTACCCTTCTGGTTACACTAATGTAAAATTATAACATTAATTGCACTGAAACTACTCCAGATTTACACCAGTATAAGTAAAGTCAGCATCTGGCACAGAGCATCCAGCTAGTTAGTTAGCAAAATAAAAAAGAAGATGAGACAATTTTTTTCCTTATCACAATTCTATACTATAATTCTAACTATACTTCCATGGATCACTAGCAGTCCACAGATGTCTTGAAGTGGATTTACAGGAACATCCAATGAAAAAGAAAATGCTACAGGGAAAATAGTACACAAGACAATCTCTTACAAATTGGCCCAAAAGTGAACAGCTGGCGAACCATCGTCATATCCGTTGTTCTTGACAGTTCTCTTAAAATTTTGTGTTCTCCACCTGCAGCACTCTATTACTAAGAGTTCATGCAGGCAAGCCTTGCTTATCCAGAATAGAGATGACCTGAATTCAGAAGTGTCTGTGCAAAATCACAATTCCAATCTTCTGAAATACCAGTTTTCAAAATTTTATATATCTCCATTAAGCTAGTTAGTTTATAGGGGCTTTACCCACATGTAGTATAGTAAAATCACACAGCACTTCACAAAAAAACATAAGACCCATTCTGTGTGGAAGGGTTTGTGACCTAAGGATCTGATCCTGACATCATGGACAAACTTTCATTAATTTCAGTGGTGTAGGAGTGAGCCCTAAGATAAACAAACTAAAATCTACACACAAAACAAAGAACCTCTTCCTCATTCAGTAAATACAATGGATTCACAAAAGAGCAGAGTTAAGGCAGCAAAGACAAACATAGATCTGGATTCCTCAATATTTGAGAGCTTGACTTTGCAGCTTAAGTAATTTTCTTTGACTATATTAAATTACATATAAAAATTACTAAGAATAGTATATTAGATACTCCGCAAAACAGTTAGTAGCCTGAAGATCTTACAATTTAAGACAGGAAACACAAGCATCTAAATCCTGATGAGCCAAATGGATTAGGAGATATATCTGCAACATAGGTAATCTCAACTCTGACATTTCCTTGCCTGAGTTCTTAACCATCAGTCTTAAAGCACCGAACACATATTTCCTACAGAATATGTATATCACTTTTGGGTCATGGGTTGGAGCCTTGTATTTTGAGTATGAAAAAATGGGTAGTTTTCCTTTAATCATTCATTTACAGTATGTATAACAGTATTTGAATGACTTGTCCAAAAGGTTGCAACATTTTGTGGCTTGCATGCCAGTGAAGTGAAGAAAATATCAAACTGCAGCTTGCTTTCTAGGTTTGGCAGTTCACCTGGGCCATGTTATATTATAAACTAGCTAAGATACAACCTAGAAGGTTGCCACAGGCAAAAAGCAGAAGTGCATCTTGCGTCTCTTTTCACAGATAAAAATACCAAAAGTCCAGAAAAAAAATGCAGTAACGGTACTGGTTTCTTTTAGACTAACCTTTTGGTGACAGAAAATACTGTTGCATAGAAAGATTTAGTTCTAACTAAGCAAGATCCTTCATGGACCTTCAACATCTGGCACAGAGGATCCAGCCATTATATCCAAAATTAGCTCTTAAACTGACCCTATTTTATTAGCCTTTTGGAACAGATTAATTTTTTATTTGAATATAAAATACTGACCTGAGATGGCAGTTTTTAATCCTTTGTTTATTCTGTAGCTACTACTCCATAAGAAGAGACTATTTGAATCACCGGATTCTTTTAAATTAAGGTGCTGGTCTCATCTAGGAGTGCAGATAATTCCTATTGTCTAGTCTATTTCGGTTCTTGGACCATACCCATCTCTATAGTGTCTGAGTGTGTCTGTCCCCGTCCCAGTCCTGTTTCCTGAAATCCTGGAGTCTGAATTTAAATCTTCAAATAAATCTCCTCTGCTACTACCAATCTGAGGGTAAAACTCTTTAAAAACCAATTTGGCTCAGTGGCAGAAAAGAAGAAAACAGCTTTTAAAAGCAAACCCTTCTTATGCTATGTATTTAGAGCAGACGGCAGTGTTACATTTTAAATTTAAAGTAGTCAAGTGCCCTCAAAGAAATAATAGAAGCATGATGGAGTATCCAGAATATTCAGCGGGGGGGGGGGTATTTTTTTAAAAGAACTTTTCACTTCCAATATTAACGGTGAATTAATTCATTGCTGTTAAATAGAAAAATGGTTTGAGTAGAAATCCAAATCCACCTGTCCTAACCAGATTGAACTCCGTTAAATTCAACCCAAACTGCAAATCAAGCTTAGCCCAGGGACAGCAAAGACCCTTCCCTCCAGACAGCCGTCAGTGGAGGCATCAGGAATAGGCCAGGCCCCTGCTGCACAGCTGGCCAAGTTTGCTTTGTTTTTTCCTGCTTCTTAGCCCAGAAACTGATGGGTGAGTCAATGCAACACTGACTGCCTTAAAGCCAGGGTTTAAAGTATAATTTGGTGGGCCACAGAACTCTCACGCATGGATGGGCCCTCCTCCAGCACGGGTGGGCCCCCAATACCCATCCCCAGAACCCACCTCCTGCTCCAATACCCACACACACACACACACACACACACACACACACACACACACAGCCATTCCCAGTCCCAGGGGCATCGCTAGCACCTGGCACACGGGGCACGTGCCCTGAGTCCCAGCGCCAGTGCCCCAAATACCTGGGGCACCCCACCCCTCCTGGCCCCATATTCCTGGCCAGGACTGGGCTGGGCCAGCTGCGGTGGCACCTGCCTCTCCTGGCCTGGTAGCCAGGGCAAGGCCGGGTGCAGTGGCGCCCACTTTTCCCAGGCCAGGCCGCCCGCAGCAGCCACTGTTTCGCCCATCCCAATCCTTGCTGGGGATCCATGAACGGGCTGGCAGTGGCAGGAACCTGGGGCCCCAACTCCCAATTGGGCCAGGGGGCAGGGCCTGAGTCCAGGGCGTGGAGCCAGGGCCTAGGCCTTGGGTCTTTCCCTGGGGTAGCGACACTCCTGCCCAGCCCCCCCCCACACACCCATCCCCAAACACACACACACAAAACTCCCAGCAGCCCCCACCCCAAGCCCTTACCTGGGCTGTTTGCAGGCTGCTTGACCGGCTGGATGCTGCTTCCAGCCACAAGCTGCTCCACTCTGCAGGGGGGAGATTCACAAACTCCCAGCCTGCAGCTCTCTGCTGGCTGAGCTTAAGGTGGAGCCACCAGAATGCTGCATTCTGGCTGCTCATGCTATTTTTAGCAGGGCCCCAGAATGCAGCTTTCCAGTGCCTTCCTCTATTTTTATGGGGCCTGGAATGCTGCCAGCCTAAAAATAGGAGATCCCAGAACTGTGTTCCAGTGCATTCCCCCTCACTTTAACCCCTGCTTAAAGGTGCAGTAACACAGCCCAGGAGATTCTCCCAAACAAATGGAAGAAAATGCTCCAGAGAACTCTCCTCAGAAAGCAAGTAGACAGGAGAGAAAGTCAAATTCAGGATTATCTACTTTTACTAGCTGTTAAATGCAAAAACATTGTTTTTGAAAAAGAAAAAGAACAGAGCATATTCTGAAGCAAGTGACTTTCACTGCTTGGCTTGACCATGAAATAATTAGTCTTGATGCCATTATCTTACATTGCCTTTAGTTTATGACATTGCAACATACCTAACTGCAATATGAAGTATTTTATAATTACATACCAAAAGGTGGGGGCTATCACCTAAAAATAAACTACATCTCCAATTCTGCATTGGAATATACTACCATGGATTTCTGCACCCATGAATTCATCTTTACTAGATATTTTCTGTACTTTTATAATCTCTCTCAGATGTTTAAATAACCATTCCGGTAGTGTAACCCCCTCGCTTTTCTTCCTGGGTTACTTGGGAGTGGGCAACACTCACGTGTGCCCAGGTGCCTAAACTGATGACAAGGAGATCCTGAGTTTCCCAGGGGTGATGTTGGGATTGTGGGAATCCTTTATCCATTCCTCTGCTGCAGTCCCTTTGCTTTACAGAAAATTAAATTTGGCAGTCTCTCCACCTGGCTGGATCCAGTACATGCTTAGTGGCATCCCTTGGGAGTGTCCAGGATTAAATCCATGCAACTAAGAATAATCTGTGGGATGGAATTAGTCCAAACTTGCTAATTATATATACAATACATTCAAGGTACTAAATTGCATGTAACAACTCTTTATTTAACAAAGAACTTATCATAACAGGATGGAATTGAATATTACTGCTAATTCAAATACACAGGGGCAAGTAAATAAATCAGTGGACAGACACAGAATACAGTTTAAAGTAAACTTACCTAACAGGAACTTCCATAGCTCTTTTTTCCCAACTCACACTTTCATAGTTCTTTTTCCCCCAAGTGCACACTTCCCAGAGTTCAGAATCCCAACCCCTTGGAATGGGCACGCTTGGAGGGTTAATGAAGGAGACAAGACAGCACTCTGCTGGTCCAATGTATCTGCTAAGAACCCTGCTAAAGATCCAGAGCAAGCCCAACCAATGGTCTGTAGTTCTGCCTCTGGTTCAAAGGAACTGCCATGCTGCCTCCCCTCAGACCCAGTCAGTCTCTCAGCAGACTCTCTTGCTTTACAAGTCCTGTGCCAAATTGAAGGAGGAGAGACAGACACTCACACCCTCACTGCAGATCCAGCTCAGCCAGCTCTAGGCTCAGACCCCGCTTTGGGCTGAGTAAGGTTATCAACTTCTGAAGATTCCTGCTTGAGTGAGCCTCCAGCAGTCTCAGGAACTGCAGGAGCAGTCTCAGGCACCCCAGAAGCAGTCACCAGCAGCTTCCAGATTCAGCCATGTCCTCTCTCTCCCAGTGGAGACCCTCCCATTTCTTTTTCTGTGCTTCCTGAAGAGGCCGGGAGGGTCTCTCCCTTTTCCAAGGGACCATGGGATTTGTAGTCTCTCAGTGAAAGAACTTACAGCACAAAGGAACTGCTTAAATGTTAACCTCCTACTTGAATTCAAAGGCCCCTAAAGTACAGGGTGTCTACAGTAGTCACACTATTTCTGTAACAAACAACAACAACAACATCAACTAAAAGCTGTCAGACAGCATTCCGTCTACCCCTTACAGATTGTGTCCAATTTGTTGTTTTCACTTTTGGGCTCTTAATCTGTCTTAAAATTCACAGTGTGTTTGTAGTGGCTAACACCTCTGCTTAACATGCAGAAGGTCCTGGGTTCAATTCCCAGGGGGTTGGACTCAATGATCTCATGAGGTCCCTTCCAGCCCTATGATTTGATTTGATTTGATTTGTTTTGTACCTTCTAATCTGTAGGTTTCTATTCAGTATTAAAATTATACTTAAAAGGGGAATTGACTTAATTACACTCATTTATTGACTAGTCTTCATAACTAAATACATACTAAAACATCCTGTCATTTATTTCTGCCAATTTGCACCGACTCTATTCAGCTATACAATGATATTTCCCCCCAAATTATGCATCATTCCTTCTTAGTTATACCTTAAAGGGTGCAGCTATGTTCTATGGTAACTGAAGTTAGAAAAACATAAAACCATGGTTTTTAAAGAAATGCTACAAAGCATGCTACATGTTAAAAAAAAATCACTTACCATTATGAAGTTAATATTCAAAACTAAATTTCAGCCATTTACTCTAAATATGAAGAAGAAACATTGTCTTCTTTGGTATGTTTTAGAAGTAACTGTTGGCCAATTGATGGCATTACAAAATGGCAAATAGCACAATAGATAAATGGTAAAACAAGTGAAACTGAGTAAAGTGGCTATTATAGTAGTAGCTGTGTTAGTCTAGTCCAACAAAAAAACAAAACAAAACAAGAAGTCCTGTGGCACGTAAAGACTAACAGATTTATTTTTCACATGAGATTTCATGGGAGAAAATCCCACTTTGTCAGATGCTTTGAAGATGGGGGAACTCACAAAATAGAATGAAAAGAAATGTAAAGGAGTGTAAAACATGGGATCAGGTCACACAATAACATCAAATCAGAGCAGTTGTTCAGGTTCAAACCCTGAGAAGGCTGACATCAAATTACCTGTTGTAAAAGAAGCCATCATCTGAATTTAATCCTGCTTTCACACAATCTAATTCGCATATTAATTTGAATTCAGCTGTTTCTCTTTGAAGTCTTGATGTTCCACTGATGTCCCTGAATACAGTCGTTTACAAATCATTTATAGAGTGATTAGAAAGATGAAAGTGCTGAGCAACTGGTTTTTCTGTTTTGTGATGTCTGATGTCAGTTTTGTGCTCATTTATTCTTTTGTGCATGGATCATCCTGGTTGTCCAATGTATATGGTGTCAGGGCATTTCTGGCACATGATGTCATAGATTACATTAGTAGATGAGCAGGTAAATGAGCCTTTGATGGAGAAGCTGGCTTGATTAGGACCTATGATGGTATCTTTTGTGCAGATATGTGGGCAAAGTTGGCACCATGGTTTGTTGCAGGATATGTGCCTGTTTTAATGTTTATAGGTCTGTAGTTGCTGGTGAGTATTTGGTTAAAGTCAGATGGCTGTCTATAGGCAAGGAGAAGTCTGTCTTCCAGGGCTTGAGAGAGTGAGGGATCATCTTTTAAGACAGGCTGTAAGTCCTTAATGATCTTTTGTAGAGGTCTGACTTAAGGGTTGTATGTGATTACTAGTGGTGTTCTATTGTTTTCTTTTTTGGGCCTCTCCTGCAGTAGATGACTTCGGGGTACCCATCTCGCTCTGTCAATTTGTTTTCTTACTTCCTCAGGTGGGTACTATAGTTTTAAGAATGCTTGAAAGAGATCCTCAAGATGTTTCTTTCTGTCTGAGGGATCAGAGCAAATGCGATTATATCTTAGGGCTTGGCTGTAGACAATGGATCATGTGGTGTGTTTTGGATGGAAGCTCGAGGGATGTAGGCAACTATATCAATCAGTAGGTTTTCAGTATAGGGTGGTGTTGATGTGTCCATCCCTAATTTGTACTGCAGTGTCCAGAAAGTGGATCTCCTGTGTGGAGTACTCCAGGCTGAGTTTGATTGTGGAGTGGAAATTGTTGAAATCTCTGTGGAAATCGTCAAGAGCATCCCTGCCATGGGTCCAGATGATGAAGATGTCATCAAAAGTAGTGTAGGTAGAGGAAAGGTGCTTTGGGGTGATACTTGATGAAACATTATTCTAAGTCACCCTTAAAGATGTTGGCACATTGTGGCGCCATGTGGTTGCCCATAGCAGTGCCACTGACTTGGAGATATAAATTATCCTCAAATCTGAAATGGTTGTGGGTAAGCACGAAGTCACAAAGTTCAGCCCCCTTTGGAACTTGGCAAGATGCAAGATACTACCGTATATACTCACATATAAGCTGAAATTTTTGTGCCTGAAAACTGGCTTCAAAACAGGGACTCGGCTTATACATGGGTGAATACGGTAAACAGCCCCAGCCCAGCAGTTTCACTGACCATGCTGCTGGCTGGAGCCCAAGTATGGCTGGGGTGGTCATCTTGGCAGTCTTCCTGGGCTGGGGTTAGAGTAAGGAGAGGACCCTGGCATCTGGAGCGGCTAGGTAAGGGAGCCCTGGGAGAGGTCGGCCTGGGCTTTGAAGGGGTGGGTCATGGAGGCCAGGGAAGTGGCGGCAGGGCCCGGGGGATTGGGAGGGGTCAAGGAGTCCAGGGAAAGTGGTGGCAGGGCCCAGAATTTAGGGAGGGGGTTGGGGAGTCCAGGGAAAGAGATGGGAGGGCCCCAGGGGTTTAGGGGGGTTCAGGGAGGCCAGGGAAGGGGCAGTAGGGCCGGGGGGTTTGGAGGAGGGGTTGGGGAGTCCAAGAAAAGTGGCAACAGGGCCCAGGGATTGGGGAGGGGGTCAGGGAGTCCGGGGAAAGCAGCAGCATGGTCCAGGGATTGGGGGGAGGGGGGTCAGAGAGGCCAGGGAAGCTGTGTCAGGGTCCAGGGAGTCCAAGGAAAGTGGCAGCAGTGTGCGGAAGCTAGGGAGAGGGTCGGGATTCTAGAGCAGTGTTTCCCAACCAGTGTGCCACAGCACACAGGTGTGCCATCAAGTCTGAGCAGGTGTCACATGAAATTTTTTGAAAAACTACTCAAAGAGCTCTGGATTGGCTCACTGGCTCATGAATATTCATGAGTTCATTTGGAAACTATAACTTGGTGTGCCTCAAATTATTTAAAGGTAGCAAGATGTGCCATGGGAGAGAAAATGCTGGGAACCACTGGTCTAGGGAAAGCAGCAGGAGGGCCTGGGGGTTTTGGGGAGCAAAGGGAAGTGGCAAGAGGGCCTGGGGACTTGGGGGGATGCCTGGGAAGCTGGGAAAAGCAGCATCAGGGGTTGGGAGGTGACAGGGAAAGGGGTGAAAGGGTGTTGGGGAACAGCAGGGAACAGAGAAGCAAGCAGGGAGGCAGGAATGAGGAAAGGACAGGGCAGGGGGGCAGCAGGAGGAGTAGGAGAGCAGGAGTGAGGAATGGTCAGAGCAGGGGAGGAGCAGAGAGGGCAGGGGGGAAGGAGTGAAGAATGGGCAGAGCAGGGGAGCAGGAGTGAGGAGTGCAGAGAGAAAGGGGATGGGGAAAAGCAACAGCAAGGATTCAGGGGTTAGGGAAGGGTATCAGGAACTCCAGGGAAAGCCAGCAGCACCGGGTGGGGCATTTAGAGGCCAAGGCCATAAGGGGCCCTTGGCTTATACTTGGATCACCCATTTTTGCCCCCTTTTGGTCTCAGAATGAGGGGGGGTTGGCTTATGCACAGATCAGCTTATACCTGAGTGTATACAGTAGATACAGCCAATTGAAATGGAAATCCATCAACTTACAGAAACAACTTGCACAGATTCAGACAGACATCATCTTCCATTCAAAATGCAAACAACTAGACATTATACCTAATGGAATGAAGGTAAAAAATCCTTTACAATCAACATATTACACAAAGTACAGTGAGAGATTATGCCTCACACCTCTCACAGAAACTTAGAAACCACCTGATAAGCATCCTGTACAGCAAACAGAAAAACATTTAAAATGAACTCTCAAAACTGGATTCCCTTGTACAAAATCAACCTACAACCCATTCTTCTACATGGCTTGACTTCACAACAAAGAGAAAATCCATATGCAACACACACTTTGCTTTCCTACAGAAGAAAAAAGGAACCAAACTCTCTTAACTACTATACACCACTAAAGAAAACAAGAGCAACACCTTCAAGCCAGCCAACAACATTGTTAATCTCTCAAGCTACACACTTACTCCAGCAGAGGAATCTGTGCTATCTTGGGGACTTTCCTTCCACCCCACAATCCTCACACATAAGATTAAATTCTGCTGTGACCTGGAGGCCTACTTTCATCGTCTAAGACTCAAAGAATATTTCCACAACACCACTGATCAACTCAGTGACACACAGGTACCTTCCTCCCAATACTACAAGAAGAAATACTCTTCATGGACTCCTCCAGAGGGTCGGAACAAGAGACTAGACTTCTACATTGATTGTTTCTGCCACCATGCCAAGGCTGAAATCGTGGACAAACAACATCCCTTATATCATATCCTCAGCCATGCAGAATGCAATGCCATCCACAGTCTCAGAAATAACTCTGACGCTATTATTAAGAAGGCTGACAAAGAAGGTGCAGTCGTCATCATGAATAAATTGAATTATGATCGGGAGGCTTATAAACAACTGTCCAACACAACATTCTACAAACCACCTCCTCTGATCCCACTGAAGAATACCAAAAGTAATTATGACACCTACTCAAGAAATTCCCTAAGACAGCACAGAAACAAATCAGTACAGTTTTCCAAAGCAGTTCTCAAGAGCCCAACTATCTGAAGTATTTGGAGTTAGATTTTACCCTTGGGTAGAGGGCAGCATAGGATTCATTCTATGGCCAACAGAGAGAGAAGAGTCTCTTCTCTGCCTCATATCCTAAGGAATCCATGACACTTCCATGGTCCAGAAATTACTGAAGCATCTATTTTAATAATTCCTATTAAAGGCTTGAAAAAACAAAAGGCAGTTTTATTTGTACATTTTGACCTTATACAATGGAGTGAGCATAGAATGATTGGGACTCGGATGCCATTCGCAACCCTATACTCGTGCCATAATCCCACAGGAAACACACTTCTACCAAAATGATAGGCCTAGCAACCCCAACTGCCAATTAGTTCCTTAGAACTGCCTTGTGCAGTGAGCTGGAAAAAATGTAGTGCCCTCCTGTATTTGTTAATTAGTGTAGTTGTTACCATTTCATTTAGCCCTTTAGCAGTAGGGCAAGTCTGAGAGATAGAGAGTGCTTGTACATAACAGGACTTATAGTAGAGCCTTGATCTCCTGGCTTCAAGACATCCCCCTCCTGTTTGAAGGTGGAGAGTGTTCCTCTCACTGACATTCATCACAGATGACTTTACCATTTGGGTGAAGAGCATAAAAACCTAAACATGCTATTTGCAAGTCTTTGAAGAAGTGCACACAAAAAGAGAAAGCAGTTCAAACTGAAGCTATTACTCAGGGGGAAAAGAGTCCCTGAGGAATATGTTGGCCTCTTAACACAGACTTCTTCATTCCTGATTTATATTTCAAGCTCTCCTGTCACCAAAGACAGGACACCAAGGCTGTGTTCACACAGCACTCTTATTTCGAAACAACAGAGGTTGTTTCGAAATAAGAAATACCCTGTTCACACGACGCACGGTTGTTTCAAAATAATGGCACCTGTTGTTTCAAAACAACGGCGTTGTTTCGAAACAACTTAAACCCCATGTGGGGACGAAACAATGTTGTTTCGAAACAATGCTATCCGAACATGTTGTTTCGAAACAACAGTGACTTGTTTCGAAATAACTGTAGCCAGAAACTGCTATTTCACTTTGAGCTTTTTTCCTTAATTCGAATTAACAAACTGTTAATTCGAATTGTTATTTCGAAATAAGGCATTATTTCGATACAAGTTGTTTTGACACAACCTGTATCAAAATAATGCCTGTGTGTGAACACAGCCCAAGAGTAAGTGCAATTAAGTTGAGAGACAGAAACAAAAAAAATAATACATGGAGTGGCCAGCAGTCAGGGACCCCTGCTGTCCAAGGACAGAGACTCTGACTCCAATTCAATTCCACAGCACTAAGCCCTGTCTCCAGTGCTGGGCACAAGAGGAGCTCTTCAAAGGACCCGCTGCTCCCAAAGCATGAAAAAGTGATATGTAATTCTTATTTCAACATCGTATTAAGGAGAGGGTAAACAGATAATTTTCTTCATCAGAAAGAGCTCAAGGATCTATGAGTTCAAATGGCAATCTCTCTCTTTCCACCTCAGCACTACCCCTCTCACTATCAAAGCACTCAGGATGATCTATCCCAACAGCTCTTTGTAGGCAGTGTCAATATTAATAAAACTATGGCCTGCCCAGCAATTTCAGCCTCTGAGGAACCTTTGAATGCCTAGGGAGACTTTAGCAGTACCCTCCATACAAATACCTTTTCATAATAATTTTTCAGAACGAAGAGATTCTTCTGTGTCCCTCACCAGTCCTCAGGGTCACTCCAGAATCTGAGTCACCAATCCTGCAAGTTTCCCCTATTTTCATGCCAGCCAGATCTCTCCCACAGAAAGAAGAGTTCATGTGATGAAAATTTCTCTGAATAAGTACATCAGTAAATTAAGGATATGAGTCCCTTCCAAATAGTTCAATCTACTGTTCTGGCTCCTGCAGGGGAGATTTACTTATCCAAGGAGTCCTGTGGCACTTTTAAAGACTAACTAATTTACTTATCTCATGAACTTTTGTGGGAGAAAATCCCACTTCATCAGATGCTTTGAAGCTGGAGGAACTTGAAGAATGGGAGGAAAATAAATGCAGGGAAGTGTAAGTCATGGGACTGAGTCACACTGTAATAGCAAATCAAAGCAGCTGTTAATATTCAAATACTAGGGAACAGCATATTCCTCTTCAGAATCCAGTCTTTTATCAGAAAATAAATCTATCTTGGAAATAAAAACAAGGTTAGGGAGGGACATGGGAATGTACCTCCTCCTAGACATGCAGATATTAATTCTCTCTAGGTTCCTTAATTTCTTCCATATAGGTCAAATGTTCCCTTTCCTGTGGTCTGCAACCATGGTCACAATACCCACAATTTCACAGACAAGTTCCTGCACAGTATAGACTCTATACTATAGAGGATTTATGTACAGGGCATCAGTTACAAATTCTCACTAATCTTATTACTCTCCTCATCAAGTTCAAGAGTGAAAGAATCAACAGACCTCAAGCAATGGAGAAGAGTTAGCTGCTCACCTGTAGTAAGTAAACTCCATTTTTCAAGATGTGTGTCCTGTGATGCTCCACTTTAGGTGTGGCAGCATCCCAGCACCCACACTCGGAATCCTGATAGCAGTGATCTGGGGCGGCGCTTGTGCAGAACATGGCATGCAATGGCCTCAGCGCAAGCACATCCCACCTCCCTCAGTTCCTTTTTAACTGTAGTCAGTACCTGCTAATTAATAAGAAGAGAAGAGGGGAGAAGGGAGGGTGGTGGAGCATCACAGGACACACATCTCAAAGAACAGAGTTCACTACAGGTGAGCAACCAACTCTTTTTCTTCGAGTGCTGTCCTGTGATGCTCCACCTTAGGTGACTGTGTAGTAGTTGTTCACATAGGTGGTGGGTTATCTTGCACTGCTGAGAGTATTTGTTTCCCCATGTTGGCATCATTAGCAGCTGCTACATCTAACACATAGTGTGTTGTGAAGGTGTGATCTGTAGACCAGGTGGCTGTTTTACAAATGTCCTGAATATTTACATTTTTCAAAAAGGCCGTGGTTAATGCCATTGCTCTGGTTGAGTGTGCATGAACACCTTTGGGAGCCTGATGGTTGTTCAGGCTATACAAGATATGGATGCACTCTTTTATCCAATTAGACAATCTTTGGTTGGATACAGCTAAATCGTTCAGGCATTCTGCAAATGACACAAAAAGCCCGCTTGATCTTCTGAATTGTTTGGTCCTGTCTAAGTAAAAGGCTAGTGCCCTCTTAACATCTAAGGTATGTAAAGATGCTTCCTGAGGAGTGTTATGAGGCCCGGGATAAAAGGTAGCTAAAGGTATGTCTTGATTTATATGAAGATCAGAGATCATTTTAGGTAAGAGTTTGGGATCTGGACATAATGAGACCTTGTCCTTATGAAAAACCACGTAAGGAGGGTCACATCTGAGTGCATTTATATCTCCCACTCTCCTGGCCGATGTAATAGCCACCAAGAATGAGACTTCCATAGAGAGATTGGACAACGATCAGGTTGCCAGAGGTTCAAAAGGCTGTTTAGTTAAGGTATGAAGAACTATGTTAAGGCTCTATGGAATCGCGGTTGGTAGAGTTGGAGAATAGAGTTTTTGAAGTCCTGCCAGAAACCTCTTATCTGTTGGGTGAATAAACAAAGGAGAGTCCTCTGGCTGAGCATGGAGTGCTGAGATTGCTGATAAATGCACATGGATAGAACTATTAGAGAGAGAGAGGAATGCTTTAAGTGTAATAGATAGACCAAAATTTGTGGAATGGATGATAGATTAGCCAGTGGAAAAAATGTGCCCATTTCTGGGTATATGGTTTTCTGGTTGTGGATTTTCTGCTGTTTAATAGGACATTCTGCACTGGCTCAGAGCACGCACTATCTGTAAATTGGAACCAATTAGGAACCACGCTGTCAGGTGGAGTCTGTGAATGTTGGGATGTTGACAGGTAATACTGTATTGATATGATGTGTGGCCAAACTGTGGCTCAGGAGCCACATGCGGCTCTTGAATGAAAAATTGTGGCTCCTGGAAGAATGTCAGCAAATCAATTTAGGAAAGCAGCCCCAGCCTAGGAGTTCAGGAGCGGGTTGGGATGGTGGGAAGAAGCCCAGCATAGTTAGGGCTGGCAGGGAGAAGTGCAGCATGGTTGGGATTTTTAAAAACTCACCACTAGCCTGCAGTCTTCTACACTGAGCAGCAGCTAAGTTTTTACTGTATAGGGCTAATTTTCATGGTAACCTTAAGTAATTATTAGAATCTGACATTAGTAGGATCAATATTTGTCCTCTTTCTACAATAAAATTAGTGTGTGCAGTGAATTTTAAACTTAGTGATTTTAGAGTAGGTAAATGTATATGGCTACATGTCTCAGTGTGGCTGTTGAAGGTTTAATAATCAACTTGTGTGGCTCTTGAGTTCCATAAGTTTGGCCACTCCTGATATAAGAGGTCTTTGATCAAAGGTAGTTGAATTGGTTTGCATATCGACAGGAGGAGCAGCTGTGAAAACCAGATTTGTCTGGACCAGGCTGGTGCTATGAGTATCATGGTGGCATGATCTGCTCTCAGCTGCTGTATTGCCCTGTGTATGAGAGGTATTGGTGGAAACACATAAGAGATCATTTGACCAGTCTGAGAAAGGCATCACCAAGCAATCATGAATTGTTTCCTTCTCTGGAGTAGAATTGGGGATATTTTTTGTTTTGATGTGTGGCAAAAAGATCTATTGCTGAGAAACCCCATCTGCAAAAAATGTTTTGAAGCACTCTGTCATTCAATTGCCATTTGTGAGATACGGGAAAAACCCTGCTTAGGGCGTCTGCAGTGGTATTTTGAATTCCTGGTATGTGTACTGCAGATATGAGAATCACATTTCATATACACCAGTTCCAGAGCTTCACAGACTCCACACACAGGGACGGAGATCTTGCTCCTCCTTGTCAGCTACATAATACATGCATGCTAGGTTGTCTATTATGATTCTGATTGATTTCCCTTGTATTATTGGTAAAAAAAAAAAAAAAATGACAAGCATTCCTGATTGATCTTAGCTTGAGAATGTTGATGTGAAGTAACGTCTCCGCCCTTGATCATTTTCCTTGAATTGACTGATTGTCCAGGTGGGCTCCCCATCCCATGAGGGAGGCATCCGCTGTTATCACTACTAATGGTTGAGGTCATGTAAAAGTGACTCCTTGCAGCAAATTTATTTGATTCTACCACCATTTCAGTGACTCTTTGATGTTTAGAAGAACAGTGAGCTGTTTGTTTAACAAGTGGATATGCGGTTTGTAAACTGTTGCGAGCCAAGCTTGAAGGGCTCACATGTTTAGTCTTGCATTCGGGATGACCACAGTGCAAGCTACCATATCACCTAAACGTTGTAGCACTGTTCTTGCTGTAATCATTGGTGCTATGAGAATGAGTTGCACAACACTTTGTATCATGGATACTAGAGTTTTTTGTAAGTATGCTCTGCCCGCTCTTGAATCTAGAGCAGCCCTTATAAACTCTATTGATTGTGTTGGTATGAGAGTCGATTTTTCCATATTTATTATTAGACCAAGTTCGTTGAACAGCTGTCTTGTTGTAGCAACTGCTTGTACACAGTGATCTTATGAAGGTGTCACTAACAGACAGTCATCCAAGTATGGGTAAATTGTGATACCTCTTGTGCACAGGTATGTCGTAACCACAGCAAGAATCTTGGAGAAAACTTGGGGTGCTGTAAACAGACTGAAGGGTAGGACTTTGTACTGATAGTGTTGATCCCCAATAGTAAACCTTAAGAATCACCTGTGGGAAGGATGGACTGTTACATGAAAATATGCATCTTTGAGGTCGAGGGCTGAAAACCACTCCCTCTCCTGCAGCATAGGGGTTATAGTATTGAAGGTTACCATCTTAAATTTTTTCACCTTATGAACTTATTTAAAGGTCTAAGATTTAAAAGTGGTCTCCAACCACCAGTCTTTTTTTCAATCACAAAATAACGGGAGTAGAATCCAGAACATTTGAACCGACCTGGTACTGGCTCTATAGCACTTAGTTGGAGAAGTTTATGGATCTCTTCTCTAAGGATTTGTACATGAGAGGGGTCCCTAAAGAGGGATGGTGAAGGTGAGTGGAAGGGTGGAGGGGATTGGAATGGTACAGAGCAAGGGCGGCCAAACTTATTGAACTCAAGAACCACACAAGTTACTTATTAAACCCTCAAGAGCTGCACTGAGGCATATAGCCATATACTTTTACCTACTGAATTGAGTGGTGATGTTTTTCCACAAGCCATACTTTTTCATTCAAGAGCCACATGTGGCTCCCAAGCTGCAGTTTGGCCACGCCTGGTATAAAGTATCCAAATTTAATAATTTCTGTCTGTTGTGATTTCAGGCCAGATGTTATAATGTTCTGAAAGGCAAAACTAAAAACTTACATTGTAAGGGGGCATGCTGCTAGGTGGCTGGAATTTTTCAGGCCCTCAGACAACCCATCAGAATCATGCTTTGGGAGGTGGGGGTTGTTGATTTGAGGTGGCATGCGCTGACTGCGCTTATATGGCCTCCGCTTGCTTCTTTGATTTTGCTCAAATTGTTTTGAATTATACTGAGATGAATACTGTGTATAATAATGTCTCTGGTATGGCAAAGAGCAGGATTGTCTCTTTTTCATATACGAAGCATATATGCCCCAGAGTATGTAGAGTAGCTTGAGAGTCCTTCATAGAGTGAACTACCTCATCTGTTTTTTCCAAAAAGAGTTGTGTTTTCTCAAATGGTAAATCCTCTATTTTGTTTTGCAGGTCTTTGGGAAGCACTGCAGTATGAAGCCAGGAGGATCTACGCAGCACAACTGCTGTAGTTATCATTCTCATGGCTGTACTGGCTATATCTAATAAAGTTTGCAGGAAGGTCTGAGAGATGGATTGATCTTCAATAAGTAATGATTTGAACATGTCTTTTTTTCTGTGCAGCCATGTCCGGGTTAAGTATTGCCAGTTTTTTGAATATGGCATGATTATAGTTAGATAAAAGCACAGAATAATTGGCTATTTGCATTAATAAGGTGAACAACAAATATACTTTCTTGCCCATGAGGTCTATCTGTCTCCAATTTTTATCAGATGGTGTTGGCTTGAAATTAGGTTGCTTATTTCTTTGATTTGCTGCTTCAATCATCATTGAATTAGGTGAAGGATGCATAAAAAGAAACTCCATTCCCTTAGGTCGAATGTAATATTTCCTATCAGTGCACCTGTTAGTAGGAGGAATGGAAGCTGGGGTCTGCCAGATAGCATTTGCAGGTTCCATGTTTGCTTCATTCATGGGAATGGCTGTTTTAGATGAGGCTGTAGTGTGCAAGATTTTTAAGAGTTTATGGTGTGATTCAGTGACTTCCTCTGAGAGGATCTCTAGACTTTGAGCTACTCTTTTAAATAACTCATTGAAATGTTTATGGTCATCTACTGAGGTAGAAGTAATCGGTAAAACCAGATCATCCTGAATTTGAAGAGAGTCCTGTGGTAGTTGATGAGAGTCATTAGATCTTATCATAGCCACTGATTGTCCTCTTTCAGACAGGTGAGAAGAGCTATTGTGGCTGCCAGCTGGAGATCTGTCTCTTTTATCAGAATGAGTGCTGCTCTGAGCTTCATGTGGTTTAGCGCTGGGGGAATGTGTACCCCTACCTGTCTATGTCTATAGGTCTGATATTGTGATTGGCAGCATGAGGGAGTATAGCGAGCGTGGTCCCTATGTCTGCAGTAGTTTTCAGAAGTGTAAGATCTGCGATGGTGTGAGGCACAGCAGGGAGAAGAGTATCTGGAAGAACACCGCGAATGAGAGTACCTGCTGCAATGGTAATAAGAATAGCGCGATGAAGAACAGAGACTGGGAGACCTTGATTTATAAATGTCATAACTGGGAGGCGAGGAACTATGATGCTGTCTTCGCGATTTTTTCCTCGGTGGGGATTTCAAATTTTGTTCTCCATGTTCTTGCAATGCAGCATTATTGCAAGGCGTCTGCTGTGGCCCTGTCTGTAATGGTGCCAAAGCACTTGCTGATAATGGTTCCAACCTTGCCATGGTCTCTCACCCTGTGGTGTTATTATTCTGAACTGTAATTTTTAGTGGCGGTACCTTTGGTGCCGAGCCACTGTCAGTTGCCACGGAATGGTGCACCATATGTTTATCCGGGTTTTATTGTGCTAGTTCATCCGCTTGTGCTGTCTGCTTTGACTGGGGAGGCTTCTTGCCATCTCTGTTCTTTTTAGAAGCTCGAGCGGGGGTACTCTATGAATCACCCAAGGAACCTACAGCCTCTGGGGTGTTCGTTTTCACAGATTTATTCTTAGGCGAGGAGCCCTTTCTTGCAGTAGAGGTGTCCTGCCTGACAGATGTCTGCTTGCCTTCTGATTTTACATGGTCTGACTGATAATCAGAACCCGCTGTAGTAACCCTTGGGGAGGAAGGGGTTAACACTCTGGTCAGTGAGTCCCAGGACAGCCAATAGGAACGAAGCACAGGTTTTTGAATGGGAACAGCAGCCTGGCCTGTGCCTGTTTGGATGCAGCAGAGCTCCTGGGAGGATCAGGAGGAGGCCAGAGGGGCCTGAGGAAGAATCCAGCAACATCCTTACCAGAGATAAGTTAAGTTTGGTACTGACCAGGCGTGAGTAGAACAGGGAATGTTTATTTAGACACGGTCAGGGTATTTTCTTTGTTTTTGGCTTGTTTTTTGAATTTCTCTGTGCTGAACACATGTAACCCCCCACCCCCCCACTACCCTGTAACTACCTAAGTTAATTCCCAGAGAAGCAACTCTCTGTGTTTATTATCTGTTCTTTTTGATTAAAGATTTTATCTTTTAAGTAAGTTCTGGTTCTGTTCCTGGAAGGCAAAAGGTTTGTGTGCACGTGCCTTAGACTGCACAGGCAGCTACTAGAGGGAACCTTGTTCCAGTTCCAGCTCATATTGCAGCTGGGGTCCAGTCACTTTCCTGAAGGAGGAATAAACAGGATTGCAAGTACCTCACAGGGAGAAATTCCAAGTGCGCCTTCCTGGGTCTCAAGAGGTTTTTTGCATTTGGGTGGTGGCAGCGATATCACTCCAAGGCCAGGAATTGGAGGCCTTGGAGACTTCTAAGAGCAGGCTTTAAGGCCAGTGGCTTTTAAGGCCTGTTGCAGGCTCCCACCTTCTGCACTCAGAGTGCCAGAGTGGGGAAAAAGCCTTGACACCTGCTTTTGCTGGAGGACAGAAAGATTCTTCCATGAGATGTATTTTAAGACAGAGCTCCCTGTCTTTGTGAGCGCTGGCACTCAGGTTCAAGCATTTGTCACATTTCTGAGGGATGTAAGATTCTCCTCAGCAGTGGACCTATTGAGTATGGCTGTCAGAGGCTGGCATTGCCTCATTACAATTAGCACATCTCTTAAAGCCAGGGTAGGATGGCATTTTAGCAACCGGCTAAATCTTAATCCAGTTGAAGGTTATTGTTGTTGTTGTTGTTGTTGTTGAAATACAAGCGTCCGCCTCCGTTATGTTGTTTCATTCTTCTTCTTCTTCTTTTTTTTTTAATAACTGAACTGTACAGGGATGATGGAGAACTAAACTAGAACTAAATTAACATCTTTTATGTCTGTTAACAGCATATAGTGTCTGAGGAAAGGAGAGAAGCGAAGTCCATCGTGAAGCCAGGGACACTTAAAAAGGAAATGAGGGAAGCGGGACAGCTCTCACCGAAACTGTGCTGAGGCCATCACGTGCCACATTCTGCACAAGCACTGCCCCAGATCACTGCTATCAAGATTCTGAGTGTGAGTGCTGGGATGCTGATGCACATAAGGTGGAGCATCACAGGACAGCACTCGAAGAAGAAATACCTGTTTATCAGGAGCATCTGTCTGATCCTCTGCTTTGTTGTTCTTCCTTGCCTAACAAAACTTGTTCACATGTTACAGTGATATCAGCTGATTATTTAAAAAACAATTCAGAATTATTGATGCAGAAGCCAAAAACACTGGAAAAATGAAATTGGAGACAGGTCAGGGGAAAGTGTATGACCTGTCTATTATTCTGAAACCAACATCCTAAGGCCCAGTTAATTAATTGGATCCAGCTAAAAAGAACACCCCTTGCGTCCATTTTATCTGCTTCAAAATGTGTTGACCATAAATATCAAGTACTGTCCACATACTTATGCAGTTGATGAGAGAGACAAGCTTTTGAGCTTACATAGAGCTCTTCTTCAGAGCTGGGAAACTAACTCATTTAAAATGCTGCAACAGCATAGCTGCATGACTGGAGCTGCACAAATGTAGTTCTTCAATATAGAATAGAATACAATAGAATACAATAGAATAGTGAGAAATCTGTCAGTGAAATCAGCTTCCAAGGAGGAGGAACCCAAGTGACTCTATCTTTTCTGGGAAGCAAGTCTACTCATCAGCCTCTTTACAGTCAGGATAGAGAATAATCAGCCCATGCAATCTGCAATGAAATAGACTCAGACTTTTAAGAATAAGTTACACTCAGAGTTGAGAGATCGGTTCAAATAAATCTGTGAAGGCCAACTGAATGCTAAAACCTCACTTCAACCTGATTTAAATGCTACTAATTCAGGTTTTCATTCAATAACTGCAAGTATTGAGGACACAATCATTGTTTCCTGCAATCAGGTTTAGTGAGAGAAAGATGAGCAGCCATTTAAGACTTAGTATTTGATTTCAAAATCTGTTTAGTACTAAGACTCATGAGATTCTACATTCACTGAAAAGTTAGAGATCCATGGTCAGATCATTGGGTCCATATCCTTCTTCAGTAAGCAGGACAAGAATTTAGTCTTCAATGTTCATTCTCTAAATATAGAACAATCAATACTCCTCTTCATCTTCTCACCACCAGAGATCTTCCAAGCAGCTTAAGAAAAATAAGTCAGTTCCCTGACGTCTTCTGTAACTACATAGTTGGTTCAGAAAAAAAGACATCAAATTTGGTGTGAAAGTCAAGGATCTTAGACTTGCTTACAGGATAGAGTAAATAAACATAGATCCTTATCTTATTCCCAGGAGGTCTGGATGGAAATCTGTACACATCAATGGGTCTCTCAGATAATCAGGGATAACTACGCCATTCGGTTTCAGACCCTGCCTCCCATCCACCTCTTCTTCCCATTCTTCTTCAGGGACCATTCTCATGACAGCGCCATGTGTCAGCAGATAGCTGGCTTAATCAAGTTAGAAGCCAACACAGTTTGTGCCTCAGGACTACATCTGAGAAGGTTTTATTTCACTTTATTTCCTTATACCGAATAAGAGGATTTGCAACAAGTTCTAGATCTTGGGAGTCTCAAATACATTCAGCACACCAAATTCTATAGTAACTCTCATTTTAATTGTTCCTGATCTAGATCAAAAGCACTGGTTCATTACCCTCAATTTATAGGACACTTATTTCCATGATGTCTCAGACTGTTCATTATAGTTATGTTTTATTCCTAATGTAATCCTTTGAGTTTCTTATTTTATTTTTATGGATCCTTGTGAATCATTACTTTTAGTAGAATGTGTTTTGCTTTTGCAAAATCGATAAAAATGCAAAATTAAAAACATATTTTACAGAAGGGTATAACAAAAGAAGGTATTTCTCAAATCTGAAATGATCATCTCATCAAACACACCTGCAGAGTTTGGTTTACTTCCACATTTTCAAGCCTCTTATTCCTCACCTTTAACTGAAGCACACTTAAATACACCCCTTAAATAATGCATCATACACCCTAAAGATCAGAACGGCAACTCTCTAATAAATGCAGATTTACTCAGATAATACAGACTGTTCAAAATCGTTCTAATCCATTAAGTAAATACAAAGTTAATCAATTTTAAAAGGTCTGACTAATCATGTGGGTTCTTTCCAATTTCTGGAACATCTGTAAGTCATTTTTAAAAAAAAGTGTATGAATTCCCACTAGATAGGATTTGTGTTATTTCATAAGCCGAGTGAAAGTCCCCAAGCTACAGCAGTCGTATTGCATTCTTGCTACCTGATGCTCCACTCAGAGGTCAGTTGGGGAACAGAAGCATGGAACCATGTGAGTAAGAGAAAAAGACAAGAACAGAAGTTCCCGTATAAAAATACAACAGAAGTCAGAGTGAAATCTCCTTACATATAGCTCTTTCTCCCAATCACAGAAATACCTTCAGCTCACTGTAATCCAGTCAGCAGCAGTGAGAGCAAGAGCACCTGTTATTCTCTGAGGTCATTTTTATTTAAAATTCCACCTATAGGCTGGGAGCTACAGGTGCTCAGCAACTTTGAAGTCAACGTATTTTGTGCACTTAAATATGGTTTCACAAAGTTTTAGACACTCAAGCCTGAAAATTTTGTTCTGAGCATTTTGTTTTCTTAAAGATCTTTGCCTTTTTGCATCTTTTTCTCACATGGGAGTTTCTGGGGGCAGGGATAATGGTTTTAAACACATAACTATTTTTTCTTTTCTTCCTAAAAGCATTAAGTGCTAAGTACTATAAAAAGCCAAGCATCAAAATGTAGTGATAATGCCTTTGGACAACTGCACCTATAGTATACTTCCAGTCATCCTTTGATCAGGAAACTGATCAGACTTGAGGGACATGAGATCATAACACATGGTGTAGCAGTTAACAAAATAAAAAGCTGTGCACACTACTGGAATGAATCCTATACAACACATCCCACACCAAATTTTATAGACCAGTGCAAAGAACCATTGGTGAAGAGCTGATGGGCCATATGAAAATGAAGTAACCATTCAAAATCCAGTTTCTGTATCAGCAAATACTATGTGACCTAGAAGATGGCAGTTAAGGTGGCTAGAAAATATACATACATAACTTAACTGAACAGTTACTGATTTCTTGTTTATTTTTAATTTGTTTACTCAGCAATTTTTCCTATTATATTTCAGTATTTGTTTATCAATTGCTAGAGGCCAAGAACTTGAAGCTAAGGGTCTGTCATATCTACATAGCCTTGGGAAGAGTAGTTATTATAATACATTTTTTCCCTTCAGGAATGTGGGCTCCTTTGCTAGAAAGGCAGCTGAACATAAATATGTATGTTTATTTTACTACAAGGGCCCACTTCTCCATGGCCATCAAGTAGTATAATTACAGGATGCCCTTCTCTAATTGCATTGGGGTTACATCACCTTGAACTACATTTTATCCATAGATGAATTAATAGAGGAGCTGCTTCCTCAGGAGTAGCTAGGTAAGTGCACACAAACTGCCATTAAACTATGAATAGTTCACTATAAGAAGTTACATTTTTGCAGGTATGAGGGGCAGAAATGCATGAAGCTGTTGCTCTCATCTTTTTTATTAGGTTATTTTCTTTTTTATTTTTAAAGTTAGTGCTCCTTATCACGGACAAGTGTTAATCTCTGCTTGGAAACAGATGTTTTCAGCTTCACTCCACTGTTTCCGATAAAGTCAGAGAGATAAGAAGCATAAGCCAAAGCAGTTGTTTCAAGTCACAAGTGCAGCTTCTACCTCTGGCTACAAACAGCTGAGCATCCATCATTTTATACTGCCACTTTATAACAAGTGCCTGAGTATCCCTTTGGTAGAGATGGGCAACCAAGCCCATACTGGTAGGGGGAAAAAAGCCAACAAGAGTGTCTCAGTCCACTCTTATCTAGTCCAACACAATAGGTGGAAATAATGCAGTAATGCAGAATACAACATTCAATGCTTTTTTTTAAGCTAGTAATATAAGCAGCCCCCATTGTTCTCCTTGGTAACTTTCTCTGCATTAGCTACCCTTTATGAGAAGAAAAGCCATTTACAATGCTTTTAGCACCTGGCTCTTTCTTAGCTCATAGAGTACTCCGTCTTCTAATGATTCCTAATCACATTTTGCATGCTTGAGTGAAATTTCTTTTCTTTTTAATGCTTCATTTGTTTAAACAGTTATGGTCAGTTCAGTTTAATCACCAAATTTAGGTTTAAAAACAAAGGTGGCAATGGATTAAAAACCCAATACAAATAGAAATGTTTACAATAAATTCAATGAAAATAGGATAAATTTAAACAGCCATATGCCATGCTGTGAGCCCAAACACAACAGAAAGTAAACATGGCTGTTAACAAAACTGAAACCAACTAGTCTAGTTTATTTTTTAATTTCATTCAACTTTAAATGCATCCGGCAGCACGAACAGCTCCTTTGTCAATATAAACATACCAGAGGAAGATCAAAAAGTTCGCTCCAGGCAAGGAGGCCTGGCTGAGATCCAGGGAAGTGACTGGGAGATCCAAAAGGGAACTTGAAAAGAGAGGTAGGAAGTGGCCAAGGGAAAACCACAGCAAAGGTAAAAGATCTACAGTATTCATTACAGGGCCTTGAATTGGACCTTAAAGTTGAGAGTAAGAATGGGTGGCTACACTGGCCCCCAGGCCAGCACAAGCCCACCGTTAAGGACTGTCAAGCCCAGCATGGGGGCAGCAAGCTGAAATAAAGACTGGCTGAAAAAGAGTCCTAAAGAGAGCGGTGACCCTGCCAGCAGGTTCGGAGATTTGAGGATCTTGGGGGGCAACCACTGCACCCGTGGGGTACGGGGTGGATTTGGGGTACACTTTATTAAAATGAGTATAGGGTAAGGTGAGCGGTGGTCATTGTATGTCATGTTTGTCACAGTGGTTTCTGTAAAGTGTTGGGGGGTACCTAACTTTCAGGAGTGGGGGCACGTTGGGGAACAATGGGATTCTTCAACTAACCTACTAACAGTATAGCCCTACTCACTATTACCTAAAAGGTACTTTAATACCCTATAAGAAAAAGGGGGTACGGCACAGAATTAGCATGTGGGCGTGTCAGAAAAAGGTGGAAGCAGGCAGGGGAGCAGGAGAAGCAAAGAAGGTTAGTGGGGGGGGGGCTCAAAGGAGAGGAAAGGCAAGGGGGAAGGGACTTGGGGGAATGGGATGGGGCAACGGGAAAAATGGGGGGGCTGAGCAGAAGCTTGGGGGTTTGAGAGCGAGACTGAGAAGGGGGATTGAGCGTGGGGATATGGGCAACAGGGAGAAGCAGGAGGGGCTGAAAGGGAGTTCAGGGGTTTGCTACGGAGGCGGAAGGGGCGAAATGGCAGGGAAAGCAGAAGGGTCTCAGGGAACAGTGGCTGGGAGGGCAGAAGGGGTTCGGGGGAAGCGGTGGCGGTGGGAAGGCAGAAAGGGTTCAGGGGAGC
>ML681981.1:25641826-25657164 GCA_007922195.1 Podocnemis expansa | reverse complement strand
GAGCGGCTGGGGAGAAAGCAGACGGGGTTCGGGGGAGCAGCGGCTGGTGGGGAAGGCAGAAGGGGTTCAGGGGAAGTGCTGGCGGCGGGAAGGCAGAAAGGGTTCGGGGGAGCGGCTGGGGAGAAAGCAGAAGGGGTTCGGGGAAGCGACGGCTGGCGGGGAAGGCAGAAGGGGTTCAGGGGAAGCGGCAGCTGGCGGGGAAGGCAGAAGGGGTTCGGGGGAAGCGGCAGCTGGCGGGGAAGGCAGAAGGGGTTCGGGGGAAGCGGCAGCTGGCGGGGAAGGCAGCAGGGGTTTGGGGGAAGCGGCGGCTGGCGGGGAAGGCAGCAGGGGTTTGGGGGAAGCGGCGGCTGGCGGGGCAGGCAGAAGGGGTTCGGGGGAAGCAGCGGCTGGTGGGGAAGACAGAAGGGGTTCGGGGAAGCTGGTGGAGAGACCGAGGAAAAGCAGCGGCAGTGATGGGGTGTTACTGGCGGGAGCCGCCGGGGACCAGGGAAAAGCAGCAGCGAACCGGGAGCGCTGGCGGGTGGCCACAGGAGCGGCTCAGGAGCCGGGAGCCACAGAGCCGCAAGTGTGGCAGGGTGGGGAGAACCGGCAGCAGCCACGGGAGCCGGGAGCCGCAGAGAAGGGGACAGGGACAGAAGGAAAGTTGAGGCGCACCGGGATCCCGGAAATGAAGAGAGGACAAGTAAAGTTAAAGAGAAAAAGTTTATTTAAGCTGGAGAGGTTACAGAGGGAAGGGCAAAGGCAACTTAGCAAAACCAATTCTAAAGGCTGCAAACTAAAGAAAGACAACCTTATAATCTAACTTAACACTCCTAAGGCTATCAAATAAACTAATACAGTGTTGCAACTTACAGGGATACTTTCAACACAACACAAATGATACAGGATAAGGGGATATACTAAGCGATACAAAGTAGCGACAGGCAATTACAGACACGGGAGCTCCTAACACAAACTGAAGCAGCAAATAAACAGAAAGGAGAAGACACACACACACAAGCCTGTAAAGCTGGGGAAAATAGTTCCAAAGCAGCAGCGAAGAAATAAAATACTTTAAAGAGAGGCTGCAGGGCAGACTCTTATCAGTCCTATTAGCAGCAGCAGCAGCAGCATTACAGGCGGGAGAAAGGAGACTCGCAATTGGCCAGCACTTGTACTCGTGGGGGAAACTCATTGATATGCTCTAGGGGGAACTCGTGAGCAGAGGAGGCAGCTTCTGGCTAATCAGGCCAAGGCGAGATGTTGAAGACCGTCCTGCCTGAGCACCCCAGAACCTCAGCTTTTAAAGACTGTTTCCCACCTTTCCCTGATTACAGGGAATGTGGGGAACAATGGGGATGTGAGTCATGCCCTGCAGGACCTTGCAGTTAGGCAAAGCCCACCTACACCAAGCCCTGCAAAACAATGGGCCCCCAGGGTGGTAACGGCCATCTAGTTGAGTTCAAAGGGGCCATCTAGTTAAGGTGAAGGGGCCATCTGTTCACTTCACACATTCTATGTACTTTAGTGATGGCCCAGGAGGGGCGGCCATCAAGGTAACTGCTATGAGTCACAGACAGGTGGAAGGATTTTCATTCATGTTAAAGACATTTTTGGACTTTTCGTTTTGAGACAACTAGGATCAGGGAAGGGGTGAACTAAAGACAATGATCCAAGCAGTTGTCTCAATTTCCAGGAAAAGAAATCATCACAACTGTCAACAAGGAACACTAGACCAGCTAGATAGCTATGATGCCACACCTTGCCACAGGAGAGCAGCAAGCAGTGAATCAACCCCACTGCATACACCTGCGCCTGTAAACACCAACATGACTAAGCCTCTCAATCAAATGGCTCACAGGTTTAGAAGTTAAGTACATTAACTGGTTTTTTTAATTAGCATTTCTCCTACTGGAGTACTATGCCTAGGGCTTGGTCAGACATCTTCGGGGATGCTCTATAAACAAGCTAGGCAGATGCAAATTTGGACTAGTGCCCTCTTCCCTCCCACCCCCTGCTCCTCTCAGCATGAGAGATGGGCAACTGGGCCAATCCTGTGTGACTGGTGCTGCCACCTAGAATTTAGGGCCCCCCCTAATTCTATGACAACCACCAAAACATCTGAATGCTTGCTGCATCCCCATCTAATCGATCTCCCATTTGAGAACCTAGGTTGTTGGAGGGGGCTGGCATGCTGAAGTTTTGCCTAGGGTGGCAGATTCATTCCGGCAGACTCTGTGCATCTTTTTAATTACTTTTTAAATAAATTAAAACTAAGTTTTTTATGAAATAGAATAATTATTGCATTTGATGAATAGTCATAATACAATCCCACTAGTTTGGCATTTCACCATGTTGACTTTTCCCTTCTGTGATAGTTAGCTATACCAGAAGCAGACCTCTTAATAACAACTGTTTTAGAAATGTTAAGCACTATAAGGCATGACTGTTTCCTTGCGCATTTTTCTCCACACGAGACTTTTTTCACCCTTCTGTAAGGTAAACACACAATCAACTTCTAGGCATGTATCTGTCTTCCCACCATCACCTTATTATTTTTGTATACTAAGTACACTTAAGATTTATTATGCACTTGGCTCTATACTTTTTCAGAAAGTTATGGCTGAAAAATTAAAATAGTAAAAAGAACAAATAGTTGCTTTGACAAATCACTCTAAGTATGGGACCTCAATACTTATGGTTAAGCCCACTGCTATCCTTGGGGAGATGGGCAGGGCAACCACCCTGGGCCCATGCCCTACTGCTGCATTCCTCCTCCCACCCACTCCCTCACCTCCGGCAGCCAGCCGAAAGCAAGGGATGGGATGGAAGAGTGGAGCCCAACCTCTAGGTGAGGCTACCCCACCCCATCCCTGGGGGCAGAGCAGGAGGATGGAGCCCACACCACACCAGCACCTTGAGGGTCAAAGGCCCACCCACAGGCTGATTGGCCCTGGGCCATGCCCCCCACAGAGACAGCCCTGGTTAAGCCTAGCTGGTCTCATTACAACACTTACAAAAGTTCAAAAATCACAGAACACTTTTTCTTTATGTACCCTTATTCCTCTGACAGGCAGCCTGATCTCATAGCCCCTACTCCGGACAATTCAATAGCATTTTGAAGTCAACAACAGTTTTGCCTTATTACACTTGCAGGCATGGGCCTGGAAGTCCTGCTTTATCAAAGGCATTCTAAATTCTATTGCCTCCCTCTTTTGTACTGAATATTTTCTTCTTCCAAAGTTTACATTGTCTGAAAAAAATTGCACAGAATCATCCACTGTTTCATGTCAAGAAAACAAATTAGTTCTACTACTGATCCTTGTGGAACTGGCTCTCTACTAGTCACATCTGTCCATCTTTCACTGCTACACCTGCTTTCTACTTCAGTGCCCAAGATCTCTTTACCCAATCGGCAGCTGAACCCCACTGTGTACAGGCTGCCATCACAGATTTACCCGATCACAAGCTGCTGTTGGACATAAGAATGGCAGTTATGGTGAAGAGGGCATTTTCCCTCTGCACCTGCTACTGGAAGTGGAACTTTTTGTTTCAAATGGGGTTGTCACTATGCTTTTCTGTGCCTTTGTCTGCACAGGTTTAGACTACTGAGATGCCCTTTATCATGGGTTATGGCTTGGGAATCATTCAAAAGCTGAAGTTCCAAAATGTAACAGCCCATCTGTAAAGCTGCACTTTTTTCACTGGCTGCAAGATGTCATGAGGCATCTGGAATTCAAGTCAGAATTCATGATGTTGATTTTTACCCGTAGACATAACAGCCTATATTGGTTTGAGTGGTGAGAGATTGCCTCTTCCTTGTTCCCTGCTGTCACAGCTGCAGTCACTGGAAGCAACTGAGCTGGAGTTCTCTCATTACGGTATTCTCCACGAGACTCCAACACTGCAATATACATCCTCACTAGTCTTTATTCACCAGCATAGGGGATGGAGAGAGGATGAAGGGAATCTGTTAACTGCAGTATGATGGAGTTATGGGATGGGAATTAATTATCGTAGTGTGGGTGGCACACTGAATCTTAATAGTTCAGTGTAACTGCTAGCTGTGTTTTAGATCTTGGAAGGAAAGCCCAGATTTTCACAGAAGTCTTTCACAGAAGCAAATTGCTTTGGACAAAAAATTTAGTCAGGAAGGTTTCTCCTGAGGTTCAGCATGGAATTCTGAGACATGAAACACTCACCCCAGAATAGCTGGACTGGAGAAGAGGAGAACCAGGATCAAGTATCTACATCAAATCTGAGTGGGAAAATAAACCTACATCTTATATCCTATAGCCGAGTGCCTAACCTCAAAGCTATTAACTTTTTTCTCTTTTGGGTATATATACACACACACACACACACACACACACTTTAATTTTGACATTGTATGATAGATAGATAGATAGATAGATAGATAGATATCTTTTCATACTACATGAAAATTAAAACACATTTTGAAACCTCAAAATGTCACAAAACCAAACTGCATTCTCACCTGTTCTAACAGTGGTGTTCTTCAGCATTATAGTACTATAGGCAAACATTAAGTATGCTTTAAAAATTGAAGTAAGATATACATGTGGTACAATGTCAGAAATAAAGTAGCATTCATCACTCTGTCCTATGATATTGAAAGAGGTTTTTCACATTTATAAATCATGCCATTCTAATATTATATATTCATCCGTTGTTATTGTAATTTAATGCCTGAGGAGCTCATTTCTTTTCAACTGTTTTAAGCAAGTTAATTTCATTTAGTTTTCCTAGATATTTTCTTTAGATGTATCATCCATCGCTACCTTCCAGGAGATTTTAAATGTATCTTTTAGAAATGGGGCTAAACAGTAACCATTTCTAAAACCCCTGAGCTTCAGTGTTTTAGATCAATGAAACACTGATCTGAGCCACTCCTGCTTTTGCAGAATTAAACCCTTGTTGAGGTTTTACAAAAAATAGAATAGAATCATAGGGTTGAAAAGGACCTCATCTAGTCTAACCCCCTAGGATTTGAACACAGAGCTATTAGCATATAAAGCAGATGTGCTAGCCACTACACTACCTGTTAGTCTTGTACTCAGCTTGCTGCCATACCCCTCAACTCCTTTTCCTTTTGTCAAATACCAGCTGTGAAGAAGGGTTTGATGTAACCTGATGTGCCTTTTTAATCCCAATTTCAGCACTTCAGCTTTTTTCCAACCCAAGAAAATAAGCCTGTTTCACATTTCTTCTCCATATATTTCTGCAAAGACTGAAGCCAAGATTTTGTCATGAGTTCTTCTAATAACTCACTCTTGTCATTTCTGGAAGGCTTGTCCTAACCACTTGTTCCCTGCATACTACTATATGAAAAAAAAGGTGATCTTCATGTCTCATATCTCCCTTTTAATTTATGCTGATGGATCAAAGGGAGGACAGAATTCTTCCCACTTCCTCCGATAAAAAATGATCTATGGAAACACAGAAGTTATACAACTCAATTGTATCTTTTCTTTTCATACCCTAGATTCTCATGCCAAAAATATGAAACAGACACAGACCAGGATTTTCAAAGTATCTAAGGGCATCATACTCTAGGAATGACCATTTGGGAATCTGTCTGCCAAATTTATGAATATTGGTTGACATAATGAACTTAAAATGTTACTATAAAAAACTGCTGTATTAGGAATACTTGACTGCGCATTCACCATGGATAAGCAGGTTTGTGTCATGTCCTCCTAAAACAAGCCAAAGGAAGATACCAAAGATTAAAGATGGTCCTCTGATCACAATACTATGACAAAAAATAGATGCATCTTTGGAAAGTCAATTTCATCTTACCTCTCCAGAAGGAGGGAGGAAAGGTGAGAACAGTGGAACGTAAAAACAATGGAAATTTCCTAAGCACAGACCAAAACAGCCAGGGGATCAGGAGGTGTTTTCATAAGGAAATGCATAAGAACAGGGGGAGCCAGACAGAACACAAAGTATTGGACTGAGGAAAGATCACAAGAACCGGGATGGGGACGCTGTAACAGAAGCCATTCAGCATATAATTGCCTGTGTAAGGGTGGCTTAGGAGCTGCGCCTAACAGCTTCGGAGGGGGGGCATCTAATCTGCATGGGTTTTGTGTTTGCATAAGCACAAAGAACATATCAGCATATTCAAACTATGAGTGTAGAGCAATATGGGTAATGGTGTTTGAGTTTATTTGATCACAAATCCATCAATATCTGTAATTCTACTGAGAGGACATATGAAATAGTCTTTTTGTGAATTGCTACTCTCTGTTTGTTTCAAATCTGTCTGGGTTAGTTAAAGGGGAAAAGCCACCCTTACTTAGAAAAAGATTTGTAGAAAAAGCCCCTGCATGTTTCAGCGTGTGAGAAAAGAGACAGGGTTGGGGGTTGATGTGTTTTCTTCTGGTGTGATGTCTGAAGTAATCTATCTCACTTATCTAGCTTCTCTATCAAATGATAGATCTGGTTGATCTTTTTTGAGGCTTCCTTTGTCACATTAAAGAAGACAGCTGCTTGTACCTGCTTAAGGTTTAAGAGTTGGAATTGCTAGGGAGAGAGGTAAGCTTTCTCTTTCTCTCTCTCTGAGCTGGAGTCACTAAAGAGGAGCCAGCAGTAAGCTGGGTGGTGTGAGCAACCAGTGGGCAGAGCTAGTAGACAGTAGGTGGAGCCAGTGGATGGTGACAGCAGGCAGCTGTGAGCTGGGCAGCATGAGTAACTGGTGGGCAGAGCTGGCAGACACTGTCGTGACAGACACTCCCTACGTGACTTAGGGTTGGTTGGGAGCCTAATTAGCACTGATTTTCCAGATCAGTGCTGGTTTTGCTATTAAGTCTTGTATGTTCTGTTATATGGTGTGGGTTGTTGGGAACTTTGCTCTGTACTGATTTGCTAGATCAGCACTGATTTCTATTATTTGGCCTTTTACACTCTGTTTTACTACTATTTAACGTTCTGTTTACTACAGTTAGACTCTTGCTTATGAGTGGGGAAGCCTTAGCCCTTTGGGATGCCCATGGAACAGTGCAGGATTCCCAGAAATCTGGGTGGGGGCTCGAGTGGCTGATGGTGTTGCATCATTGGGAAACCCCCAGGTATAGAACCCTGCCCTTGTTCTGCCAGCCTGGTGTGGCAGAAGTGTTACACCTGTATGAGATAAAGTTCCAGAGGGGTACCCTTGTTAGTCTAGTCCAGCAAAACAAACAAGGAGTCTGGTGGCACTTTTAAATCTGTTAGTCTTTAAAATTGCCATCAGACTCTTTCTTTGTTTTGTATGAGATAAAGGACATCCTGCCTGTATGCCTAGACTCGAATGGCTGCCCAAGGACTCCCAAGTAAAGGGTGAGATAAGGTAAGGGAAATATGTGTAGTGTTTGTTGTTCTATATTTTATATGATTAAGTAAGAGAGCAATATTGTATTAGATTCAAACCATCTGAGTGTTCTCTATACTTCACTACTACTGCATGCCTCTGAAAAGAGTTGAATTGTAAACCAAAAGCTTTGCTTCACATCTTTCATTAGTATTTTGGCAGAGGGGTATCTTTGGCTATGTCTATACCAGGAAGCTTGGTACAGACTTCCTTAATCCAAATTAAGCTGTTCCGGGTTAGTTCAAACTAACCATAGCTTTTTGGTTCAAACTTGCCGCGTTTTTTAGTTCAAACTAACTTTTTAAAAAACGCGGCTAGTTCAAAGTAACCACTTAGTTCTCACTTATTAGTTCAAACTAGCATGGCTACATCGTGCTAGTTCGAACTTAGTGTTTGGAACTAACTACTTCAAACTAAGCTTTGCTTAGTTTGAACTAAAAAATATTTTAGTTCAAACTAGGCAAAGCCTAGTGTAGACAGGGACCAAATTAGTATGGAATAAGCCTCCTTAATCCAGACTAATTTGCTACTATAGACATAGCCTTTAAGTACAGGGTATCTGAAGGCTAGACTTAGTGTGCCCCCAATGGACTAGACCGATGGTTTTCAAACTTTTTTTTCCTCAGAGCTCAGTTGAAAAAAAATCATTTATGTCCATGACTCAAGAATTACATCTTTCAGCAATGCATTCCAGTCTTTCAGTGGTGGCAGTAAGGGGTATCATGACCCAGTACCTGAGGGTTTGCAACCCAGTACTGGGTCCTGACCCATGGTTTGAAAACCACTGGACTAGACAACTGATCAGCAAGTCCCAGGCCACAGAAAAGGGCACCAGACAAAACATCTGCAACCCAAAGGTGTGTATGGAGACCCCACAATTGTGCAGTGACTGGACTCTTTTTCAGACTCTTGTATAGCACAAGTCACTGAATTTCATCCAGTGATTCCAGCACCAATTCAATTAATTTGTGTTTGTATTGGTTCCTGTTAGGAAGGCATCCAATCTTCATTTAAAGACTGAGTGATGTCCTTTACTCAATAGTTAATTACCCTCGTTGTTAAATCTACCCTGATTTCCAGTTTGAAGTTTTTGAATATATAGCCATTCAATCTTGGTATGCCTTAGTCTGCTAAATTAAAAAGTCCTCTAGAATCACACATGTACCTCCTTCTGCCGGCACTTTTAATCCTTACCTTCTTTCGAGAACCTGAAGAGCTCGTTACGCCCCACCATAATGCCTGGTTTCCTGGTGACAAATTATTTTCACAACATATTAGCCTTAGGCCATGCAATGGAAAATCAAACAAGTAACTTAATATCTACACTAGAGTGGTGGGGGTTTTTTGCATGTTTTAAAGTTCTGTTGTCAGCTGTTATATTACATTATTATTGAAAACATCAGAGCAGAAACAAAACTTCCTTTGAATTTGAGCCAACAATGCTACAGGCATGCTCAAGGCATTAGGAACACTAAGAACATCAACTACAGCAATAATCTTTCAATCTGACAAATAGCAGGTACAACTGAATTAAATACATAATACGTATTTGTATGTGCACATGATAAAATGGTCTTGCACTATTACTGACCAGTTAATCACTGCTAGTAACACGGTCTCATAAAAGTGAAAGGATGACTGCTCACAGAAATGTATCTGAAACACGCACATTTATTCCACACTTAGCACAGCATTTGGGAGACCCTTCCTTCTCTTCAGGCTACACAATAGGAAGACATCTAATGAACCCAGACTGGCTCCCACTGTCATAAATGCAAATACTTTCTGCTACAAGAAGCAACCTCATCCTCCCCTGATGATCAAAACAAGTTAGATTGTCTGGTCAGATCCATGTCAGAGAAGGAAGTGGCAAACATACAGCCTCTCCTGACAAAGTTCAGTCCTATTTGGCAGAGCCATAACTACAGTGGGGCTGACAGGGCACAGCCCCAGGTGACCCAGAGCGGCTCAATGGTGCCACTCTATTAAAGGGGCAGCTTTGCAGTGCCAGCTCTAAGCGCTGCTAATTGGAAGGGGCGCGCTCCAATCAGAACATGCCTCAGGCAGCAAAACACCATGTTACAGCTCTGCTGTTTGCAAAATTGGAGATTCTGAAAGCACGGAGGGAAGGCTGAGCTAGCCCATGTCAAGAATTTTGTCCTTCTTGGTTACTGAAAGCCAGTATTAGTATTAGCTCAGGCTAGAGCTATGCCTGAAGCACTGCCTCCCCCAGCCCCACTGTCAAAGGGCAGCTCAACAGCCTGGCTGCCTGAGCAGAGGCGGCTTTAAGTTTTGTGGGGCCCTAGGCAAAGGCCCATTGTGGGGTCCCCTATAGGAACTAAACTTGCATAATAAAAAGCATAGCATTTTTGTTCGCTTTAAGAATTTGGACAGTGAATGGGACTGCTTTTATATTGCTTATTCAACAGCCAACTCTTTTTTCCTTTTTTCAACACCTGACATGTACTTCCTTTTATTACCCAACTCATCTCTCAATTAAGCCCCCATCCACTCATCCTTATTCTTTATTATTAATAATCTCTTTCTGGCTGAACCTCTCAATACAGTTGTGCAAATAAAATGAATGTCACAACAGATCACAATGCCACATCATCAGAGCAACCACATTTCCCACATATCAAATTACATGGAAAAACCACAATAACAACAAAATCAAATTTCATAAAATGTCAACACATTTTAGTAACACTAATTCTTCCAAATTAGCAGAAAGCATCCCAGAATGCAAATTCCTCAATATCACAAATGTTGTACAAGGGCTAGCAATGTCATGAACTAGGAAATAAAAGCTGCCTCCAGCCCTGAAGGGGTGGGGGAGGAAGGGTAAGGCTGAGAGCTGTGACCCTCTCTTTTGGCCCCCTACAGCTGAGCACAGGATACCCATCTCCAGTCCAGCTGCAGTGAGGGCTTCCAAATTCCCTAATCTACCTGGCTAGAAATTCACAAAGGGATCCCCATTCTCTCAGAACTGCTCGGTTATAGGGAGGGAGGGTGGAGGGAAGCAAGCCAGTGAGGGGGACCCCTGGGGCTTGTACGGATGCAGGCTAAGGGCTAGAATAGATGTAACCTGCTGGGGTGAAGGCTGCTGTGCTCCCAACTTAGTTTCTGGCTGCAGCTGCAAAGACTGGGCAGCGAGGCTGAAAACCCTACCTCCAGCACCAGCAGCTGTTAAGAAGTCAGGGATAAGGGGCAGGCCCCACTTCCAGCTCTAGCTCAGCTTTTCTGTTGCTGCTTTTGGTATGGTTAGGGTTACCAGGTGTCAGGCAAAAGGAGAACATGTCCTCCTTTTTACCTTCATGTCCTCCATCTGGCAGGCATTTTAAAATACATGATTTTGTCTGGCTTTTTACTTGTAGGGGTTAAGGTATGCTGGAATGCCATGGAATACCTTATTTTTAGGGGAAAGCATTCCAGGGCCCCCTAAAAACAGAAAAATGTTACATTAATACTACATTTTCTCCATGTGTCTTCCAATGTTCTTCTTTTTGTACTTTCCTGTCCTCCTTTCCAGGCTTTGGTATCTGGTAGCCCTAGGTGTGGCATGCAGTGGCAACTGCTGTCTGTCGGTGAAGAGAGATGACGAGCTCTGTATCTTAAGTCCCCCTCCTTACATCCTCTGGAGCCTCCCCAACCGTACGTGCTCTCCTCTCCCCTGGCCCTGCAGCTCAATCAGCCCAGCTTAGGTGCAGTCAGGAATTCCAAATTCCCTGACCTACCAGGCTGGGGGAATATCATAAGAAAGGGAGAGTGGGAGCCAAAGGGACTCCTAGAATTGAGGGTGAGGGGTATGTGAACTATGGGCTACTGGAGATAACATGCTCATGTGGTGGTTCCCACATTTCCTACTTCAGGGCTGAAACTGCTTCCAGACCTGCAGAAGCTGGAGAGGAGGGGAAAGCTGGCAGCTGAGAACACCCTCCTTTCCCTCAGTGTCAGAAATGGCCACTGCTACCCAGAAAAAAGAGGGGGTAACATTTCCTGAATCCTCAACTATGACTTTGCAGCTTAAAACAATCAAAAGCAGAACAAGCACTTTTTTTTACCCGTAGGAACCATCTCTATTAACACTGCCTTCCCTGCAAAAATACATAACCAAAAGACACTTACTAACCTTTTCTCGTAACTGTCATTCTCTGCGACGTGTTGCTCACATCCACTCCAATTAGGTGTGAGTGTGCACACATGCATGGCTGCCGGAAAGCTTTCCCTAGCACTCCCCTCCCTTCTGGGTCGGCTACAGAGCCCCCTTGAGTCGCGCCTCCTTATCCCTCCTTATAAGGCTCGCCAACCCTCCCCTCCTCAGTTCCTTCTTTCCAGTAACCAACAGAGGGGTAGGTGGGCGAATTTTGGAGTGGATGTGAGCAACACATCTCGGAGAACAACGGTTACGAGAAAAGGTTAGTAACCGTCTTTCTCCTTCAAGTGCTTGCTGACATCGACTCCAATTAGGTGATTCCCAAGCATTTACTGGAGGTGGGGTTGGAGATGTTTAGTTGCTGACTTCAAGACTGCCACACCAACAGCTGCATCTTCATTCACCGACTGGGTAATGGCATAATGCACTACAAAAGTATGAACTAATGACCATGTTGCTACCCTACATATGTCCAGGATAGAGACATGGGCCGCAAATGCCGTAGAAGTCACAGGTGACCTCGTCGAGTGTGCTGTAATTGGGGAAGCAGGCTTGTCAGCTAGCTCATAGGATGTCCTGATACATGATGTCACCCATTTGGAAATCATCTGCGAGGAGATGGGAGCACCCTTCATCCTGTTTGCCAATGAGATGAATAACTGTGTTGATTTCTGGAAGGGTCTAGTTCGTTCGATATAAAAGGCAAGAGCCCTCCTCACATCAAGAGAGTGTAGCACCTGTTCCCTGACTGAGCAATAAGGTTTCGGGTAGAAGACTGGCAAGAAGACATCAGCATTCGAATGGAAGGCAGAAACCACCTTTGGAAGAAAGGCAGGGTGTGGATGTAAACACACTTTATCTTTGAAAAAGACTGTGTAGGGAGGTTCTGTTGTGAGTGCTTTAAGCTCCGACAGCCTTCTGGCAGAGATGATTGCCACTAAGAAGGTCACCTTCCATGAGAGGTACAACTCTAAGCAAGTAGCTAACGGCTCAGATGGGGGTTTTGTTAATGCCGCTAGTACTAAGTTCAAGTGCCATTGAGGGATGGGTTTAATTGAATGGGGAAATTTCCTTGTCAGCCCTTTCAAAAACTGACCCACAATCTGGTTGGAGAATATGGAACGTTGCTCTATTGGTTCATGAAAGGCCGAAATAGCTTCTAAGTGAACCTTGACTGAGGACACCGACAAGTCTCCTTGGCTAAGATGTAGTAAGTAGTCCAAGATGGTAGGTATGCTAGCCCTGCAGGGATTGACTGCTGAACATCCACACCAGTGACAGAGGTGTTTCCACTTTGCCAGATAAGTCAATCGAATAGAGGGTTTCCTGCTCTCCAGTAGAATCTCTCTAACCTGACAGGAACATTGACAGTCTTGTTGGCTTAGCCATGGAGCTTCCATGAAGAAAGTGGGAGGGACCAACGATCTATGTGCCTGAGAAAGCCTTGGCTCTGGGTGATCAGATCCTGTTGGAGTGGTAAGGAGAGAGGGCCCTGTATCAGCAGGTCTAGTAGGGAAGGGCACCAGTGCTGGCGTGGCCAGTCTGGAGCGATGAGAATGATTGATGATTTGTCTTTCTCTTGGCCAGTATCCTGGGGATCAGTGGGAAGGGAGGAAATGCATACATCAGCTTTCCCATCCAGGTGATCTGGAAGGCATCCGCCATCGACCAGAGGCTGCGAAGGAACAGAACTGGGCACACTTGGTGTTGTCCTCGGAGGTGAAGAGATCAAGATGGGGAGTCTCTCACCTGCAGAAGATGGAAAAGGCCACATCAGGATGGAGAGACCATTCGTGCACAAGAACAGCTCTGCTCAGAAAGTCTGTGAGGAAGTTTTGGGACCCCAGTAAGTATGAAGCTTCGAGGTGGATACCCCTGGGTATGCAGAAATTCCATAAATCCAGGGCCTCCCTGCACAGGGCTGGGGATTGGGCTCCCCCTTGTCTGGTCACATAAAACATTGTAATCGTGTTATCCATTTTCAGTAATACATGTTTTCCCAATAGGTGATGTTCAAAGGCTTGGCAAGCTAATCTCACAGCCCTTAGCTCTCTGACGTTAATGTGAGCCAGTGGGTTCTTAAGGGACAGAGGTGTGCTCCCCATCCCAGGTCTGACGTGTCCATTACCAGCGTGACCGTTGGAAGGGATTTGGAGAACAGAACACCTGCACATACTGTTTCCTGACCCCTCCACCACTCTAGGGACTTCAGAACATGAGGTGAAACAATATTACTTGGTCCAAAGGGTCTCTGGACGGGCGGTAGATCAACACAAGCCATAGTTGTAGTGGCCTCATATGCAGCCTGGCGTGCTGGACAACTTGGGTACAGGCCGCAAAGTGTCCAAAACAGGCATAGACAGGACCGAACTGTCATTTAAGGGGTGATCAGATAGGCTTTGAATTAACGACGTGATATTCTGGAAGCAGTTGGGTGGTAAGGAAGCCATCATTAGACTTGAATGCAGGATCGTCCCTATAAACTCTATCGTCTGAGACAGCACTAATATCGACTTTTCCTCATTTATTAACAGGCCCAACTCGTCGAATGTTTCCCTTATAGTGGCTATATTTCATCACCTGCTCTCTGGAGGTGCCCCTTACTAACCAATCATATAGATAAGGGCAGACATGGATACGATGCTTCCTGAGAAAAGCCGCCACAACTGCCATGCATTTTGTGAGAACTCTGGGGGCCATAGCCAGGCCAAAGGGGAGGGCTGTAAACTGAAAGTGATTGTCACCCACCACAAATCTGAGGAATTTCCTGTGTCTTGGTGCGATCGAGGTGTAAAAGCATGCATCTCTTAGACTGAGAGCAGCATACCAGTCTCCTAGTTCAACGGACGGAATGATTGCTGACAGGGACGCCATGTGAAATTTTAACCTCCTCACAAACCTGTTTAAGTTCTTCAAGTCCAGGATGGGCCTGAGGTCCCCCTTCGATTTGGGGATCAGGAAGTATCTTGAGTAAAACCCGCTACCCTTTGAGTTTGCTGGAACCTCCTGAACAACTCCCAAACATAGGAGCTTTTGGACCTCTGACATCAAAATTTGCTCATGATAGGTGTCCCTGATAAAGGCCTGGGAAGGGGTTGGGTGGGGTCGGGTGGTGGAGAGGAATTGGATGTAGTATCCCCTTTCCACTGTGTGGAGCACCCAGGAGTCTGATGTTATACATGACCACACACAGAAGAAATGGGATAAATGATCCAAGAACAGCGGAGTTATTGACTGGTGGACTGGTATGGTGCTCTTGAGCGCATCCTCAAAACCCCCTGTTTAGGGCCTAATGCCTGCTTGGAGGAGCTGTCATTCATATTAGACGAGTGGTATGACCTCCTTCTGCCCGCTGGAGTGGGGTTTCCACCCCTAGCTCTTCTACAACCCATATCCTGTCTTGGGGTTTGGTATTGATGAGAGGTCAATTGTGGTCTGAATTGTCGCTTCTGAAAAAATGGCACATGTGCCCCAAGAGACCTGAGGGTGGCCCTTGAGTCTTTTAAGCTTTGTAACCTTGAATCAGTCTGTTCAGAAAATAAAGATTTGCCTTCAAATGGAAGATCCTGTATTAATTGCTGAACCTCAGAGAGGAGGGTTGATGCTTGTAGCCAGGCACTATGCCTCATCACGATCCCCAAGGCCATAGATCGTGCAGCGGTATCAGCTGAGTCCAGTGCTTCCTGAAGAGAGGCCCTTGCCACCACTTTACCCTCCTCTAAAAAGGTGGAGAATTCCTTTTTAGACTCAGCAGTTAATGAGTTTGAGAACTTTTGCATAGTATTCCACATAGAATCATAGAATCATAGGGTTGGAAGGGACCCCACGAGG
>ML681981.1:25623704-25641426 GCA_007922195.1 Podocnemis expansa | reverse complement strand
TTTTTCCTCATCCTCTGTCACGAGGATGCCTGCCCCATTCAGTAATGTTGAACATATAGTGGCTAAGAATAGCCTGGTGGTTAGCTACCCTAATCAATAAGCTGCCAGTGAAATATGTTTTCTTCCCATACACATCAAGTCTCTTGACCTCTCTAGTCTTGGGAGTAGGAGCCATGGTTCCCTGCCTCTCTCTATCACTGGCAGCAACTACTACCAGGGAACCTGGGGATGGGTGTGTATACAAGAAATCACAGTCCTTAGGAGGGACAAAATACTTCTGCTCCTAATGCCTAGGTATCGCAAATACAGATGATGGAGTCCGCCAAACAGCTCTCATGTTTCTCAATAATCTTTATAAGCAGTAGAGCCACCTTAGAAGGGCCAGATGGTGCTAAGATGTCAACCATGGGATCAGCCGATTCCTCAGTGAACTCTGAGATCTGGATACCTAGGCTGCATGCCACCCTCCTAAGCAGGTCCTGATAAGATCTATTATCTTCAGAGAGATAGGTGGAGGCAGCCTCTGCTCTTGCTTCTCCCAAATGTGGCAGCGACGGGTCCTTTAAGTGATCTAAGTCCATCACCTCCTGATCTGCCAAATTGTGAGGGCCCAGTGACTCAATGTCTCCTATAGTACTATTAACAGTTGCAGTGTCCGAAAAGGAACTCCCCATGGCAGAAGGCTCAGGTCGATTCCACATTGTTTGCTGCATGGTATTGTCATGTATCACAGACCCAGATGTGGCACTCATGGATCTGTGTCTGGAATGAGTCGATACCGAACATACTAGGTTCAGCCCCTGAGGCTGCTGAAAAGCCCATGGGAACTGGAAGGGCCATCCCGGAGGGTTCTGCCACTGGGACGCCCACGGCACCGTGGGACGAGGGAGGATCATGTCCAGTTGTTGGGAGACCATACCGGATTGGCTTCTAAATGAAGCTAATGAACCCGCATCTGACCCTGAGGGGGAAGGGCTCCTCTGAGAATGGGAGGGGATTGAATAATTCAAGCCCGGCAATTTACGTCCCAAACTGATGTATGGTGCTGGGGTTGGCTTGCCTCTAGTATGGCTCAGTGCCGGTGGTGCTGTCAAAGATGATCTTTCAGAGCAGAGCTGCACAGCAGACTCAATCAGTTCCTTTGCCACTGCATATGTGATTGGTGTAGAGGGAGATCTAATGATTGTGATCTCCTCCTCTGGTGACAAATCAAGACCTGCAGTCAGGTCAGTGCTCAACGAACCCTCAATCAGGGACGGAGCTGGTGCTCGAGGTGGTCTCTCCTCATGGGCTCCATGACCTGATTTAGATCGTGCCTTTCTGGCTTCCCAATTCCCATTCTTGGGAGCCGGTGACCTGCCCCATCTGCTCTCTGCTTTTTCCACAGCACCAGGGAATGTGAGTGATGGTGCAGTGCGGACCTTGGTATCAAGGATCCACGGTGTCAGGTGTTCTTTTCCAACCTCCTGTCAACTTCTTTAAGTGCCAGAGCACTTGTGGCAGATGCTGCTGACAGAGTCTGTTCTGAGTGGTTAGGAGAGGGGTGCAGTGTGGACTCCATCAAGATCAGCTTGATCCTCCACAATCTCTCCTTTCTGGTCCTCGGCTGGAAGGACCTACAGATCTTGCACTTTTGAGGCAAGTGTTGCTCAATCAAGCACTTCAAACAAGAAGTGTGGAGATCACTCCTGGGGACAGGCTTCTTACAAGTGTTGCAAGGTTTGAAGCCTGGGGAATGAGGCATTCCCCACTCGCAGTAAGGTAAAGCCTCTCAAGCCAATTCTTCGGGCTCGCAAAGGGCCAAAGAGAGAAAAAAAAATTAAACAAACTAAATTAATATAGGGAAAAAAGAAAAACCAAAATAAAAAGGAAGGGAAAACTAGGGAAGATCTCAGACAGAGAGTATTCACGTTCCAGCCAGCCACAAGGGTGGGAAGAAGAAACTGAGGAGGGGAGGTTTGGCGAGCCCTCATAAGGAGCAATATGGAGGTGTGACTCAAGGGGGCTCTGTAGCCAACCCGGAAGGGAAGGAAATGCTAGGGAAAACTTTCCAGCAGCCATGCACGCACACACGCATGCACGCACGCACACGCGCTCACACCTAATTGGAGTCAATGTGAGCAAGCACTCGAAGGAGAACTGGCCCTGCCCTGAAAAGCTCAGCTGCCTCAGGTTGCCTGAGCAGCGAGCACCATGCACAGGTAAGAGCAAGGGAGGGGTGGAGTGAGCAAAGCCTACATTTCCACACACACACACCCCGCCCCAGCCCCACAGATACAGACCCTCTCCTCAGGGCAGCTTGGAGGTGGGTACCAGGACACTTCCTGCCCTGTGTGAGGGTGGAAGGGGCAAATATAGGGCTGGCCTCCACGTGCCAGAGACCCTTGGTACCACATCACCAGAGCAGAAGAAAAGAACAATTTCAAATGACCACTTTGTGTTCTGAGTCCCTTTAACGGCTGGTCATCAGTGGATGAGTTGTGCATGTTTCCATTACCTTAAGCCTCAGCTATAGCAATTGACTGCACTTCACTGGACACTTAACACCTAATGTTTCCAGACACTACCAGCATTCAGCACACCTTCTCTTTTCATCTTAGCATTCTTTCTAAGAAAGTCTGCCCCTCCACCTGCTTCTCCCTGCTGCCAGCCCCAATGTCCTTCCCCCCACCCCTGGAAACTGAGACATGGAGGATCTAGGTCTATCACCTATTTCTGACCCCCCATCATTATAGTATTTGGACACCTCACAGTCCTTAATGCATTTATTCTCACCCAGCCCTCTGAGGCAGGGTAGTGCTTCTATTCCCACTGTACAGTAACAGATGGCTGGGAAACCAAGGCACAAAGAGACTAAATGAGTTCCCCAAAGATACACAAGAGGTAGCAGAGCTGGAAGTTGAACCCAGGTCTCCAGCTACCCTGGCTCCCAATGCCAGTCCCCTTTCACATACTCCCCCAGCAGCCATGGCTTGCTGCCTAATGCCAGTCCCCTTTCCCTCCCCTCCACGCAGACATAGCTCAGCTAGCCAACCCCCCTGGTCCTCTTGCCCACCCATCCCCACCCTTCAGGTCCAAGGGATGGGACCCTCAGACTTACCTGGGACCCTGGAAAATTGGGGATCAGAAGCTTTGCTCTGGGAGTAGGTGCCCACTTGCTGTGGGGCTTGCTTGTCAGGTGCAGCCCTCCCCCAGCCTCACCTTCTGAGTGGAGCAGCAAAGCAGGCCAGGCCAGGGGGGAAAACCCTGATCCACTCCCTGATCCTGGCAAGGGAAAGTTTGCCGCTTGACATGGGGGTGGGGGGAAGGGGTGCTGGTAAAGCAGGCTAGCCTGGAGGCTGGGGTCTGCTTTCTCATCCTGCCTCTGGGCTGACCTACCCTGCCCCAGGGTGGAGAGAGGGAAGCCCAGCCTCTGGGGTAGCCTGCTCCACTCCTGGACTAGCTGTTCTGCTCAGGGAGTGGGGAGAGCTGGCACACAGAGAGCAGAAGCAGTTTTTCCATGCTCAAAGCAGGGACCAAATGGTGCAGCTCTCCTGTACTCACTGAGGGGGCGGTGGGGCCCCCCACAAATGGGGGCCCTAGGCCACCGCCTGCCTCGCCTACCCCAAAAGGTGCCTCTGTTCCTGAGGAGCCTGTCTTTTGTTATTTTGATCAGAGGCGCCGTTTACAGTACTCTGAATTTAAGAGCTGAAATCATGAGGGCTGTGACTCTCTAAGAGCCGAAATCACTGAGAGAGGAGAGTCTTCTTGTCTCTGAGCTGAAATCAATGAAGAGCAGACAGGTAAAGCAACCAGTGGGTGGCGTCAGTGGACAGTGGGCAGACCTAGTGGATGGTGAGAGCATGCAGCAGATGGCTGGACTGCAGGTATAACCAATGGGCAGTGCCAGTGGACAGCAGGCAGAGCCAGCAGATGGTGGGAGTGGCCAGGGGATGGCTGGACAGCAGGAGTGACCAGTGGGTGGCTCTGCTGGACAGTTGGTGGAGCCAGTGGACAGTGTGAGTGACCAGCAGGTGGCACCAGCGGACATTCCCTACATACTCTGAGGTTTTGCTGGGAATCCTGTTCTGCACTCATTCTTCAGATTAGTGCTGGTTTCACTACTGAGTTTATATGCTCTGTTATGCTGTGTGCGGTTTTTGTGGGAATCTTGTTCTGCACCAATTCTCCAAATTGGGGGCCTGATTTTGCTATTGTGTCTTTACATTCTTTTCTAGTACTATTAAAACTCCATATATTACACTCAGACTCGTGCTTGCAAACAGGGAAGCATTACTGCTTTGGGGTGCCCAGAGAATAATGCATGATTTCCCAGAAAACTGGGGGGGGGGCTCAAGCCTGTTGGTGTTCTAACATTATTTGGAAACTCCTTGAAACAGAACCCAGCCCTTGTTCTGCCATCTCTTCCTGGCAGAAGGGTTACAAATTGTTGTGATTTGGTCTCGTTTCTCATGGCAGCCTCTTCACAATGAGACTGTTCTGTTTTCTAGGCAAAAAGCAAACAAAGTGTAATCTGTGGCTAGGAGATTCAGCTGCTCTCACTCCGCCAGTTCTTCTGTAAATCTTACCAAGACTTATATTGGCTGATGGAAACAGGAGAACCAGTAGCATAAATAACAAATAAACCTCCAACGTCCAACTAGAACATCATATGCAGACACATCAGGGAGCAAGGAATGGATGCAACAAAATTTTGAAAATCTTTTTATATTTTAATTTTAGCCACTGACTATTTTCTCTTTATTAAATATGAATTAGTGTTAATTGCAAAAGCTTTTATAAGTCTGGGTAAAGCAGTACCATGTACACCCTGTCTCTGTATGGAATGGTCTTCTGTAACTGAAATGAGGAACACATTTTATGATTAGTATATCTTTAATACGTTAAGCAGTTTTGGAGAAGGCAGTTAGATGTAGAGACAAAAGATAACAGAAAAGGATATTGAGGAGATGCTTGTAGCCCACTCAGGCAGGCAAAGGTGACAAGAAAATCTCAAAATGTTTTGGAAATACAAACTAGAGAGATCAAGGGCTGAGGAAGGGTAAGTCACAGGGAATGCAAGAGTAAAGCAGGGACTGTGAACAGGAAGAAACAAATGAATGCCAACCCAAGAAAAAATGAAGCGTGTGACTGAAATATCCTCAGAGTCTGCTAGGGAATGAGGAATTTATTACATGAAATTAAGTAGAATTTTGCAGGCAGAGAGTGACAACTAAGAGTAAAGAGATAATTGCAAATAAAGTACAGATCTCTACTATGAAGAGTGACTGCAGAACCGGCACCATCTCTCTCAGATATGCTCCCTGATTGCTTACAGATAAGACAGTTATCATGGTCTACATAAATTATGAAATAGAAAATCCATTAGAAGCAGAAAGAGACATTACTTTCTACCAGAAACAGTACCTTCTAGCTACTGAGTGGCCTTATGTCAAAGGGTACAAAATCTGTGTACTATATGACTAGAGCTGATCAAAACTCAGCATTTACCTCTCATGTGAGATTGACATTTAAAATTTTATTTTCACTTTAAAGAAAAAAAATAAAAAAATTGTTTTAGTAAAACTGTGTTGTAGATTATATGTATTCTCCATTTTACATTATTTCAAAGTCATTATAGGTGGCTGATACTTAGTACTTAATGAACATCTTTTCTAGCCCAAGTGTGTTCTTTCTGCCTATGCTAAAATAGAAAAAGTTGACAGTACTACTACTGCCATGTCATAAAATAATGTAAAAAATATAAAAATGAAAAACAACATGAAATTTGAAACAAAATTTCAGAATTCCAAAATGAAATTTTTCCCTCTACACGTTTGTTTTGAAATTTCTCCTTTAGGGAAAATTATTAAAATAAATACAATTATCTGATCATTTCTATTTTGTCAAATCACAAAAATCCCATCACCACAGTGAAACTTAACCAGACAGCTTGCTCCTTAATCAATTATCTTATTTAAACACCTACTATACTAGATTTTTCCTGAAACTGCTAAGTTCGACAACACTGACACCTAGTGACAACATTAAAAAGCGTAACTAAAATAAAGCCATTATCCCATTCCTGCAACATACTACAAAATATACACAGCTCAGAAAAATACAGATATTAAAAGGCTGTGAAAATATTAATAGAACTACAGAAACTATTATAAAAACTAAAGTTTCTAAACCAGTCACAAAAAAGTTACAGAAAATAGTTCTAGATACGTTTTAACTATTGTCTTTCACCTTGATCCTGTAAACACTTGCACACGTCAGTAGTCCAATTCAAATTACATAGGATCTAACCATCATAAGTAGGTTTTTCAAATAAATCGGAATTTTGAATTTAAAATGCATTAACTGTTTGGGTAGAGTAGTCATGTATGTTAAGATCTGATACCATTAATTTCTATTGGTGCAGATCAAGATTTAGATCACCATAACACAAACTTCATCACTCACTACTCAGCACTTATGTTTCTGCATATTATACCACATTACTATTCCATCTTAGCAAACAATTGTTTCTTTGCATGGCAGCTGGTAGGCAAGATGACTTAGGGGGTGGAATAACTGCAAAAGGCTCCAAAGTGTTCTCTGGAACCCTGAGTTTTCTGTAGCTTCCCTGTCAGAACCTTATTTTCATGAGTTATCCTGGTAAATTTGCCAGCTACACTTATTACCCCTTAATTTTTGTGCAATAGTTACTATGTTACAATGGCACCTTACACCACTTGAATGCATGATACTCCTTCTAAATCCTCTACCCTTCTCTATGGGTATGTCTACACTTACAATTTAATTTGAATTAGTGAGGATCAATTAAAATTAAATAAATGCAAAGCCACACTGGCTTTCATTAATGCAAACTAAGGAATGCCTTGGTTCAAACTGATGAAAGCTAACTTCAATGTTATAAAACCTAATTTAACTTTAAAGTGACAGTTAATTCAAACTCATTAGTTCAAATTAACCCAATATAGCTGTGTTAATTCAAACCTACTTTAGTTAGAATTAGCCACAGCTTGATTTGCCCTATGCAATAGCACCCCCTATCTAATTCGAACTAACAAGTCCTGTGCATAGACATGCTAGTTCGAATTAGGGTTTCTAGTGTCGCCATGTTAATTCAAATTAAGTTAATTCAAACTAACCTTCTACGTGTAGACATAGCCTATGTCAGTTTCTCACAGTGAAACAGGTTTATGCTGAAATTCAGAACCATCTAATTCAAGGTCATTTACATTTAATACCAAACAGAGAACATACAAAATTCCTTGGCTGATGGCTCACATGACCTGCTATACATAGACACAAGCATTACACTTATCTTTCTCTACCCAGAGGTACTATGCCCTACCACTAATTTTCCATATTCTTACCTGTTGACGTTTGCAGGCCAAATAATCTAAATTTTCCAGATCTTTCCCAAGTTTCTGGTAGGTTTTCTGTAGTTCCGATTTACTGGACACATTTCGTAGAGACTCATATGTTCTTTGAAACTGTGATGGTACAGAAGCATTATGTCATCATTCACATGTATATTGCTTTTATAACTCCATCAGTTAGAATTTTAAAAAAAATACAAACATTAGAGGTTTGTTATATTCTCAAACATGCAAAAATAGATTATTACAACTCTTAAAAATCTGTTCATTGAGCACTTGGATACAGGAAAATACACAGAGTTCTGCATTTCACGTTTATAATTTGGAATTTCTTAAAACCCAATTAGAGATTATCCCATGCCTGAAAACTGTGATCCTCTCCTAAACTACCCCCAAAATCTGGGTGGTGTTCAGACCCAGGGCTGCAATTTTTATCTCCCTTTTAAATTTCCCCAGCACTCTCCCAGAAGACTCTTCGGCTATGTCCACACGTAGGGCCTTATTTCAAAATAAGTTATTTCGAAACAAGTCATTTCGAAATAAAGCCCTTATTTCGAATGACTTAATTCAAAATAACTAAGTCAATTTGAAATAAGGAAAAAGCCCCAAGCGAAATAGCATGTCCAAACAGCGGACTTGCTATTTCGCTATACGGGAAGGGCACCCTCGGAGGTGTGGCAACTTGGCTCCTTGCAGGCCATGTTGCCGCCAGTGGGGTGGGGGGCTTGTAAGGAGCCTGGGAGTGCTCCAAGCTGTTTGCCCTCTGGCTTGGGGAGCCGCAGCACTCCCAGGCTCCGCTGCCCAGGTGGGGGGGCTGCAGCCCCAGCGGGGTCAGCCACTGCCTGGGCTGCTCACCCTGCTCCCAGCTAAGGGGGCCTGCAGCCCCCGCGGCATGGCCGCTGCCCGGGTGGCTCACTCCACCACCGGGGCTGCCCCCAAGCCGGGCGGCAGGGTCCAAGGGAGCCCGGCTCTTCTCCCTGCTGCAGGGGCCCGGGGAAGCCCCGCCCTGGGGATTCCCGGCACCCCGCTTCTCTCCCGGGGTGGGGGCCAGTGGAAGCCCCGCCCTGGGGATTCCCAGTGTGGGGCTTCCACCAGCCCCCTCCCTGGGAGAGTAGCTGGGCACCTGGGGATTCCCGGGGCGGGGCTTCCACCAGCCCCTGCCCCAGGAGAGAAGCAAGGCATCTGGGAATCCCCGGGGCAGGGCTTCCCCCAGCCCCTGTATCAGGGGGAAGAGCCGGGCGCCCCCGGATCCTGCCACTGGGCTTGGGGGCAGCCCAGACGGCAGGGAGAGCCGGGCGCCCCTGTACCCTGCCATCCAGCTTGGGGGCAGCCCCAGTGGCGGGGTGAGCCACCCAGGCAGCAGCCACCCCGCGGGGGCTGCAGCCCCCCTTAGCTGGGCAGCAGGGCCAGCACATCCCCCTCCAGCCCGGGCGGGGGGCAGAGCCCCAAGGGTGCCCCAGCCAGCTTCCCCCCTTCCCCTTGCCGGCGGCAGGGGGGGTGGCGGGCGCTCCAGCCAGTTTCGCCCGCCGCTTCCCCTTGCTGGTGGCAGGGGGCCGAAGCACCCAACCCCCCCCTGCTCCCAGCAAGGAGAAGCGGTGGGGGAAGCCAGCTGGTGCACCCGCTGGCCCCCTGCACTCCACTCAGCACCCTGGCCAGGGTGCTAATCCCTAGCCAGTGTGCTGGGGAGGAGGAATTCCTCCCAAGGTGCTATGCACCCTGGGAGGAAGTTCATTGTTATTTTGAAACAATCGTTTCAAAATAACATGTTCAAATGGTGTTATTTCGAAACAACTGGTTTTGAAATAACCCTCCTTTCGAAACCAAAGTGGTTTAAGTGGTTTCGAAAGGAGGACTCTTGTTTTGAAATGAGGGGCTCCCTCGTTTCGAAACAAGAAAACATTGTGTGGACATAGGGGCGTTTATTTTGAAACAACCAGTGTTGTTTCGAAATAAAAGCCTCATGTGGACATATCCTTGTAGAATACTCATCTCTAATATGTAATGAGGTTGTAATGAAGAAAAACACTTATTATCTTGTAAGATGATCCTGATTGAGTTCACTCACATGAAGCAAGTTAGCAGAACTGGAGGCTAAACCATGTGCATCACATACTCAAAGAAAACTCTCTGAGTTGGAGAATAACCTAGTCCTTGATTTAGTGTGCTAAGTATATTAAACACTTCTTTCCTGTGGAAATGGTTAACAGTTGTATATTATAGTGGACATGTTTGTCACTTCGCAGAAACTAACTACACAGACTCTGATTCAAGAACTCACATAACACTAGAGAGACATACATGGTACCAGGGGCGTTGCTGGCACTGGGCTTACGCAGCTCAAGCAGGAGTTAAAGTATAATTTGGTGAGCCCCAGAATCCTCCTAATTGGGTGGGCCCCCTTCCCACACCCTGGCTCCTGCTCCCCAAACACCAGGCCCCCAAAATGCCTTCCCCCCACTCTAGCTCCTGCCCCCACCCCAGCTACTTCCCCCAATATCCATTCCCATCCACAAAATCCACTCCCAGCCCCCAATACCCACCCCCAAAATCCACCCCAAAACCCAATACCAACTCCCAATACTCACTCTCCTGTCCCCGAAATCCACCCCACCCCCCAATACCCACCCCCAAAATCCACCCCCTGCCCCCAATACCCACCCCCAGCTCAGGTGCCCCTAACACCCTCCCCCCAGCGCAAGCCAGGCACCCTGGTACTCACTAGCAGCACATTGGGCTGAGAAACTGTGCAGCCTGTGCATGTGCAGAGGAGCCTGCCCCTTCCCCTCCCTGCCAGAATGCAGGGGAACACCATTCTGGGGCCAGCTATTTTTAGGGGCACAGTGTTCAGGCCCCTAAAAATAGAAAATGGTGCCAGAATGCTGCATTCCGTGTACCACTGTTTTTCAGTGGTGGGCCCCGGAATGCAGCATTCTGGCACCATTTTCTATTTTTAGGGGGGATGGAATGCTGAGCCCCTAAAAATATTTGGCCCCGGAATGATGTTCCAGGCCATTCCAGCCCACTTTAACCCCTGGGCTTGAGCCCCAAATCCCAGCGCCTGAGCACCAGTTCTGTCACTGGGCCCAGCAGCAGTGCACTTACGAGGCTCAAGCCCCAAATCGCAACACACTGATCCCCAGGTCTGTTCCCAGGCCAGCAGTGCTTCTGCAAGGAAGAACTAAGAGAGACCTGGGGAGCAGGAAAGGAGGAACATTATACAAGCAATGAGTCTCCTAGCTCCAGGAGATGCAGACCACAGTGTACTAGCTGCTATACAAATGAAGGAAGACATGGTCTGTGTATGAACAGCTTAGAGTCTAAGCCCTAGTCTGTACTCAACACACTTTTCAACAGCAGTCAATGGGAGAAATGCAGGGTATGCAAAATACCTTGAGTATCACCTGTTGCCTAACTAACTCCCTCTTACCTCCCTGTACACACCGTGCTAAGGCAACCAGAAATGCCGTCCGGTCAACTTAGTGCTGCTCCAGTTACAGGCCTTGAGTTACAACATTGAACTGGAGATCAATGGTGTATCTCTTGACAGACCACTCCATCAAAACCACAAAAGTGCAATGAGGCAGTGAATTTGCCGCTGTCACCACAGACATACCCAAAGACAAAGAGCAGACTAAGAGTGTAGAAGATGGAGGGAAAACATGTTTTAATATACATTTGCTTTTATTTATTGTTTATAATTCTGAAGTTACACATACACATGATCTGCTACCCATTTTTCATAAACTGATTTCTAAGTACAAAGTATCATTATCCCCATTTCCTCAGACAGCGAAACTGACGTACATAGAAGTGAAGTGCCTTGACCAAGACAACTCAGGAAGTATTTAGATAGTTGTTACCACTACAGGGTAGGTTTCTGAGGACCAATTGGTTGCATAGCCTACAAGTTCACATGGCCTATCAAAACCCTTATCTTGTCCCAATAATAGTTGATACCTCAAAGGAAAATGAAAACCATCCATAGTTCACTGCACCAGTTATTTAATATTACACATAGAGGAAAATATTTCCCTCATAATCCTGGAGCTGAGTTGTATACACCCTATGCACAGTGGGTCCCAATGTTTTTGGCTTGAGGGCCACAGATACCATTTTTACAACCCTGATAGGCCAGCAGTCTCCACCTGCAGACCACCACCCCCCTCCAGTCATACTGAAGGAGTTCAGTAGGGAGGCTGCCTCCCTTCTCTCTGATCTCCTGTTCCCCTGGCTGCATCAGAGAAACTGCACATATCCTGTAGGTCTACATACTCCGCCTGGGTCCTTGGTAGCAGCTTCCTTCTACAGCCAGTGGAAGGGGAGCCGTGGGCCACTCTGAAAGCCACCGTGGGCCAATTTTGGCCCCTGGGCCACAGGTTGGGAACCGCTGCCTTAAGACATAAGATTTAGGAAGGAAAGTTGTGCAGTTAAGTTAGTGGACTAGAGATCACAAAGATGTGGGTTAGATTCTTGGCTCTGCTACAGCCTTCTTGCAATCTTCTGTAAGTCACTTCATTCCTTCTTCTGCAGTTCCAAAGGGGCAGCCATGTTAATCTAGACTAACAGATTTATCTATCTCATGAGCTTTTTTGGGAGAAAATCCCACTTCGTCACATGCTTTGAAGAGAGGGAACTTACAGAATGGGATGAAAATCAATGCAGGGGAGTGTAAGACATGGGATCAGGTCATACTGCAACAGCAAATCAGAGCATTTATGAGGATTCTAGCTCTAGGAAACGGCACATAGAGGAAGCGTGAAGTCAAATTACCTACTATAATGTGAAAAGAATTCATAGTCACAAATAAGTCCTGCTTTCACACAATCTAATTTGCATATTAGTTCGATTTCCACTGTTTCTCTTTGAAATCTTGATGTCCCATCGTTAACAAACCATTAATGGAGTCCCTGCAGATCCAAGTTCTTTCTTGCACTCCTGTCTGATCACTAACCCCACAAGCTCATGCACTATATTGTGCATTATTAATCTGTGGGATCACTGCAGGACGTATCCAGCCTAGAATCTCTCTCTTCACTTCATAATATTAGAAGCCTCCTCTGTCTGGTAATGAGACTGCAGGGATCAATGAATCACTGCTAGTGAAAAAAACATGTATATAACTGTAAGGATAGCACTCTCCAGGATGATAGAAGACAAGAAATAGTCCTAAGAGGCTATAAAGTTGGCAGAGATATTCCACAAAATTGGAAGAGAGCTTTTTCAAGAAGAGAGTGGAATAAAGCCAGTGTTCTTTCTCAAAATAAAAAAAGAAATACAAACAAGCTAACTGTAAGAAAATGAACACAAGTTTGTCCTGTTTGCAGAAAAGGATAGAAAGAAGTTATGGTGACTAGTTAAACCAACAAGGTACAATCTACCTACATCTCTCAAGCTCCCAGGGCCTGACCCCAGTCTGTCTTTCTAAAAGAAACTTTCACATTTATTGTTCTGAGATGGATGGATGGATATAGAGTGAGACAAAGAGTCCAACCCCCTCTCCCCTGTCTTTGCGTTAACTATTTAAATAAGCCCCCAAAAGAACAGCTTGTGGCTCTTGATGCAGCCACATCTAACAATCTGGGGAAAGAGGAAAGAGAAATGCTGTGGAGGCTTTAGAAGCTAAAGAGAGGAAGCCTGTCAGCATATCTCAACCCCTCAGCCTCTAGAGAGGTGAGAGAAAAAGAAAAGTTAAGTCTGTACTGTGTTGTTTAAGGAGACATACATGTGATGTACTTTTCTTTCTCCTGTCATTTTGTTCTAGGTAATGGAATTAGTTTGGGCAATGTATGTGGCATCAATTAATGTCATAATACCATGGCTTCCACAGCTGAAAATAGCATCATATAACCAAGTTTGCTGCATCTGAAAAAATGGATTGGAGCTCACAAAAGCTTATGCCCAAAAAACTCTGTTAGTCGATAAGGTGCCACAGGACTCATTGTTTTTGCAAGTTTGTGCTGACACTACAGTGTGTGTAATTTGATGTACAAGTGAGAGCTTTCTTGGATTCTTCCTTTTCATTTTACTCATACAGTTTCAATTAAGATGATCTTATGACAGTCAATTATTCTTCTTTCATCCAGTTACTCATAATACTATACTGCTGTCACCATCCGTCCGTCCGCGCCCCCTGCTCGGCTTATGTGGGGTTAGACCCTCAAAGTCAGCGGCCCCGGCCTCTGGGCGAGGTGGGCAAACAACAGAGTCAGTAATAACACTCTGGGCGGTTGACAAAAGAAGAGGCTCACAAGGAAAAGGGGAGGGAGGGGGACACAGGCCCACTCAACACCACTGCATCCCAGCCCAGGGCCCTATCAGTGACTGGCCACAGTCACTGGGTCAGCGGGGCTTCTGTCACAACACGCTGACACCTGTAGGAACCAGTCTCCGGTTGAATCGGGCTTAGCTCCCCCTGGGCCACCTCCTCCCACCGTGAGCCTGGGTACCTGTCTCTGAAGGGTTCCTCTAGGTCTGGTGGGTATATCTTTCAGGGAATCCCCACGAGTCCCTCACTGTCCACAGGTGGCAGGTCAGGAAACAGGAAAGGCCCCAGGGCCTCAGCTGAAGGCAGCTCCTCGACGTTAGTAGGTCCCTCTGCCCCTGGTGGTCCCTTAAAGGAACAGGGGTCCTCAGCAGAGAGTAGCTCCTCTAGGTCACATGGGCCCTCTCCAGCCTGTGGGTTCACCATCTCCCAGGACCCATGTGGGTCCTCATAGTCTTCAGTTTTCCTGGGGTCCCTGGAATGGGTGGTCACTCGGGCCCATGGGGCTGGCTAGGATAATTACCCCAGTCCACAGTCCAGCACATTTCTTCCCAGTCTTTAGGCCCTGGTAAACTAGGTAGGCCGTCTGGCTCCCTGGCTGGGCAGGCAGGGGTCCCTCTGGCCAGAAAGCCATGGTATTTCCTGGCTAGCAGCCTGACTCAGGAAGCATCCTTCCTCCAGGGCAGCTCAGCCCAAACTGAGCTGCATGACTGGCTTTTTCTACTTCCCCTTCCTGTCCTAGCCACACCCCCTCTGCTTCCAGGGCTTCAGGGTTATAGTGCCTGGGTTTGGCCAAAGAGGGCGTTCAGGCCCTTCCTCAGGCCCAGGCTCTGCCAATACAATAGCTTGTTATGGAGTACATATGTATTTCTTATTCCAGCTAAGCACAGAATAACATGTGAGACTATGAGAGAATTTTTCTGGCAGCTAATCACATTGCTATTATTTCTTTCCTCTTTTGTATGCCATGATTGTCTAATAATATTGAAGTTTTAAAAAACAGATTGATTTTCTCTACTACAGTGAGTGGGGAAACACTACATGCAGCATCTTATTTTACCACAAAGAAAATGGCTTTAAAACATTCCATCAAACTGTTTGGTAACAAATCCAAATTCTTCTGAATGAGCAAGACTATCAGCTTTGATCAACTTTTCAATGTATGCATTTTAAAAAGAATCCATAAAAATATAAAAATACCATGCAACATAACTCATACGATATAATATATATATATGTAACTGGAAACTGATAAATACCCTGCCTGCCCCCCTTGATGATGCTAGTCCATCTTCTTTCACTTTTACACATACAACAAATCTCTTCCTTGGTCAGCATTTTCATTTCACTCATTCGGTTCTGAATGATAGAACCTTTAAAATTAATTTTAGTTCAATGATCAAACACCTTGACTTTATTCTATGAAAATTACAAAGCTCAGATCCATGGAAATGAATGGTAAAGAACTTTCTAATCTCTTCTCAAATAATTAATGACAACTATAAAGCTCAGATCATCATGAACAAAAGGGACAGTGGTTTTAGAGCTATTTAACTAATTCAAATAAATACTTGTCAAGGTATATTTAATAAGTATTGTATTTTTAAGAGATATGCACTAGAAACATTCAGATTATTTAAGATGATGAAGCAAAGACACAGTTTGCGTTCCATGCTGCAGAAAACTTGACGAAACTAAATTCTTTATGCTGAATACACATTGAAGAAAATATGAATTTCCTAAAGCAGTTCTAATATATAATAATTAACATCTTTTATTTTCAAAGTCAGAACTCATTAATGTTTTTTTGATTGTATATGAACCTGGCCCAAATTGGTAATGACCAAAAGCTGTTGCCACTTGATGACTGCTAAGTGGCATATGTAAATCTATTTGGTAGTTTCAGCCTATTCCCTAATTAATAAGTGTCACCATAAAAAGACACTATTATAACTGGTACCTTTTTATCTGACTGAGTGGACAGGGAATATGCTACCCCCTTCCAGAACAAAGTCAAGGAACATTGGTTAGGCGTTGTAGGGAACTTTATACTGCAATTTAATTTGTTCTGTGCATTTATCATAGAATCATTGAATTGTAGAACTAGAAGGACCTTGAGAGGTATCTTGTCCAGTTCCCTGCACTTATGGCTGAAGACTAAATTGCACTATCAATTTTGCAGCTTTCATAAAAACTACATTTAAAAGGGAGGGAAGAAGATAATTTAACTGTACTCTTTACACAGATTCAGAATTTATGAAAAATTCTTTGAGTTATTTTATGATTTATAGTTAGTTAGCTCTTTCTCTTCAGTAAAAATCATACAGTGACTCAACTGTTGAAAGTAAAAACAAAAATAACATCAGATTTTAGTTATTTCTTGTCTTAAGAGCACTAAAATTGTTTAGGAAGGGTGCCTTTATGGTTATGAAAACATTTTCTTATATAAAAATGTAGGAGACTGACAGGGTGTTGTCCCTTTAAAACAAGATGGGTTCATGAGAAAGGACTTTTATCCTATTCCATGCGTACAGAGAGGCAGACAAAGGCTGAAAAATAATTAAAGCAATAATTGGGAAAGAAAAATATGGTCCAAGTGCACAGTCAGTGTGTGGGAGAGGGAATATACATGGCCATCCCATTCCATATTCTTTTAAGATGGCAGGACACACAGTTCTGTTGAGTTGGTGGGGAAAGGTACTCCTCTCTCCCACAGTGCAAATAGGTCCCTGGGATTATTACAGCCACTTGAAGAAAACCAAGAGACTGATTAGGGACCCATGGATCTGGGAGAAGACTTTACAGGCCAAAGAGACCAGGATTTGAAGAACAGGTGCAGGAGAGAGGGCTGAGAATCCCTGAAAATAAGTGGGGAGGACCAAAAGGGGCTCTTTGCAAAGCCTCTTGATCATAAATACATAAGACACCAAATGAAGACTCAAGGTGTATATACATTATTTTTGAACCCTTAAAGGGAAGCTGAAGCAAGATGACTGCAGAGCCACATTAGGCCACAAGGAAGCACCTGGGATAGCACCTGGATACAGAGACTATTGATGGAAAGTGTCAAGATAAAAATTGTTTTAATAAATAGCATAATCAATTATAAATGGGCAATGTAGCCTTCCTCTGAGACTGATATTGAGGGAGGGCCACCAACCCCCTGGCAGGCAGAACCAGGAAGTCCACACCCACCAGACTGGAAGCAGAGAGATGGGCAGGAACCAGAAGCGTAAGAGGAAGATCCTATACCTCAGCTGAGGAGGAGACAGATGCCTCCTAGCTGCTGCTAGCCTCAGAGCCCACCAGTGACTCCTGCCATTCAAGCAATGATCCTGAACTACTAGAGTCACATGATGCCAAAGAACCACTGGAGAACTACTAGAGTCACCGATGCCAAGGAACTGCTAGAATTTCCACTGGCTGTATACCCCGAAAAGGCGGAAGATGACCTTGGGATTCAGGTACACCTTGGAATGGGCTAGGAAAAAGCCCAGGGATAGCCAAACACATTCAGGTTGTGCTCTTGTTGGAGTACCAGTTGCTACATGTCAACCCAGTGGTAGAACACCCCAGAACTGTTAAGGCCCTGGACTGGGACACAGTGGAATCAGGCATGCCTCCATCCCCCTATCTTTCACCCTGCCATGCCAGCCTTGGTGCATCAGACTCCCCATTGGGCTAGGAGATCTGGATTCATGCTCCATCCCTTGCAATGAGCTATAGACTGCTTTACTCACCCCTCCCAGCCTGAGGGCCAGGGGCCATAGACTGCTTCACTTGCCACACTCTACCTAAGGGTCCAGCTGTTTGCCCCACCTGACCTGATGGGTAGGGCACACAAATTCGGAACAGCCATATTCAGCCAGAATGACATTGAAGGAAGGTTGCCACCAACCCCAAGGTCACCTAAGCTCATCTATATCAAGAAAGAGTAGTTTCAATGCTCTAACTTGGCACACACATATACTATATACTGTAGGATCATAGATGTTTCTGTATCAGATATGATGAGTGGTCCAGCTAGACTGACTCCAACAATGATTAAAGGAAAGAAGGAAAGAAGCAAAACACAGACCCTGGACTT
>ML681981.1:25593689-25618704 GCA_007922195.1 Podocnemis expansa | reverse complement strand
AATCCCCTCCCCAGGCGGAATAGCATGTCCACACTGTGGACATGCTATTTCGCTGCCTTATTTCGAGGACAAAGTTTTTTGTCCTCGAAATAAGTTGTTTCGAAATAATATGTTATTTCGAAACAGCTTGTTTCGAAACGTCTTGTTTCGAAACAAGCATACCCTGTGTGAACATAGCCAAAGTGACATGTTTGCTGCAGTGTCATATGCATGGTGATGAGGCTTCACTATGTAATATTCCCAAATGTGTGTTTCATAGCTTGAACCAGATTCATAAGAAACACCTCCGAGAAAAGAGGGGCAGTTCGTACCTCACTAAGGCATGCATAAAACAATCCATCTCCTCCAGCAACAATGGACTAGCCCGGGGTGTTGCTGGCGCTGGGCACCCTGGGGCACATGCGCCGAGTCCCAGCGCCAGTGCCCCGGATCTCTGGCCCAATCGGGCCGGGAATCCAGGGCCCAGCCGGCTGCCCGCAGCCGCGGCGGCCCTGGCCCCAGCCCCAGCCGGGCATCCAGGGCCCAGCTGGCTGCCCGGTCAGCCCCACCCCCTGGCCAGCGTTAGGACCAGGCAGGGCCACGCCGCCATGGGCGGCTAGGCTGCAGCCAGGACGGGCCAGAAGCGGCCGCAGGAGGCCAGGCCCCACGCCGCCGCAGCTGCAGGTGGCCAGGCCCCACATCCCCAGCCGGGGATTCAGGTCTCGGCCGGCCACCTGCAGCCGCGGCGGCCCTGTCCCCTGCCGAGGATCCAGGGCCCAGCCACCCGCAGTGGCCCTGTGCCCAGCTGGGGATTGGGGGCCTGGGCATCTGTGGCCGCAGCGGCGCGGGCATGGGCCCAGCTTCTGCAGCCGCTTCTGGCCCAGCCCCACCATGGCCTAGCTGCCCGTGGCGGAGTGGCGCCGCTTGGCCCTATCCCTAGCCAGGGGGTGGGGCCTGCTGGCTGGGGGCGGGGCCTGCTGGCTTGGGGCAGGGCCTGGGCCCATGCCCCTGGTCCCTCCCCGCCCCAGCGATGCCCCTGGACTAGCCTGAGCATTGACAAGAGGATACTCACTGACTCAGGTAGAGAAGAAGCTGTATAAGGATTTTGTTTATCACCGGAGTCTGAAAGGCCCCAGAGAGAGGTGAAGAAAAGAGACATTTCACAATTGCTCTCTCTCTCTCTCTCTTCCACTTACATCTACAAGCACGTCAAGCAACAGAAGTGCTGATCATGGGGAGTGGGGCCTGACTGAAGGAATCCAGTCAACCTGTGATGAGAATCATTTGTGTTTGCAAGGTTGCTGAAGTGTTAAAATTAGCTTAGAATGTGATTGGCTTTTTTTTATCTTGATCAAATCTGACCTTCTTTTCTCTGATCTATAAATCACTTAAAATCTTTCTGTACTTAATAATTGTATTTGTTTTATCTAAAGTGGTGCATTTGATGGAAGGTGTGTTTGGCATGCCATTTGAAGTAATAACGCTGATAAACTGATCAGCCAATGAGTTTGCAGTGGGCAGCACTGGACACCATAACATTGCAGTTCCTAAGTTTCCAACTGGGAACTCGGGATGTTGACTGGGATCATAACAATGCACAATCCCAAGAGTGGCTGGCCAGAAGCAATCATTCACTTAGTTGGAAGCAGCTTGCCTGCTGTAAGCTATGCATGAGGTGGCCTGGGAGCAGGGATTCACAGCATGGGCCAAAGTAAAACAGGCTCCAGGAGTGAGGAACTGGGATGACCCAGCAACATACCCATTCAGATTGCAGGGGGGAGTGTCATATCTAGAATCTGCATTGTGTTTGGTCTCGCGCACTTTCACCATTAAGAGACTCTTCCATTGTAATTGGACTGCAAATTCTGTCGGTGAGGTATGATTAAGAGATGCTAGCTTACCCTCCCAGACAAGTGATTGTATTGGATATGCATGCTATTAGGAGTAAAACATATTTTTGTCAAGAACATAAGCATATGTGACTTGAGATACACATATGATAAAAGGTATTTTGCATCAGAAGGTGCCATTTGTAATTACTTCTCTAACCACAGTCATACTGAATTAACACAAATTTGACTCACCGTTTTTAAATGCTGCAATAGATATGCCACATCAATCATATCTGCCAGAATCAGAAGTCTAGTGACAGCAGCCAGAAGGAAGCGTGCTGTTTGAACAACAGCTTTCCTTTTAGGCAGATAACAGGGATCATTTGTAAACTCCCCTGCTGATACGCTTAAAGCTTCACCTGCAAAATAAATCCACAAATCCTGTTACGGTGCATTCCAAAACTACAAATGTTAGGCAACCTAATTTAACCGTATCAATTAGCCAATTGAACTGACATGTTATTAACGCCTTAAAAAGAGGGTCATAATTCTCTCTCTCAGGTAACCCAAATCACATACCATGCTCTGCATGACATGTGATACTTACGTTGCTTTGCACTGTTGTGGAAGAGATGTTCTTCTTCAAGTGCTGCTCGGATGCTTTCAGTAATGGGTGTCTCCATGCTGGAGCGCCGGATTGGTCAGAAAAACTTTTGTCCCAGCCTGTCTGGAGAGGGTAGGCGGCCACCGCCCCCCCCCAAGCCACCCCATAGCTATATATACGGCCGCCTCCCAACCCCTCCCCAGTTTCATTTCTTCCGCCTTCCACATCAGATCTGGAACGTCCGCTCCTTGCTAACACAAGCAGCCTGTCAATTCTTCTATGAGCTTTTCACCAGACAGGGAGCACCTTTTCATGGACGTAGTTCCACCACAGGGATCCTCCACTTTCGGGGCAGAACATCAGAGATCATCCGTCAACATGCCAGGGTTTAAACCCTGCTCCAAGTGTGGCAAGGCCTTCCCTCAGGACGATCCCCACAGGAAGTGCCTCCAGTGCCTAGGCGAAGACCACCTGGTCTCCACCTGTTCCCTTTGTATGTCCTTTAAACCTTGCACAATCAAGGAGAGGGAACAAAGGCACTGTGTCCTAGCCTCTGAACAGGCTCTGCACTCTTCACCTGAGGCTTTGGGTTCCCGCTGGTGCCGAGACCTGGCTCAGCACCAGAGCCCGCCTGGCACCATGCTGTCGGTGGCCATCGAAGAACGAGCTCAGTACTGACCCCGGTACCTCAGCACTGACGCAGCACCTCAGCACCTCGGCACCGCTCGAGGTTGCCCCTGCCGCTGCAGTTCCAGCACAGCCCGGTACTGTCGGTGCAGGGCTCACCCCAGCACCAACTGCAGTCACATCCGGCACCGCAGACTTGTCATAGCCTGGTACCAATGGTGCAGGGCCTGTCTTGACAGGGCAGCCCTGTCTCCCCGATTAAAGGCTCACCATGGGCTTGTTCGGGGTCGCTCCTGATACCAATGACCCTGGAGGCAGTAGAGGCCACTCAGGTACTCCTCATGCTGCCCACACCATCCTCCCCAACACCGGTTAGGAGGGAGAAAACAGCCTTCATATCCAATGCCTGGGTCCATCGCAGGCGACACCAATCTCCCTCACCCCAAAGCCCTCCATCTTCTACTCCACTGGGCTCCAGTACCATAGAGCCATCCCCGCGGCAACATATCACCTTGCCGTCACCAGTACCACCTCAAGAATCGGAAGGTAATTCCCCCTGCTTGGCGCCGTCACCTTTCCGCTTCCGCCCTCAAGAATTGTCCCCCTGCGAAACCCCTTTCCCCCCGCAGCGGGAACCCGGTACCACTCTGTCCCCGGCACCAGGCTCATATACAGGCAACCTATCGGCGCACTTCAATCTGTTGTGCCACGCCACAGCCCACTTAGGGATGGAGGTCCGTCCTCCGATCCTCCCTCAGACACCCTGTTCGGGCCGGTCTTCTCCTTGGCAGAGCCACTTACGGTCCCTCTCCACCCAAGTGTTTGGGACCTGACATCCTCCCGATGGCAGAACCCGAGCTCTATTGCCCCGGTGTCAGACATGGCGAGTCTTAAGTATAGGGTCCCTGAATCAGACTTCCCCTCTCTCGCTGAAAAAAATCTGACCAACTCTTCTCAGAGTACATAAAAATGCACCTCCATCAGAAACAAGAGGCTTCAAGGTACCCCTGCTGGTGCACGGATGAGGAAAACCAAAAGAAGTACATTGCAGACTTTCTTCAGAAAGAAGGGGTGAGTTTATGCCCCTCCAAAATCACTTTGAACCCTGCTAGGTGTCAAATCGCTAAACTGTTCTGAAATTCTCTCTGCAGTAAATTCGGCCAAAGAACAAACTCACCCAATCCCTCCTAGGGACGTGGTACAGATGGCACTAGGCCCGGGTGAGCCCTCTACTGACCCCCTCCCTGCTTTGAGGGAAGCTAGGGAATTGGATCTCTTGGGACATAAGGTCTATTCCTCCTCGGCCTTACAACTATGGGTCACAAATAATCAGGCCCTAACCAGCAGATACATGCTGGATATGCGGGAATCGGTCACAAAATTTAGACATTTGCTCCCACCAGAGGCCAAAGAGGAGTATGATGCATTCCTGGAGGAGGAAAGAATAATTTCTCAGGATCTCCTCCTCTCAGCCCGGGACACGGTAGATACAACAGTCCACACCATGGCCTCAGCTGTAACCATCCGCCGAGCAGCCTGGGTTAGGGAAGCCAGGGTGTCCCCTGCTGCACAGCGGGTGGCGCTTGATCTGCCCTTCGGGGGTGACGCTTTGTTTCCCCCCAAGACCCTAACTGTAGTGGGTACCGCACAGGATCCTAGGGCAGAGTTAAAATACTTCAGTCTCCTCCCATCGGGGCCCTGTCCTTGCCCTGAATAAACCATATGGGGCAAAAAACCATTCCTCCCACTCTCCTCCGGGATGAGCCCGGGGCAGGGACTCAGCCCCTCCCCACCACCTCCTCAGTTCTATTCTGGGGGCTTCTCGGAGCCTTTTTCCCTCCCTTCCTTCCTCTGCAAAGAAGGGAGGCTATCCCAAGTGACTGCCCACCGTGATTCTCATAACATCTGGGACATGGCCATGGCTTCAGTTCACCACCAGAGAAGGTGACTGATACCCCCTTCCCTCCCTTCCCTTAGTGAGAGAATGGGGAGCTTACAAGGGCTGTCGCGCCCCCCCCACCCTGTGTTGATATCACAAACAGGGGTGAGTCAGTCTTTGGCCTTGCGCCCCCGATCTTATAAGAGGCACAGCCCATGTAACCGAAGCCCCTCTCAGTTATCAAGACCCACCCAAGCTGTGGCCCATTGCCCAGACAATTCTCAGCCATTGCTATCCTTGGGGCTGTTATTGGAGGAAACAGAACAAGAAAGCCCCCCACCCTTCAGGTACTTTCTCGACTGATGATTCCTTCTGTTCTCGTACGCATTAAGGGCGGCCTTCGTTAAAGCCGAAGGACGCATCATGTAGTAGCTCTAGCCATGACTACAGATATTCTCGGTATGCACGGACACATGTGCTCATCCAGATGCATGGAACCCTGCCTCCTGCCCTACATCAGGTAGGATCTACTTTCACACCTGGAATAGGGAGGGACACCTTGGGCATCTCCCCACCCCAACAAAACCGGTTGGTATGCGTGGCTAAGTCAGTCCTGGTAGGTCCTCAGCCACCTCTACAGTAATGGAAACCCTTCTACTACCCCACCGGTTAGGTGGCAATACGATACTCGGTACACTCTACTGCATGTGGTTCGATGCCCAAGGGGAGGCCAAGGCAGAGCTGTTCACAATCCCTACCTTACTACTCGCCCCCCCGTGGGGAGGGGGAAAACAACCGATGGTAAACAACAGCTTCTCCCGCCTCTTTGGGACGGCCTCATATCTAACCAGGACATCCCCGACTGGGAGTCCCTATCAAGGCCCCACCCTACCAGGAAAGTGGGGTGATACCCTCCTTACTCTCTCTCTCTCTCTCTCTCAATCTACCCCTAAAGTAACAGCTTCTATATGTCCAACCTGGAATCAACCAGGTCAGTGGGGCCCATGGGAGAAGAGACAAGGCCTCTTCCCCAACCATGTGGACAGAGGTGGAAGGAAACTCACCTTAGGCCTCCCAAACTAACTTCTAGCTAGCCGCAGGGCTAGCTCGTTGACAAACTTCATGCACACCACTGGGTTCCACACATGGCTGTCACCCAGCCAGAGTATACATAAATGGCTCACCCTAGGTCGCCTTGGTACCATGATTATCCATATCTGGGCCCAGGACTCTACTACCTGGGTGTCCGACGAACATATTACGCCTTTCTTTGCAGGACCTGAGGCCGAAAACCATTGGGTAGCCTCTACATGATACCCTCGCCGTAGACATCTGCTAAGGGCTGTTGTGTTTCCTCCGCTCACTTGAGGGAGCTCAAGTGGACCAAAAAAAAAAAAAAAAACCAAAAAAACCCCGATTTCTGATCTGCATGGAAACTCGGAAATCTGTTTTTCCCCATGGTGGGATACTGTCCTGGATAAGATCGCATGACAGGGATAAGCCACCCTTGTCAGATTTTCTAAATCCAAGATACTCCTGAAGAGCCGTGGTTTACACTCTGGGAATATCATATTTCCCAGGTGGTCTTGGGAGGCGACCATTCATTCCTCCTATAACCCATATCATTTAGAAGGGTAGTCCTTCTCTTAACGAGTCCTTAACTCCGGCGCACACATAGGTGCAGCATAGTTGGGGCAGATATCACCCCTGGCAGTGCCCATGGGCAAACAAGGTTTTAAATTATTGTACTTCCAACCCCATAGGTTTTTTGGTCATCATGACTAAGTGGCCAATCGGTGGCATTGCATTTCTGTTGCCCTTGTCTCCCCCCCCCCCCACTCTCCAGGCAGTCTTCCTGGTGTCGGAATCCTGAGGTGGAACATAATGGTCAAGAGGAGGGTCCTTTTCCATGAGTCTTCATAAATACCAAGGTATTTATAGAGACCAAGGTCAACAGCACTTCCTAAGGCCACTATGTTGACTTATAGGTGCCTAGTGGTCTGAAATGCTCCTTCCCAATGGTAGCCTTCTGGGTTCTTACACTGTACATGACTGGAGGCTTGCGTTGCATCCTCCTGGCCCAGGGACATCTTCGCCGATATGCCATGTGGCGCTCATCGCACCACCCCTGGCTTTTTCTTTCTCAACAACCAGCGCAAAGTGTCTTCCCTTAGACCCTTCTCGACTGAACTCAGTAGCCCTTTCCCTTGCGTTTTGCAAGGTACTTTAAATTCTTACACCCTTCCGGCAAGTGCCTATGGGCCTTGACGCGGCCAGTTCGAGGGATAATGTTCATCCCTTCTGTTGTTATCTGCATGGGCCACAGAAGTCATGGCCAGCTCCGTAACCCTATGGCTTCCAGTGCTCTCTCTCGTAAATTCACGCTGAAGTGTTCTATGTCCAGACATTAATCCTCTGGCCCTCATACCTTGAGCTATATCCTATAGGTAGAGCAACCAAACGCATCTTCTCCACATAGTCATGTTGCGCTGATTCAACTCTGGTTAAGGTGACCTTAGTCTGTCCAGCCCACACACGCGTTGCCTCGGCTGGATTCGACCGACCCCCTGCTTTGGGTTGGGCCCACAGTTGTCAGTTCTCCACTGCCAGGCCAAGAGCCCTACTTGGTCCCTTGGCTCCTCTTAGAGCTTTGTTCGCTGGGCTTCTTCCCATCTGGACTGTTTTTGCTGTGCTGAAGGCAGAAGAGCCAACTCCACCCGCCATCCATCAGCATGGCTAGTAGTCACCTATTATGGAATGCATCTGAGCAGTGCTAGAAGAAGAATGGTGGGTTACTCACCAGTAACCATCCTTCTTCGAGATGGGCTGCTCAAATCGATTCAGGTCCCTCCCCTCCATCCCCACATTTGAATTTGGCAACACCTAGGAACTGGGGAGGGGTCGGGAGGTGGGCATATATTTAGCCACTGGGTGGTGTGGGGGGCGGTGGCCACCTACTCTCTCCTGACAGGCTGGGACAAAAGTTTTTCCGACCAATCCGGCGCTCCAACACAGAGACACCTATTACTGAATGGATCCGAGCAGCCCATTTCAAAGAAGGACGGTTACTGGTGAGTAACCCACCATTTCACTGACATGGGGGAGGGAAGACAAGAGACAGAAAGAGAGAGAGACTACTGTAGCCTAAAGGAAGTAGCACTGGGAGCCTAGAGACTACAAGTTCTACATTCATCTACTCAATGCTGTTTATATTTGTGCACTTTGTAGTCCTTTGTACTGATTAATGGCTTGTATCCTGACCATTGGAACAGAAAATATCACTTCCCCATAAGTTAATGGAAAGATCCTAACATCTGGAAACAGGACTCAGGTCTCAATTATGACAGATAGCATATACTCAACCTCACTGCCTCTCAAACAGAATGTGCCAGCTTTATTTTGTAATTACAGCTTTTGAGATTAGACATCACAGTCCTCCAACAGCAGGAACAGAACCAAGGAATCTGGAAGCCCCATATCCAGTGATAAAGTGCGGGTCATGTTCCTTTCTAAGAGCTGGTTCACAGGGCACAAAACTCCTTCAGTTTACAGGGTAAAAATCTATGCAGAGAATTTAAAAGGTCATGTTTGCCAATGATGGGCATTTTGTTTTTCTAGTTTTCTTCTTAACTCATGTTTTAAATTGACAAAGACATTGATCAAATCAAATGCATGCAAACACTGTTATCCATACAAGATAACCAAAATAACCAAAACTACTCTCTAACCCAGGGGTCTCAAACTCAAATCATCGTGAGGGCCACATGAGGACTAGTACATTAGCCCAAGAGCTGCACCACTGAAACCTTTTTATACAATGATATTGCAAATATCAGTAACAATAGTGTTGTTGCAGGCTGCAGGGAATAGCTTTAGGGGCCACATGCAGCCCATGAGCCACATGTTTGGGACCCCTGCTTTTACCTAATATCAGTCCACTGCATAACAAGTTAGCCCATCCCTCTGAGGGTCAGGAAGCCTGAAGCTGGCCAACATAATTTAAATTAGTCCTGCCCAACCAGCCAGGTACTGGCTATAAGATTTAAAAAGGGAGGAAGCCCAGGGGCTTGGGGTTGGCTGTAAAGAAGAGTAATGAAGCAGAGAGTGGAGTTAAGCACTAATTTCTGGGGTGAGTGGGCAAGGTTGTTTTTCTGTCTGGTTTTTCTTTTGGCTTGCTTAAAGTGTACAGTGTTGTTTGTTATGGCTTGTGTTTTTGGGGACTTATGAGAGTGGGAGGACAGAGTTTGCCAGCTGAGTGGGAACTAGAAGACTCTAGCCTCTTGCCCATTGATATTTGATCACCCTTCCCCTGTACATTAACAAGGCTGACCTAGGAGAGAAGGGCTTAATAGCCAGACATTAAGTGACCAGAAGGAGCTAGTGAACAGGAGAGTTCAAGAGGGAGATTATAGGGGAGAAAAAGAATAAAATTAGACTGGTTTGGAAGTAATGCATAGCCAGTAACAACACTGCTCTTGGCTTCTCCTGCTGCATCTATGTCCAGACGGAGAACCCAACCTTAGGTGAATCTACCCAGGCCCAAGTGTGGATCTGCAAAACTTACGGCCTTTATTTCCCTGTCACAGGCTGGGGAGACCTCTTAGTGCAAGAAGTGCTTTCTGGTAGAATCCCTCAGGAAACAGGAAGGAGAGCTACCGGAGAAGGAGGCTAAACTGAGAAGCATCTGTGCCCATGAGGAATTCTCTGAAATCATGCATATGGAGGCCTACATGGTTGAGGAAGCAATCCAGCTCAAGAGGATTGCAGTAGCAGCACCAGGGGAGAAGAAAATGGTTCCTTCACAAGGAGAAAGTTGGCTGCTGGTTACTTCTGACAGCAGGAAGCAATCAACCCTGGCACCCAATCCACCATACATAGAGATGATAAAGCCCATATGCTGCCTTGTCAACAAAAGGATAAAGGCAGACCAGAAGCCATGTTCCCCACGGCTGAAAAGACAATGGCCACTTCTCTCAAGAGAAATGAAGGATGGTGGAGGATTACTCCTTTCTAGGCAGGATGGTGGTATCTATCTGTAAGCTTGATCTGACCTGACCTCCTGGGAAGTGTGCTGCCTGCCAACAGCTTGTATCTGAGACATTAGGCTGAAAGGCTTGTCAGAATCATCCAGCCCTCTGACTATTATCCTATGCTCTTCCTCCAAATTGGCACTCATGATTTTGCAAGATATCACCCTGAGGAGATCAGAAGTCTGCAAAGATGGGATTCACCTGTCAAGGAAGGGAAATAGTATCTCTGCATACAGAATGGCTAGTCTAGTGATGCAGGCTTTAAACTAGGTTCAGCAGAGACAGGGGACAAAAGTCCACAGGCAAGCCCAAAATTACGAAGAAATGGATGGAAGAGAATCGGGGGAGGGAGGTCATGGGCAATCACAGCAGACACAAAGGACAAAAAAGAGGGAATATAGAGGGGAAGTCTAATATGTTAAGTGTCTGTATACCAATGCAAAAAGTATGGGGAATAAATAAGAATTAGAAATGTTACTGAATAATCAAAATTATAACATGACTGGCATCACAGAAACCTGGTGAGATAATTTGCGTGGCTGGATATTGGTATAAAAAGGTATAACTTGTTCTGGAAGGACAGAAAGGACAAAAAAGGAAGATGTTTTGTTGTGTTCATCAAAGATGCATGCACTTGGACTGAGGTTGAAATAGAAGTGGGAGTCAGACCTGTTGAAAGGTGCTGGGTAAGGAAAAAAGAGTTAAAAAAAAAAAAGAACAAGACTGATGTCACGATAGGTCTCTACTATAGACCACGTAGCCAGGAAGAAGTGGATGACATTTTTTTTAAACTCCTAATAAAACCATCCAAAACACATGATGACAGTGATGGGTGATTTCAATTATCCAGACATCTGTTGGGAAAATAATACAATAGGACACAGATTATTCAACAAGTTCTTGGAACTCACTGAAGAGAACTTTTATTACAGAAGGTGCAGACAGTGACTAGGGGAGAGACTGTTCTAGAAAAAACAAAGCAAAACCTGGCTGAGAATCTGAAAGTCAAAGGCAGATGGGGTGAAAGTGATCATGAAATGATAGAATTCATGTTGCTAAGGAATGGTAGGAGGGATAACAGCAGAATAAAGCAATAACCATCAAGAAGGCAGACTTTAGCAAACTCAGAAATTGTATGTAAGAACCCCTGAGAAATAAGTGTAACAGAAAAAAGTTCAGGAGAGTTGGCAGTGTTTTAGAGACATTAACAAAGGCTCAAAAATAGACTATTACAATACTTAGGATATGATAAGAGACCAGCCTTAACTGGGAGATTTGTAACACCTAAAACTCAAAAATGAGTCATACAAAAGGGGGGAACTAAGGCAAATTCCAAAAGATGAATATTAAAAAAAAAAAATCACAGGCATGTAGGGACAAAATTAAAAATGCCAAGGCACAAAACAAGATTAAACTAGCTAAGTACATAAAGGGTAACTGGAAAACATTTTGCAAATATGTAAGATGAGACAAAGGACAGGGTAGGCCCATTATAAAGTGAGGATGGAAAGACAATAATAGAAAATGTTGCAACCAAGTATTTAAATGCCTTTTTAGTTTCAAATGTCACCAAAGATTGGAGAGCTAACATAGTGAACATCAGTGTAAATCAGATCGGATCTGAGGCTAAAATAGGAATAGAAGTTAAGTGACTTCAGGCTGGCAGTACCAGATGAAATACATCCTAGAATACTTAAGGAACTGGCTGAAGAGATCTCTAAACCACTATCAATTATCTTTGAGAACTTGTAGAGAATGGAATAGACATCTGATTATTGGTAAAGGACAAATATAATACACATTTATAAAAAGAGGAATAAAGACAACACAGGAAATTATAGACCAATCAGCTTAACTTCAGTGCCCAGAAAGACAATGGCGCAAATAGTGAAACCACCAATTTCCTAGAAGATAAGATGTTGATAAGGAAAAGTCAGTATGGGCATGTCAAGATCAAATCATGTCAAACCAACCTAACATCCTTCTCTGACAGGGTAACAAGACTTGTGAATACAGAGAAAGCACTAGATGTTATGCATCTTGATTCTAGGAAGGCTTTTGATACTGTTTCATATGACCTCATCAGCAAACTAGAGAAATATAGCCTAGAAGACATGCCTACTATAAAGTGGGTGCAAAACTGATTTGAAAAGTATACTCTGAGTAGTCAGCAATGATTCACAATCAAGACAAAAGCACATACTGAGTGGGGTCCCACAATAATCTGTCCTGCATCCATCTCTATTCAATATCTTCGTAATGGTTTGGATAATAGCACAGAAAGTTATACTTACAAAAGTATGCAGATGATACCTGAAGAGGTAGCAAGTGCTTTGCAAGGCAAAATAAGAATTCACATGATCTTGATAAACTAGAGAAAAGATATGAGTTAAACAGTATGAAATTCAATAAATATAAATGAAAAGAACTACACTTAGGAAGAAATAATCAATTGCACAGAACAGGAAATAACTGCTTAGAAAGAAGTACTGCAGAAAAGGGTCTGTTATAGTGTATCACATACTAAATGAGTGTCAGCAATACAATGCTGAAAAAAAAAGTCATTGTGGGATGTATTAACAGGAGGGTTGGGAGCAAGACATGCAAAGCATGTTTTCCATGCTACTCGACACTGATGAGTCCTCACCTCACTGGGTCCAACTTTGGGCACAACACTTTAGGAAAGACATGAAAAAACTGAAGAGAGTCCAGAGGAGAACAGTATTATAAAAGATTTAGAATAACTAACCTAAGAGAACAGGTTAAAAACCTGGGCACATTTAGTCCAAGAGAGGACCTGATAACAGACTTCAAATGTGTTAAGAACTATTATAAAGAGGATGTGATCAATCATTCCTCATGTCCACTGAAGACAGGATGAGTTATAATGGGCTTAATATACAGCAAGGGAGAGTTAGATTTGACTTGTCCTTTTATCTATTTATAAAAATAATTAAGCACTAGAATAGGCTTCCAAGTAATGGAAGTTTTCTACATTTTAGTAAAAAAAAATTGGAGTTTTTTAAGAACAGGTAAGACAAACACCTGTTAGGGATGATCTAGATATACTTGGTCCTGCATCAGTGCAGTAGGCCAAACCAGATGACCTCTTAAGGTGTTTCCAGCCCTATGCTTGTGATTTTATAAGAACTGTGAGTTGAGCCCAGGAGGGAAAAGGACACTTTTTTTTAATGCTAACTTGGGATTATTATCAAAGGTGTTTTTTATCTTGGGAAATTGAGTACCCCAGAAGGGGATTGAATTTTTAAGTGGCCTGGCCCTCTGCAAGACCCAAATGGAGGCAACCAACAGAAGAAGGTGACCAAGGGAAAGGTCTAGCAACTCCATATCCAGGCACATGGCATTACTGTTCAATGAATTACTTTTGTGCATGTAGGGCTCATTCTGGGGCAGGACCCTGGGATGCCCTGCTCATGTAAAACGTTGTGTTGCTGAAGCTTTTGGATGTATCTGAAAACATTTGAGAAAAAAGAAATTGGGGTTGTACTATACTACTAAAGTAACACTGTTGTGAGCTACTATGTGTACAAAATAAGCAGGACAACTGCAGGATCCCAGGATACAAGAAAAAAATCAGACTGTATTGTTACATCATCAGTCAATGGCTGTTAAATGCTTCCTCTGTCCAGTATGAAGGCATTATGAGCTACCTTGACCTTTTAACGCGCAACCCTATGATAGGATGCAGAGCCAGTGGTCAGGTTGCTGTGGGAGTCTCAGGATGAATTCTAGCCAACTCAGCAAACTGGAGCAAAAATCTGCCACCTTTTTGCAGTGTAAAATTTGTGCCCCCTCTATCCCAAACTATATCTGGTGGCTACATCTATGGCTGTGCCTTCACCCTTTTCCTTTGGGGAAGGCTAGAACTGCAAGAACACTGGAAGTGCTCTCTAGCCCTTCAGACCTGAACAACCAGACAAATGGCATTTTCTTAAATTCTCCCAATTTGCACTATGCTTAGCACACCTCCACCACAGGGAGCAACAGTGAAAGAATTAATAAGACTCTTGTAACTTTATCCCTGTCATTTATAACCATTCAAGGGAGATTTGATGGCACAGTAGCAAATATGCCAGCAATCAGTTTATACTAGTGCCTCCATCCCTGTGATCATCAATATTTTTAGTAGTAGTGCATTTCTGTAAGAACATGAGAAAAATGTCAGCAGACAAACTCCAATCTCATTCTATGTAACTAAATTAGAAAAATCTTTCTGTATGAGGTCAAAGGGTTAAAATGCTCTACATCACAGAAGTTAAAGCCAGATCTCAAGTCCTAAAACTAATAGCTTGACTACCTAAAATCGGACAATAAAATTAAAGACTAATGAAGTTGTTAAGAGACTACAGATACTTGAAGAAAACTCCTGATGTGTCAAATGACTGTTTATTTTAAAGATGCCGTTAGAGATAGTGGTTCTCTTTCGAGTGCTGCTCACATCACTCAGTTACAGGTGCACATGCCACAGCGCATGGTAGCTTGGAAAGTCTTTAGCATTAGCCTGTCAGGTCAGCGCACATGGCCAATGCCCCCTCCATGCCGCGACTGCGGTTATATAGGTGACCGTGACCCTGACCCTCTCAGTTCCTTTTTCTGCCATCAGCGTCGGTTCGGATCAGCATTATCTTGCAAAATGCAAGCGCCTGTCTTTCACACAAAACTCGAAATGCCAGGTTTCAACCCATGCTTAGGATGCTGCCAGGCTTTTCTGATGGACGACCTGCATGAGAAATGCCTCACCTGCCTGGGTGGGTCCCACCTCGCGGCGGAGTGCTCCATTTGGCGATCCTTCAAGCGAAGGACTCAACTGGAAACAGAGCGCTGTCTCCTCTCAATTTCGAGGAATGGAGCCACTCCACCCGAAGGTGGCCGAGCCACCAGTGCTCCGCCAGACCCTCGATCGGCCTGGGCTCAGGATCCCCGTCGATCACCAGTACCAGGCTCGAAATCTCAGCCCGCTACGGTACCACCTCAGCACCAACCTCACCAGTCCTCCGGTAGCCTCTCAGCCGCCCCAAGTAGGGCACTGGCTCAGGCACTGACCTGCCAAGGGCACTCAAACCTGGCCCCGGTGCAGAAGAGAAAGAAGTGGACCATAGTGGCACCGCCTCCCTCGGCACTGCTGGACACAGTGCTACCCCTTGTGGTACCGCTGTTAAGCCCGGTACCACTGGAACCAGCACCGTTGTTGATACAGCCACTTTCAGTGCCGTCGCTTCCGGTACCATCGGACCCACCACCGACAACACCCGTGCCTGTACCGGTACCGTCGCGCGCCTCTTCACCCTTCTCCAACCCAGTACCGTCAAGCCTGACACCAGGCCCAAGTACTGCGGCTCCGCCTCATCGCTCCTCCGAAGAACTCTCGGTCCTGGCCTACCAGATGTTGTGGGGGGAAGGTCATCTAGATCGCCCTCCGAAGATCCCTTTCTTCCCTCCCAGGAGGAGCGTCCAAGAAAGTGGCTTCGAAAGAGCTCTGTGTCACCGAGCTCGAGGGGAATACGCCCATCAGGAGAGGTCTCTGCTCCCCCCATGGCTTCTATGCCGCCAACAAGGGCACTGCACAACAAGTGAACCCTCGACTGGCTGAATGCGATGGCAGATGATGCCTTCTTCTGTTACGCTCGATGGCCAGTGCCAGAGTCCTCGGATGTCTCCGACGACGAGCCAGACCCTGATTCTACTCAACACAGCAGATCAAGGGCTCAATCATCCTTGTCACCCGACAAGCGCTTAACTGACATGTCCGCCGACCGCAAGGGAGATCCCCGCATCAAGCAGGACCTCCTCCTCTGCATGGCAGCAAATCTGAAGCTGAAGCTAGGTGTGATCAAAGTAGAAGATGATTCCCTCTTCGACACATGCCGTAGAGGCTTGCCAGATAAGGTCGCGATTCCCCTACACTCCAGGGTGTTTCATATCATCCAAGAACACTGGCAAACACCTTTCTCGATTCCGCCAGCATCCAAAGTGGCAGACAAGAGATACTCTGTCTCCCTAGAAGGATTCTCCTTCCTATTCCACCATCCGGCCCCAGGATCCCTAGTGGTCAGCACGGTTAACCAAAGAGAGAGACAGGGCCAGCCAGGCTCCACGCCCAAGAACAGAGAGGTGAGGAAGCTTGACCTACTAGGCAGGAAAGTTTACTCCTCTGCCGTCCTACAGCTGCATATCTCAGACCACTCAGCCCTGATGACTTGCTACATCTTCAACTTGTGGGAGGCTCTGCAAAATCTCCACTCAGCCATCTCTGAGGAGCGCCTGAGAGACTTCGAGGCAATGCTGGATGAAGGAGAGAGAGCATCCAGGGATGCGCTCGCGGCAACCCGGAAGGCAGTGGATACAGCGGCACGCATAATGGCATCCGCAGTCGTTATGCGCAATTTGGCCTGGCTCCAAAACTCTGGCTTTTCCACACAGATGCAGCAGATTATCCAGGACCTTTCCTTCGAGGGTCCCAACCACTTCGCATCTTCCACAGACGTGAAGCTGCATGGTATGAAGGACTCGAGGGCTATGCTTCAGTCCCTCAGAATTTACACTCCTCAACCCATTAGGTGCTCCTCAAGGTCGCATCAGCAGCTACAGCAACAGTTACAGCAACTGAAACAGCAGCTGCAACTGCAGACCCAGTTCCTGAGATCCTTCTAGTTTCCCCAGTGCCATGTTGGGGACCTGGACAAAGATAAGAGCTGATCAGGTAAAAGGGGTAAACCTCACAGTGTGGATGGCGTAGACAGGGATTGGACTGCTCTTCGGGCTGCAAGCAGCATTTCTGATGGTCCCTCAGAGGGCAGCGCTCCAGAACCCCTGTTCTCCCCCCACCACCTCCGCCACTTCGCCCCACGGTGGACCCGTGTCACGTCAGACCAGTGGGTCCTCAACACAGTGGTGAGAGGATACCTCATCCAGTTCCTTTCAACCCCTTGAGACAGGAAACTGCCCCCTCCCAAAATACCAGAAAACCCAGACCTGCTAGACAGGCTCGACATCGAATGCCAGAAGCTACTCTCCCGCGGAGCCATAGAAAAGGTTCCCAAAGAGAGAGCAGCAAAGGGTTCTATTCCTGCTACTTCCTAGTTCCCAAGCCCAAAAGGGACCTACGACCCATTTTAGACCTCAGAGCACTCAACAAACACATAAAGAGAATAAAATTCCACATGGTATCCCTGCCCCAGATTGTCCCCTCCCTGTCCCCAGGAGTTTGGTTCACAGCACTCTACCTAAAGGACGCTTCCTTCCACATAGCTATTCGACCCCATCACAGACATTTTCTCAGGTTCATGGTGGCATGACACCACTACTAGTTCACCGCCCTCCCCTTTGGGTTATCACTAGCTCCCACGGTGTTCACAAAGTGCGTCGCACCGGTCGTAGCTTTCCTACGCAGGAGGGGTATAAGAATGTACCCCTACCTAAACAATTGGCTCATAGTGGGCAAGTCAAGTCAACAGGTACAAAACCATGTCAACTTGGTAGTGAACCTGTATGAGTTCCTAGGCTTTGCATAAACTCAGAAAAGTCCAAACTTTGGCCCACTCAGGACACAGAATTCATCGGGTCATGTTTAAATGCCCAACAGGGCACCGCGTCCTTGCCCCTGTCAAGATTTCGTTCCATCTGCACCATCATCACGGAGCTCCAGGTGCCTGGGCTGACCACAGCACGCCGGTGCATGCAGCTCTTGGGACACCTAGCAGCAGCCACCTCAGTAATCCAAATAGCCCGCCTGCGGATGAAACCATTCCAGTTCTGGTTCGCCACAAGCTTTCGACCAGAGACAGACCACCTGGACAAGGTACTCTCAGTCCCTCAATATGCCCTGAAGTCCCTCCAAATCTGGAAGGACCCTGACTTCACGATGGGGGGAATTCCATTCAGGGAGTCCAAGCCCTTAGTGACCATGATAACGGACGAATCCGACTCGGACTGGGGAGCCTACCTGTCCAGGGGCCTCTCCACGCAAGATGTTTGGAATCCCAAGGACAGACTGCTCCACATAAATGTGAAGGAGCTCCGGGCTATCAGGCTGGCCTTCATGACCTTCCTTGACCAGATCCGAGGCAGGCTGGTTCAGGTCCTCTCAGACAATACAGCGGCTGTGTTCTACGTGAACTGTCAAGGGGGAGTCCGCTCCTCGGCTCTAAGCGAGGAAGCGACCAAGCTTTGGCAATTAGTGATAGACCATCACTTCATGCCGAGTGCCTCCCACTTAACCGGTGCAGACAATGGCATAGCGGACTCACTCAGCAGGAAACCCCTTGCGAATCATGAGTGGTCCCTCCCCAACGAGGTTTTCTCCCTGCTGACAAACAGATGGGGAACCCCTCAGATCAACTTCTTCGCCATGGGGCAGAACCGCAAATGTCCCCGGTTCTGCTCCCTTTGGGGTCAGGAGGAGGGTTCTCTCAGCGATGTCTTCCTCCTCAATTGGTCAGGGGCCCTAATGTATGCCTTCTGTCCAATCCCCCTGATCCACCAAGTGCTACTGAAGGTCCTCACGGATGAGGCACACATCATTCTGATAGCCCCGGACTGGCCCAGACAATGCTGGTTTCCCCTCCTCCAGGACATGTCTGTAAGGACCCCGTTCCGCCTCCCACAGTGGGCAGACCTCCTGACCCAGGACTCGGGCACCCAAGCCCAGGCCTTCTACACCTGACAGCCTGGATGCTCTCTGGCTCAGCGAGCAAGAGAGGTGCTGCTCAGATAAAGTTAAGAAGGTCCTGGTTGGTAGCAGGAAACCCTTCAACAGGTCCACCTACATGGCAAAAATGGAACCACTTTTCCACTTGGTGCCGTGACAAAGACATAGACTCTACCTCCACACCAATTCAGGCAACTTTAGACTACCTTCTTGATTGAAGAGAGAAAGGCTTATCCCTGTCCTCATTAAAAGTCCACTTGGTGGCAATTTCAGCCTTTCATCAAAAAGTAGATGGGGCTCCATTCTTTTCACACCCCATCTGTCATAGATTCCTGAAAGAGGTGGAAAAACTTTTTCCCCATACCCATAAACCCACTCCTCAGTGGGATTTGAACGTTGTGCTGCGGGTTCTGACAGAACTGCCATATGAGCCCTTGGACTCAGCCACCCTGCTCGTACTGTCCTGGAAGGTGGCTTTCCTGGTAGCAATTATCTCGGCCAGAAGGGTCTCAGAGTTACGAGCCCTGTCCTCTGAACCTCCATATACGGTTTTCTTCCCAGACAAGGTGGTCCTTAATCACCACCCCTCGTTCTTGTCCAAGGTTGCCACCCCCTTCCACATGAATCAAGAAATCTGCCTGCCAGTCTTCTATCCAGACCCTCAGGTGACAGAAAACCAGAGATGATGGCACACCCTGCATGTGAGGAGAGTGCTCCTGATCTATATCGAGCGCATACAATCTTTCCACAAGACCTCCCAATTGTTTGTGGCAGTCACTGAATGCGTGAGAGGCTCCCCAGTATCCTCTCAGTGCATCTCCAAATGGATTGTGAACTGCATTAAAGACTGCTACAGAACGTCAAACACACCTCTCCCAGAGACTGTGAGAGCCCACTCTACCAGAGCTCAGGTGTCTTCCATGGCCTTCCTCACTAAGGTCCCGATCCAAGAGATCTGCAGGGCCGCTCCATGGTCATCATTACATACCTTCACGACGCACTACGCCATTGCCCAACAGGCTAGAGATGATGCTGCTGTGGGCAGAGCTGTACTCAGTGTGGGTAGACTGTAACTCCTCCCACCATCCTCTGGTATGGCTAGCAGTCACCTGTAACTGAATGATGTAAGCAGCGCTCGAAGGAGAATGGTTGGTTACTTACCAGTAACCGTCCTTCTCTGAGATGGGCTGCTCACATACATTCAGCTCCCTCCCACCATCCCCGCTAATGGAGTTGGCAATGGTATATGGGACTGGGAGGGTCAGGGTCATGGTCACCTATATAGCCGTGGTTGAGGCATGGAGGGGGTGTTGGCCGCGTGCCGTGCCCTGACAGCCTAACGCTAAAGACTTTCTGAGCTACCATGCACTGTGGCATGTACACCTGTAACTGAATGTATGTGAGCAGCCCATCTTGAAGAAGGACAGTTACTGGTAAGTAACCAACTGTTGGTCTTTTAAATAAAACCAAGTTGTTGCTTTACATATTTATGATATTGTTCTACACTATTCCAAGACTGTTAATAATAGATATTTAACTATGAGAATATACAGAATTAGTGTTTGCTGCCTCCTATCATTTGGAATCATGGGTACAGGATGGGGGTCGACAACCTGTGGTACCAGAGCTGCGTGCAGTTCCTTAACCACTGCCATGCAGCTCTGGGGATGCTGGGCTGCAGGGGGACGCCCTGCCAGACCCTGCATTGGAGCCAGATTAGAGGGCTCCCAGCCAGCCCAAGCCACCCTGTTTGGGGGCACCAGGGCTGCCCACACCATCTCACCCAATGAACATGAGGCAGCCAAGCAGCTGGCGCTACAGCCCCTAGCGCTGGCAAGGCATGGCAGGGGGAAACAGGCAGCCAGGGCCAGAGGCCATGCCTCCCTTCTTCCCTCGTTCTGCTCTGCTCCACTGGCAGGGTGGAGCAGCACTCCCCGCTGCCCTGCCTACCCCCAGCCAGCTGCCCCACCCCAGGGGGCAGAGAGCAGCCAGCACAAAGGTGCTGACTTTGGAAGCAAGGCCCTCAAGTGGCCCACTCAGCCAAGTTTGGGCTGCTTCCCCCCAACCCCTGAGCTCAGAACAAGGGCATCCCTCTTCAGCCCAGCATCCTCAGAGCTGCATGGCAGCATAGGCACAGCAGCCTCCCTCTGCTCCACTGGAGATGCAGAGCAGTGCTCCTGGTTGCTCAGTGTGCCCCTTGCCAGTCGCCCTTCCCCAGGCAGCAGAGGGACTGCTGCTTTCAGGAGCAGGAACCCTGAAGCAACCCATTCTATGAAGTTTGGGCCACTTCTCCCCCACCCACCAGCACTGAATAGGTCCAGTCCATGGCTTTGGGACAAGGTGGCCTGTGTTCCATGCTGGGAGGAGCTGGGTGGAAACATTTGGACTCCCTGAAACTGGTCCACTCCAGGGTCCTTCCCCCCAAAAGCAGCAAATCCACACCAGCTGTTCACCAACAGGGGGTGAGGAGGTAGCCGGGAATGCTGCTCTGTCAGTAGCAGAGCGGAGGGAGGGAAGTGTGGCTTCTGGTCCCAGCCACCTGTCTCTCCCCCAGTGCCAGGGGTTGCTGCACAGCTGCCTGGCCACCCCTGGCCTATGTGGTGGTAGGGCAGGATAGTGCCAGTACCCCAAAATTGGGTGGCCTGGGCAGGGACCCATCAATCTGGTCCTAGTGCTGGGACCAGCCAAGTGTGCCCCTGAAGCCTGGCAGAGACTGTCTGGCACCCTGAGGGCTGTCACATTTGCCTCCCCACTGGCTTCATGCACCCCCACCCTCTGCATCCCTCTTCTGCAAAAAGTAGGAAGAGTCCCAGCCACTGGGACCTTTCCTGCCCTGTGCTGGAGGAGCTACACAGGGCAGGTGGGGGAGCAAATCTGTGTTGGCCCCTGGGCACCAGACAGCCTTGTTCCACCACTGGTGGGGAAGGGTGCACCATCCTGGAGTTGGGTGGGGGTGCTGGGATCCAGAAGGACCAGCAAGGCTTGAGGAGGTGGGAGGATGACAGGAGATCTAACCACCTGGGGCCTGGCAGGGAGGAGAGGAGGGCATGTGTTGTCTCAAGGCTGGGTAGATGCGCCAGGAGCGTCAGCTGCACTGGGGGTGACTGTTAGGAGCTGGAAGGCCAGCTGGGCATGGGGGGATGCTGGGTGGCACCTGGGGCTGGCCAGGGGGCCCAGGTCAGGGCTGCCTCTGGACAAGGTAGGGAGAGAGGCTGCAGCTGGGCAGGGAGAGGGGGGGATTCAGCTATGCTGCGGTGAGAAAGAGGGCACAACAGCAGGGCTGGATGGGGCTGCAGCCAGGCTTTGGGGGGGCAGAGCAACACAGCTATATGAGGCTGTTGGAAATCTTGTTTATTGAAGGGGGGCGAATGGCTCTTCTTCGTTTTTGGGTTGCCAACCCCTGGTATAGGAGAATCTGAGATTTCTAGTGTTCAGAATTATAGACTACATTCATTCTTTATGCAGGAGGCTCTCTGGTAGGAAGTTTCAGCTGACTTGACCAGTTCAGGGTATCCCAATCAACTAATGTCATTACTTGTCACAAAGAGCTGTCAAGTAAGTTAATAGAAAACCAATAAACAGACTGATCATTATTCTTGCACAGTGTAAATACAGAGGACAAATTCTAAATTACAAATTGTTATCAAAGCATTATCAAATTGTTATCAAAGCCAGAAGGGGTTAAAGTCACACCATCCAAGATGGAGAAATGTGGTTCTGCCATATGGATGGCATTTCCAAGACACAATAAAGCAATGTGAATGCAATTTACATAGACAGTAAACAAGACCATCAAACCAAAAGGGGAGGAGACAGCCACTTACACTCACAGTAGGGGAAAGAAATTGCAGGAAACAGATCAATTTGCATTTTAACAAACACCAGCAGAGCAAAAAAATCAGCAGACTCTAGGTGGCCTTCCTCACAATCTAAAAGAACTTTATTCTGGGGAGTAATCTTTGAAAGAAATCATTTGAAAGGTTCAGTGGGCTATAAAAGAAAGGGGTAAATATCCCCAAATTAATTTTCACCTAAGAAGATAAAGGAACCAAACAGTTCGTGGGAGACCCTGACCAGAGGAATTGGTCAGCCATCTAGCTGGAAGCAGGGTCATCCTTGGTGGGGGTAGGCCAGGGCCAACTGGCCTGTGGGAGCCCCACTCTCCCCTGCTGGGGAGGGTGGGGCCACCTTTGGCCAGAGGCCAGGCTCCACACTCCCACTCTGCCCATGGGCCAACTGGCCCACCCCTGGGGGCAGGGCTTGAAATGCTGCCAAAGCATGTTGCCCCAGCCACAGAAGGCAGTGTGGGCCTACAGGAGGAAGCACGGGGGCCCACTCAACTGCAGAGCCTAGGGAGGTAACCCCACGTGTCCCCACACACACACCAAGGATGGCCCTGGCTGAAAGGTAGGGTGATAAGAATCTTACCTTGAAATAAGACTGTAGCTTTGTTAAGTCATTATCTCTAGAAAGCATTTTTCAATTTATTTGCTTGTGACAATTTCTAACTTTATCTTCTATACTAGAATTCACTTCAAATCCTACCTAATTTTATCAATAAAATTATTTTAGTTTTAATCTATACCAACCCAGTGCCATGTTTGATTTCAAGTGAATGTTACCTCTAATTAATTGGATAGCAGGTGGGTACTGTATCTTTAAAGAAACAAATGAACATTAATCTGTCTCTGAAGGGTCCAGAAGAGGGTTGGATTCTGGGGCCATCTTTTCAGATGTAATTAAGGCTAGTGGAGGCCTAAGTTTGGCAGAAGTGTAACAGCAGGATGCTGGAATTAAGATTGATGAGTCAAAGCTGCTTAATACACACACACACTCATGCATGCCTGCACACTGGCTGAAAGTGTCCTGACACAAGAGCTACAGCAGCAGAGTATTCTGAGGCATTCAGAGTTACAAGGCAGCCAGTGACATAACCCCTCACTGATCTGAAGTGAACCCCATAATATGACACATTCAGCTCAGGCTCATAAGTGCATATAATAAAGAGCTATATAGTATATTTATAGAAATATTGGCTATGTTCCTTCAATCACTTATATAAATGAACAGTACTTTCTCATATCATTGAATTACTCGTTTCTGTAAGCACTATTCATGTGAATAAGGATTTGCGGAACTAAATCTACAAGGGATCTAATTTTACAGTTCTTAAGAGGACAAAACTCCTGCTAACTTTACTAGACGTTTCACATGGAGAGGGACTCAGTAAGAACTACAGAAATGGGCCAAATATTTGCTAACAAGCTCCATGCCAACATTTTAAAAAGTTCCTGGCCTGATTTTCAGACATGCTCAGCATCCAACCTATCCAGTGATGTGCAGGTACTCGTTATCTTTTAAAATCAAGTACTATATTATACTCTTATTATACTCCAGTATTTTGCTCTTGGATTTGATCTTGGGTTAAAAAATCAGAATTTCCTTAAATTATGTGTGAGGAAAAAACAAAAGTCACACTAAGCATCATTTCTCTACATCTAATATTTGATATTTTAATAAAACACATATTTCAATAATATGCTATTTATCTTAGCTTCACAATATCTTTCCCAGTTGAAAATATCTTAAAGATAATATATCTGATATTATACAGAAGATGGAAGGGCTAAAGGGCAGCTAGAAAGTAACAGAAGGCAGATACATAAGCTCTAGATCGAGGTCTTGTTCCTCAAGAACTGAGGGGCGGTCAGTTCAGAGCACCTGAAGCCAATTAAGGCCCAGTCAGGGGCCTGACAAAAACCTCTCCTCCAGCTAAGCAACTTGTGAGAGGAAGGAGAGCTGGTAAGAGAGTTGGAGGACTGTGATGACTGACAAGAAATATAAGAGAACTAGGTGAAGACGACGGCTGGGAGAAAGGCTTGCCTGCCAAAACCCAGAAGCTGAAAGGATGGAGGGGGGAGTACCCCAGGGGGAAGCAGCAGTCACTCACAATGCATGCTTATGACTAGTAGGGCCCCTGGACTGGGACTCAGACAAGTAGGCGGGTCTGGGTTCCTTGTCCCTCACCCCTTGCCCCAAAGGGCATTACCAGCTTGCCCAATGCTTGAAAATAGAGGCCATACAGAGCAATTGATCTTTCAGGGAAAAAAGAGTGCAGGACCCAGAGTAGCCAAGCAAGCAGTTTGTCACCAATGTTCCCTCTAAGCTGCACTGGCGCGCTGTGGCACAGCCCGCCACAGCCGCCAGTGCAGCGAAAGCTGCCGGCAGCGCACTGCCAGCAGCCGGAGTCCCTGCATAGAACTCCTCTGGGGCTGGGAGTTTTGAAAACTCCCGCCCAGAGGAGCTCCAACAGAGCATGCCCAGAAAATCTGGGCATGCTCCGTAGAGCTCCTCTGGCCCGGGAGTTATGGCTGGGCCCTCTGGCTCCAGTCCAGC
>ML681981.1:25534223-25593289 GCA_007922195.1 Podocnemis expansa | reverse complement strand
GGGGGGGCTGTCAGGAGCAGCGAGGGGGCGAGCGGGAGGGGGGCTGTCAGGAGCAGCGGGGGGGCAAGCGGGAGGGGGGCTGTCAGGATGGGGGGTGAGCGGGAGGGGGCTGTCAGGAGCAGCGGGGGGACGAGCGGGGGACTGTCAGGAGGGGGGGTGATCGGGGGGGCTGTCAAGAGCAGCGAGGGGGCGAGCGGGAGCGGGCAGGCTGTCAGGAGGGGGGGCTGAGCAGGAGCAGCGGGGGCGGGGCTGTCAGGAGCGGGGGGAGGCGCTGCGCAGCGGGCCCCGCGGGGGGGGGGGGGCACAGCGAGCAACCGGAGTTGCTCAGCTGCCCTCTCCCCTTAGAGGGAACATTGTTTGTCACGTATCTGTTTAACAACTATCATTAAAATGAGACCCTTTATCATTTAGAAATAGGTAAAAATCAGTTTTGTAGGGAATAAGTGCTCATTAAAACTGTATAGTTTAAACAGAAATTGAAGTCTGCTTATAGTTAATTTAGTTAAATTTTAATTCTAGGGCGAAATTCACTTTAGCATAAAATCCAGCTCAACGTATTGAGCTGGTATCTTTCTCATCTTGCAACTTGTTCTCACTGTTCTCCAGCTATATATTTAACATACATATTTCAAATTTTACAAATGACACTCATTTCTGATGTGCTTTTAGTATTGGCAATCTCAGGAATCACTAAAGCAAAAAACCCAGAGTAACCTGTTTTCAGATGACACAAAGAATTAAATCCATACTTTTACCAGTTTGTGAAATAACTACATCACAGCTGTTAAAATCAAGTGGAAATAAAAATCAGAATGACTGACTGATTTTTAATCTCTGCTTCTCACAGTCTGCTTCTCACAATGAGGAACAGAAACGCCTCTCCAGATCAATAGCAATGCTTTCTAGATTGGTAATTGTTTCCAAGCATTAGAGCTAGACTAATGACCAAAAAGAAGCAGAAAACCCTGTTCACCTGTACACAGATTAATAGATGCATTCATTAGAACTGATTGTTGAAAATTATGGATGTTAATAATTAAATTCTAATTCATCTTTATGGGGTTTTAGTACAAAAGTTTAGTACAATAATTCAAGAAACTCAAGGTAAATTCATAAGAAAATGCAATGCATTAACATCCCAGTGCACTGTATCATAAAACTAAATTCTCATTTCATTTGTCATGTGACTTCAGATAGAAAAAAACCTTTTGAAATTCTGGGAATGAGTACTTTAAATGAATAATCTGACATTGTCTCCATTTTATTTTCATACTATTTAACTGCTGCCTATTCACCTTGCCAGCTGCTGATTCTGAATATATTAAGTTTGAAACAATCTCTTTCAAAAGGTAAAAATACAAGTTAACATTACATTTTTTTCATGTACGGAATCTGTATACTATAATATTAATTCATGCCACTACAACAATCATAGTTTAACACATTTGCACAAATAAAGGAAACTGGTACATATAGTATTTTAATACCGTAATAAAATACAACAATACAGATTTACAGTCCAACTAAGATGTATAAGGTTTGAATTCTAAACAGCTGCCTAGATAGGTTTCCAAAGCTTCAGCCCCAAGTGATGGTGCGAACTACTGACAGAAACATCAAACATTTAGGGGATCTTTTTTTTAAGCATAACATGTTTGAAGCATTCATATCATGAGAAAAACTGCAGACAGTATAACAACATGTCACTTGTTACATATTTACTTGTGATGATGGCACTGGACAAGATTCACCAATATGCATTATGCCATACCAGCAAGACAAAGCAGCAGTTAACTCATCTTAACTGGTCATGTGAGCGGTGAGTTACTCACCAGTAACTGTCCTTCTTCGAGATGGGCTGCTCGGATCCATTCAGTAATAGGTGTCTCCATGCCAGAGCACTGGATTGGTCAGAAAAAACTTGTCCTAGCCTATCAGGAGAGGGGAGGCAGCCTCCGTCCCTCACGCCACCCTGTGGCTATATATACGGCTGCCTCCCAACTCCTTCTCAGTTCCTTAGAGTCGCCAACTCCAGAAGCAGGGATGGACGGAAGGGACCTGAATGGATCCAAGCAGCCCATCTCGAAGGACGGTTACTGGTGAGTAACCCACCATTCTTCTTCGAGCACTGCTCGGACGCATTCAGTAATAAGTGACTACTAGACATGCTGATGGATGGCGGGTGGAGTTGGATCTTCCGTCTTCAGCACAGCAGCATGCCCCATAAGGTAAATGCCCAGCAACAAGATCCTCGCCGGAGTCAAGAGGCAAACAGGCCTTGATGAGGCCCAGAAGAGTCAAGAGCTGAGGGCCAACCCAGGACGGGGCAGGACCAAACCCGCCGAGGCATATACGCATAAGTAGGTCGGAACAAGGTCACCATAACCGGAGTAAAGGATGCAACCTTAACATAGAGGGTTGTGTTAGGTGTTCCGCATAGGTGGAAAGGTGGAGTATGACAGACAGAATATAGTGTCAGGTCACGGGTCTTGCCACGTGGACTCGTGGGAGAAGGCTGGATGCCAACAAGTGCAAATTTAGCCATATTGGCCATGTCCCACATGAGAACGAAGAAAGGGTGGAGATTAGTTCCTGAACTGATCACCCGAAGGCTTAGCTGGAACCACATGGTTATGAACTGATCTGGGCAACTACTGGGTATGCAGGTAGTCGTAGGGGAGTGACCATACCCCCTGTCCAGGTCGTGATCAAACATAGCCGTCTGGTCATTGCGAGTGAGGATGAGGATACAGGGTTGTAAGTTGGGCTCGAGAATGACTGAGAAGACCACAAGACACTAAACAGCAGCATATGGAGGCCAAGCCGAGCAGAACGGGGGCCTACAGTATGCTAGCCATAAACCAGGTAATGCGGAAGCACACGTTTTCAGCCGAACAGGTGCCAAGGACTGTGTTCTCGCAGAAGAGAGGCTCCAGGGCATAAGAGTCACCAACAGTAAGATGGCCCAAGGCAGTGTTAATGAGTTGGTCATTATAGGGCCCGCGGGAGCATGAGAATTCACAGAAAAGTCCCGCTGGGCCTATAATCTCACAGGGTTTCGCATCACAAGAGCCCTCACGAGTGCGTGAGGGAGGGAGAGGAAGGGTCAGGAATACCGCCTGCTATCATTTGGCCACCTCGTCGAGGACCAAAGGGTCTGTAGAAGTGCCATATAAAGTCATGGTCTCATCACTTGCAGTACTTCCTGGAGGGAAAGCGCTATCGCTCTGCTGCGCCAGTGTGGTGCCAAGGACAAAACTCCTCAATACATGGATATCCGAAGAACCTCGATGCCGAGGGAGATTCATTCCTAACAGCTAGGAAGTGAATCCATCACAGGGTGACAACTGCAGCATCTCAAGGACACTGTGGGGGTTAGAGAACCGAGTGAAGTACTTCCCCAGGCAGGAAGCCGGAAGGTGAATTAAGGGAGTACAATCCTCAAATTCTTGGATATTGTAGGAAAAATACTCTTTGTCTATCACACCAGTGGGTGGGCAGTGGATGTGAACAGATCCTCAAGAACTGAAGAGGAACCGCAGTACTATTAGGCACCACCAACGCACATAGGGGTAACCCCACGGTAGCACTATAGGTCTATGATCAGACGTAGTGAGACGGTCCCAAGAAAGCCAAGGGCCGAAGGGGGGGGCATACCCTGTCAGGGTACAAGACCAAGAGGCAGAAGGAGTAGCTACAAGTCCCCTGGGAAGAAACCCCTCTGTCTACACATGGTCACCTGCCCAAAAAGGTGGCTGGTGGCATGGGGAGGTGTGTTGGTGGGAGAACGCCCGAAAGGGTGGACCGTTTGCAGTTTCCCTATGTGGAGATGCAACTAGGTGTTCTCTCCTGAGTTCCCTGTCTGGGGTTCGAAGGAGGTACACCCGGCTCGTGTTTACAGGCGAGGGCATAAGGGAATTGGCCACCTCGATGGTGAGGTGGACTGAGGACGAGGGTTCCTAGGGTGGGAGCCCTGGTCATCACTAGATCACCACAAGGTGAGGGAGTGGAACCATAGTTCCCATAAGGAAGGGGAATGGTAGGGGTGGGCCGTTCACCTTGGCCCCCTTCAGAGGTAAAGGTCTGCTCTGGCTACATGGATGTGTCCCCGTCAGTGAGCAGGAGATATTCCTGTCGAATTGGGGTTGGGATCGCAATGGCTGGTGTCCATACCGACAGTATGTGATCGGAGGTATCCCCCCACCCCTTCCCCTGACCTGGACTCGAGGAGGCCTACCTGAGGAAGGCATCAGGGCCACAGGTACAGTTCTGTTTGCGGGTAGGCTTCGAATATGTGCATCTCAGAGCCTCCACAGCGGGGCTGGGGCTACAACGAGATGCACCTCTTGTCCCTGGTGAGGTGTTGGCATGGGGAACGTGCGGTAGAGGAATATCTGGGAAGGGTGGGAGGTGAGGAGGGGAAAAGAGGGTGGTTTTCCATCTTCGGGAGAGTCGATGCTTAAGGCATGTAGGGGGGGTAGACCACGGTACTTGGGTACTGTCGGTGTAGGCGGGCATCATTATATTGTTGGAGCCTTGTCGCCCCCGATCCAAGGTCTGCTCGTGCAGTAGCGAAAGGGGGAAAAACAAAAAGAGAGGTTGGGGATGGTTCCCACTGAATCTCCCTTCCCTTAGAGTGGAGAGGGGGTGTTGTGGCCATCTGCAGCGCTGACGCCCTAATGCCTCTATGCCCGAGGATCAAAGTAGGGTGGCAGTGAATAGAGGGCCCCTCCCTGTGAGAGGAAGGGCAAAGATCCAGCCTTCATAGCGGATAAAACAGGGAAGAAAAAAATTGCCCTGCAGTCCCTTTCTGGGAGAAGATGGAGAATTCGAGGGGAACTAAGTCGGGGGGGGGCAGGTCCAGGAGGGAGGAGGCCAAAGTACTTGGCCTCTCCCTGAGGATCGCAGGCTGTGCCCACCACCGAGAGGGTTTCAGGGGGAAACAAGACATCTCCCTCAAAGGGCAGGTCGAGGACTGCCTGCTGTGCATCAGGAGGTGCTCTAGCCTCCCTGAGCCATGCCATCCTGCGGATGGTAACGGCCGAGGCCATGGTGCGAGTGGCAGTGTTCACTGCATCGTGTGCCGAAAGGAGGAGGTCCTGTGAAATTAGGTTGCTTTCTTCCAGGAAGGCATCATGCTCCTTTCTAGCCTCAGGTGGGAGCAGGCTTCTAAATTTTCCGAGTGACTCCCAGACATCCAGCAAATATCTGCTGGTTATAGCCTGGCTATTTGCCACTTGTAGTTGGAAGGCTGATGAGGAGTAAACCTCACAGCCTAGCAGGTCCAGTTCCCTGGTTTCCCTGGAAGGTGGAAAGAGGTCCTGGGGGGCTCCCTGGGCCCCACTGCCATCTGGACTACGTCCCTCAGGGGAACTGGGTGGCCAACAAGGAAGGGGTAGCCCGACTAAAACACCCGATACTTCATGCTCGCCATATCCAAAACCGGGGGGATGGAACTTGGGCTCTGCCACCAGGAGCGTGCATGGTCCCATCCACTCAGGTGGGGCGGGACTGCTAAGGGCGCCGTCGAGGCAAAGGCTAGCCCGAAGAGGGTATCGGGGGGAGACTCAAGGGCTCCATCTCCAGGCCTAAATGGGCCATAGCCCGGTGCAACAAATCAAATGCACCGGTAGGTTTCCCGTGCAAGACCCCGGTGCCGGGGAGAAAGCGGTACCGGGAGCTCACCGTGCTGGCAAGGGAGTTCCTTGGGGGGACCATTCTTGTCGCCTAAAACAAAAAGGTGATGGGGCTGATGTGCGGTGCTGAGGCCGTTTGGAACCCCTGGAAGGTCCTCCTCCGGGCTGGAAGCAGAGGAGGGGGACCAAGATTCTCAGGCCAGTACTGGTGACAGCGGAGTGGTACCAGCCCCCACTGGAGTGGAAGACGGGGGGCTGTGTGGTGAGGGCGAGCATCCTGGGTGGAGCCAGGCCTTCGAGATGAAGGCTGGTTTGCCCATTCTGGTTCGGAGTGGGGCAGGGGGTGTCGGAAGTAGCAGGAGGGTTCGTGCTGCCTCCACCACTTCTGGGGTGGACGGGACGAGGAACGACTCCATTTGAGTTGGAGGCAAGTCCTCGCCAGGGGAGGGAGGACTGCCTGGGCGGGAGGACTCCTGCTGCTGCAGCACCGGGCTCTGGGGGGCCTGCGGTGCCGAGAGTGAAATTGGCTGGTGCTGGTGTGAGCTCGGCACTGGTAAGGCTGGACTGTACCGGGCTGTCAGCGCAGGAGATGATGTAGCACAGCACCGAGGCAAGCTAGGTACCATCGGTGCCAAGCTAACTGAGGGCGACCTCGAGCGGCGCCGAGGTGCTGAAGCGCTGGGTAGGTGCTGGGGTGCCGGAGTTGGCATCAAGGTGGTGTGGCGGCAGCGGTGGCTACCAGTAGTATGGTAACGCATAGACTCTGGCGCCGAGCTGGGTCTCAGTGCCGGGCATGAACCGAAAGCCTCGGGTGAAGGGTGCCGGGCATCCTCCAAGGCTAGGGCATGGTGTCGCTGTTCCCTCTCCTTGATAGTTCTGGGTTTGAAGGAGAGACAGATGGAACAACCTGAGACTATGTGGTCTTTGCCTAGGCACCTAAGGGACTTCCCGTGGGGGTCATCCTGGGGGAAGGCCTTGCCGCACTCAGCACAGGGTTTAAACCCCGGCATCGTCGATGCGATGTTCCGGTCCAGTAGTGGGAACTCTTGTAGTGGAATTAAATCCACAAAGAGATGCTCCCAGCCAGACAGCAAGCTGAAGAAAAAGGGACAGGCTGCTTGCGGTTCGCAAGGAGCGGACGTTCCAATTCCGACGCACAAGGCGGAAGAAATGAAACTGAGGAGGGGTCGGGAGGCGGCTGTATATATAGCCATGGGGTGGCGCGAGGGGTGGAGGCCGCCTCCCCTCTCCTGACAAGCTACGACAAGTTTTTTCCGACCTATCTGGTGCTCCGGCATGGAGACACCTATTACTGAATGCATCTGAGCAGCGCTCGAAGAACTAGCTTTACAGCTGCATTACCAAAGCAGTCAAAGGGTATGTCCACACAGGGCTTTTATTTCGAAATAACACTGGTCCAGAACAGGGCCTCCCTCCCCCTCCCCCTCCCCTCTCCTATTTTCGAAATGGCATGTCACAGTGGACATGCTATTTCAATTCCCTCTTTTTTCCTTATTTCAAATTAACATTTTTTTAAATTTCGAAATAACTTGTTTCGAAATAAGGCCTTATTTCGAAACAGCTTGTTTCGAAACGGCTTGTTTCAAAACAAGCACTTGTGTGTGGACATAGCCAAAGAGTACCTGTTAATCTGGCCCATTATTTTTAACAGGGCATGTATACATTACATCAATATACTGGAATCAAGGAAAGGTAAAACAGTACATTAGACCTGATTTTCCAGTTACTTGAATCTCCCACACCAAGCAACTGATGAAGCTTTGAAGAGCTGTTATTGAGATATAAGAAGTTTGATGGAGCAAAGCAGAAAATTCATGAATTTGGGGAAAGGTTAAGTAGGAGAGAATGAACCGTCTGGAGAGGAAAGTGGGGGAGATAATACATCCTTGAGTGGAAGGGGGAATATTTGTATTCGGTAGAAGAGAGTGTATCATTAGTTAAGAGTGAGCAATGAGTGAGTGGATTTGTGAGTGAGTGGGGTTAAGTGGTCTTTGTGCGCATCAGAAAAGGGCTGGGGGAGGAGGGCCATCAGAGTGTGTGAATAAGCTGACATATGGAAGGAGAAATGGCTTCAATATTTTGCTAAAATGTCCTAGGCTTGAGGACAGTCACAGCAAGAAACAACTCCCAAATTCCTCCCACACAAGGAGTGAATTTGTTTCCCTCTGATTCAGAACAGCCCAGCCTGATACACAGACAACTTGCCCAGTCTTGAGGTTATGCATACAAGACCATGCACTCTGTTAGCTCACTAGGAATCTAACCCTTCATTTTGCTGGAAGAGGCAAGAGATTTTTCTAAGGGTAATAGATCTGAAACTGAACGAAAGACCAAATACAGTATGTGAAATGCTCATTGTCTTTTTGATTTAATGTTGTTTGTAAATGTGCCAAATTACTCAAATTTAAATACCTGTTTCCAATTTAAATGCAACATTCTACAGAACTTTAGCAATCACAGTGCTTTGATGGAATATGGTATAAAACCAGATTTGTAATTCGTCCTTTATTCACTTCCAGGGGTTTGTTTGTTTGTTTTTTAATTTCTTCTGCAGTGGCATGTGGAGAGGAGGGGGGTGAAATGGAGAGGTAGAGGAGCTTCCGGCAGTGGCTGATTATAGCATGGGATACAGATCTTCAATTTACAAACATTTTACAGAGTCTAAACACACACAAGTCTAACGCCTATTTTGACAGTACTAATATGCAGGTGAGCTGGTGTGGTTTCCAGCAATGAGTTTGCCAATGCTCACCTGACATTTATAGCCAGGGCAAGAACTGTCACTTAGTCTACCAGCCTCACTAAAAACATGTAACTCTATTCATATTGGATCAAACCACTGGCATGGCAGAGAGTGCATGAGCACAGGCAGGTTCAAAGGTCAGTTTCAAAAGGGATAGCCGTGTTAGTCTAGTCCAGTAAAAAAACAAGCAGTTGGTGTAACCAGCACTCTAAAGGTGTTTGGCGATCGTTCACATGGAGAGTTACTGTACCTAAACTGGAAGGGCCAGGATGAACGGGTACAGAAAGGAAAAAGGTCATATCCAAAAAATATATGAGGCAAAGAAGGGAGATATAAGCAAGCAATACAGGTGGTAGGGAGAACAATAAACACAAACTAGAGCTTTCACATATTTATGGTATCAAAAACTGTCCTCAAATGCAACAGGCAACTGACAGTACCACACCGAGTCATCTCTCCTGTGCTTCACTGTAATATGCCATAAAGATGGAGGAACTGTTATTTCCAGGGGTAAAAGTCACTGTTCCCTCTAAGGTGCCCACATGCGCATGTATGCACAACTTTTTCTGCCCCAGCGCACCACGTTTTCCCCATAGCACATGGGAGCGGGACTCCGCAGCTGAGATCCAAGCAGCTAGCAGGTGAGAGGGTGCTGTCACAACCCAAAGCCCCGCAGCAAGCCTGGTCTCTGAGCCGGAGTCTCTTGTGGCAGTGCCGGACTGGACAAAGTAACAAAGAAAGACTGACCACTACGAGAGACTCCGGCTTGGAGACCAGGCTCGCCGTGGGACTTTGGGTAGTGACGGTGCCTCCTCGCCTGCCAGCCATTTGGATCTCAGCCGCCAGCCTCTGCAGAGCTGAATGCACGCTGAAAGCACGGGGGAGGGGTCACTGGCATTGGGAGTCTCTTAAAGGGGAACAGGGAGGCGCGGAGTTTTTAACTCCAACGTACTCTGGTGGCCAGGTAGAAGCTGGGGATTGGGGGGTCAGGGAAAGAGCGCAGGGTAGGGGGTTGGCCTGGCGCAGCAGGAGAAGCTGCAACAGGGTTGGGGGGAGGGAAGGGCTTGGGGGACCATGAGGGCCAGTGGCATGACAGGAAACTTGGAGTGGGGGGCTGGGGTGACTCAGGGGACCACTGGGAGCTAGCAGCAGGACAGGGGAGGGGAAGCATTACTTGTGATTGTTGGCAGCATCTAATTTAAGCCCTCATGCCTGCAAGCTGCTCCATGCATGTAAACCTCTGCACACACTGGGAGCCCTACAAACTTCCAAGGACCTTGGCCTATGTAGATGCTACTGCAGAAGGAGGGCCTTCCCCTGAGCCATAGTTAGCACTTTTCAATGGGTATCAAGCTTACAAACCTCATTCCAACACTAGCATTTAATTTAGACCACAGCCACCCTGTTCTCCAAAGCACCCATGTGTCTGTCCTCTCTAGCTGGCACCCTGGGTCTGAGGCATGGGGTAGTGTTCCAGCCCCCTCCCCCATAGCTGGCTGTGTGTCTGTGACATGTTTGTATTTTAAGTATGATTTTGTAGGCAAGTAGCTTTTGAGAGAGGTGAAACTTGAAGGTACACAAGACCTTCAAGTTGGTCTGCTGAAAGTGGTACAGTCGTCTGAAAAAGTTGAGAGCCCCCAATCTAGATTAGCAAAGGCTTGGAGTCTGTTCTCCTCAGGTGAACTTCTGGGTTGTTCTTCATATAGTTTCCACATTAGCCTGAGATGTTTACCTGCCCAAATCACAAATTTAGGAAAAAACTAAGTGTAGACACACAGACACCCCCTCATGAGACTGATTAAAATCTTTATTTTTCAGTAAGGTTTAACTTGACTGTGTACGTTTAAAAGTGAAGAGGGGAGGGATGGGTGGTAGATCTCATGGTGGAATTAGTGTCACACCAACACCACCTGGATTGGGATGATAGTGGACTGACATACCTAACAAGTTTCAGACATTACAGGTCTGTATTATTAGTGGCTTTCAGAAGGTCAACAGAGCCATTCAAAAACGAATCTGCCACTTTAAACGCATCCCATGTAAAAATGCAAAGTGAATGTAATTTGATTGCAATTATCTGAACCAATTTGCTGGTCTTTAAGTGCCACAGAACTCCTTGTTTGTTTTACTGAACTAGACTAACACAGCTACCCCTTTAGATCTTGACATCTGGCTGTATTCAAAATTGCTAAGCTGCAAGAGGCAAAGAGAGAGATCTTGCTGGAAGCTCTGGTACCAAGGAATTACAATAACGAAGCTTGCCATCACTTGGGTAGATGTTGCTGCTGCAAGGTTTCCATGAGCTAAATAACGGCATAGCCTGAGGAAATTGTGTAACTGAAAAAAAACCCACTTCGGTACCATGTCTAAAAATCATGTTCAAAATTGACAATGGGATTTTTTCACTTGCTTCAATACCTCTTCCTCAGTCTGCAAGCCCACAGTGGAAGAGGGTATCCCCTCATTGATAAATTGTCTTCTCAGAATTTAGGCTAAGAGAGTGCTGTCACCTTCAGCCAGCATTCATGTATTCATTCAGGGCTGAAAACAGTCTAGCAGGATCCAAGCAAGGTACAAAAATGACATAGCTGTAAATTATTGATTATTACTGTGCTAACGACACTCCATCTTGTGTTTAGAGACAAAGTTTACAAATGCCCTACAGATGTTTCAAATAACACAGGAGAAAGAAACAAGAAGTCCCGTGCCACTTAAAAGACTAACAAATTTATTTATTACATGGGCTTTTGTGGGAGAAAATCCCATTTCGTCAGATGCTTTGAAGATGGGGGATCTTATTGAATGGGAGGAAATAAATGCAGGGAACTGTAAGTCATGGGAACAGGTCACATTGTAACAGCAAATCAAAGCAGTTGTAAAGAGTCAAATGCTGGGGAACAGCATATAGAGGAAGATGAGGTCAAATCACTCATTGAAATGAGAGAAAAATCTAAAGTCCCAATTAAGCCCTGAAGCAATGCAATCAAATTTGCAAACAAATTCAATCTGCGCAGTTTTGCCTTGATGACTTTGATTTGCTGTTACAGTCTGAACTGATCCCATGACTTATACTTCCTTGCATTTATTACCTCCCATTCTGTAAGTTCCCCCACCTTCAAAGTGTCTGACAAAGTGGGATTTTCTCCCATGAAAGCACATGTGCTAAATAAATTTGTTAGTCTTCAAGTGCCATAGGACTCATTTGTTTTGTTAAGTTGTTAACTTTTATCTAGTATTTCTCTAGTAAATGAGATGGGAAGATTAACAGCCAGGATGTGATTCAGCTACAAAAACCAAAGGGGTATCCACATTAGTCTAGTTCAGAAAAACAAAATAAGGAGTCCTATGACACTTAAAGACTAACAAAGTTATTTATCACATGAACTTTTTGGGAGAAAATCCCACAAACACTAAAACATTTAATGGACATTGAGAAGTTCTTTATACCTCAGGCTGAGATTGTGCCTGCTGTTGGTATGCATAACAGGACACTAGCCACAAACTATGGCTCTTGTCCTAATCTGATTCAATTGGTTTGGCAGGCTGTGCTCCAGGCCCACCATTTAAAAATAACAGGCCCCAGAACACAGTGTTCTGGCTCCATTTTCCATTTTTAGGGGCCCCGACACAGAGCCCCTAAAAATAGCAGGTCCCAGAATGCCATTCCCCTGTGTTCCAGGAGGGCAGCCTCAGGCCAGAACCTCAGCCTGGGCTGGGACTGCTCCAGTGACATGGTAGCCAGGTAAGGGAGCCCTGGGGGGGGGCAGTATTCTCCCAAGGAATTGAAATTAGGGGAGGTGTAGGGGTGCTCACTAATTTGGTATAACACTGCTACTATCAGACAACCAGGGGGGCATTGGGAAATTTGGGAGGCTGTAGAGGGGGTAAGTGAGGTGTTAGGGAAATCTCTGGTTCAGGGACAGGTGAGCCAGCCCAGTGGGGAAAGGATGCAGGGGAGGGAGTCAGCCCAGGGCAGCAAGAGAAAACTGGGTGGCACTGCCTGGTCTTGAGGGACCAGCAGCGAGATGGGGGCCAAGGGCAGTAACTGAGGTGGGGGGTAGGTGTGTCTGGAGCAGTAGCTGGAGTAGCAGTAGGCAGGAGCATCGCTGCTCCAGGGAAGGACCCAGGGCACCAGCCCAGGCCCTGCCCCCTGACTGCAGGCCACACCCCCAGCCCCGATTCAGTGCTCAGGCCCAACGCAGCCTCTGGTGCCTGCTGTGCCAGCCGGGCCCCGGATCCCCAGCTGGGGACAGGGCAGGGAGCAGTAGCCATGGCCACAGGGCCACCCTGCCTTGGAAGGGGCCGGAAGAAGCCACCGCAGGCAGCTGGGCCCCGGATCTCTGGCCGGAGACGGGGAGAGGTAGGGGCTGTGCCAGGACCCGGGGAACTGGCACTGGGATTCGGGGCACAGGCTCCATGTGCCAGGCCCCAGCAACACCCCTGGCAGTAGGCGTGTGAGGAGCAGTAGCTGGGGTGGGAGGCAGGTGTTTGGAGGGAAGTAGCTGGGGCAGGGGGCAGTAGCTGGGGTGGGGCACAAGCATTTGGGGGGGTGTAGTTGGGGTGTGTGACGGGGCCCATACTGTCATGAGCGGGGCCCAAACCACTGTGAATGGGGCCCACCAATTTAGGAGGGTTCTGGAGCCTGCCAAATTATACTTTAACCCCTGGTTATTTCTCACTGCTTCCAATTGTCACAAACAATGAGAAATATTTGCATGTTAGGCTGGCAGCCCAGAAACAAAAATACACGACCAAGCTATATATGTACATACACATGTGAATTTATGCAGAGGAAATCAGTAATTGAACAATCAATGGTAAAAACACAGGCCAACCAGAGGCAGTAGTAGTACCCTTATTTGTCCCTACCCAAATATAAGGATATCAAAAGAGCAACATGGAAAAACCATAGAAAGCAAAGCAGCTATGAATCTACCACACTTTGCATTTCACAGGTAACAACTGGCAAATCTGATTGCCACTGGCTGGCTGTCAGCCAACAACAAGCACCACTGTCTGTCTTTCTTTCTGTTTGGATTCCTAGAATAGTGAACAACAATGGAGTGTCTAAATGCTTCCTAAGAAATAACTAAAATCACATTAGGGCAGTGATCAAATATTCCTTCCTTCTTCAGACAAGGTAGTCAAGACTATGGGGTTTCCTTAGCTGTTTTAATCTATTTCCATCTCTTTCCTCTGCATCTGTTCCTATGACTTCTCTCTCCCTTCCTACAGACATATAGGTCTTCTCCGCAGCACTGCCTACTGGTCCTTGTTAGTTTTACCTCTCCTGTGTTTCCTTTCTCCCCAGATTTTCAACATTCAACCAGGCCCAGAGTCATATACTAAACCCCTTTTCAGGACTAGTTTCTTAGCCCATAAAAACTATAACTCTCTTTTCCTATCCTCTCAGGGGGCAAACACAACCTCTCTCAATCTTTCTCCAGGAAAACATGGTTGCTCTTCCCTCAAGTATCTTAAATTGTCTAGAACCCACATAAGCTTATCCATCTTTCCTCTGCTTTAATAATACCTAGGACACTTTTCCTGGACTGTCGTCTCCCTAACTTTCAGGCTGGGTCCCTGAAGGTTTACCAGACTGCTTCTTTTAGATGCTCCTCAGCTGACCGCCAATGGCTCCTGCTGCAGCTCTCAGCTCCCAATTCTATTTCTTTTTCTCCCTGATTGCCTCCTCACAGTTTGGATTAGTTTTTACAATTAATATTTCTTTTCTAGAAATCTTTTATGCCATTATGAAGCTCCTATGACCTCCTCTTAACCAATCAGGTAATTAAGTCCAGATGCACTAGCATCAATTCCCACTTAAAGTAAAGTCACAGGGTGACTTTCTTTCTTTCTTTCCCATCCTATTTTTAGTTGCACCAGTGGGGAAGATGAGTTGAATACAGTGAATTTGTGGTCATTCTTCTTTCCACGCACAAGGAGTTCCAAAGCTTTGCTCCTGTCACTAAGGAAGTCCTGTCACCCACTCATGAATTTTATCCTTGATGTTGACAGCTTTATAGTTCCTGAGAAACACTGCTGACAAGGAACATCACTGTCTCAAGGCAAAAGTTGCCTGCTGGGGTACTTAAGGACAGTTCCACAGAAGGCCTTAAAGATTAGCACTGAGACTTTGAATTTGGTCTGGTATTCACTGAAAAAGGCAGTGAGATGAACAAAGCACCAGGACGATGGGCTCTTTACAGCTAGTGTTTCAGTGAGGTAGATTGCTGCATTCTGTACCAACAGAAGCTTTTTATTTATTTATTTATGTTATATTTTTAAATACTTAGGCATAGTGAAGTGCAGTAGTCCAGTCTGGGGGTCACAAAGATATGGATCACTATGGACCGTTCCATATCCGTTATAGTCTTCTTGCTAACTGTGGGTAGAGGAAAGCATGTTTCCTATTTTTTCTTCTCTACAGCTAAGCGTTTAGAAGTACCTCTGTGCTGAACACCAGTGTGACAATCTGACGCAGACTCATTTGATGGAGGGTGAGATGCTAGTTGTTAGCTCTTCAAACTGTTTTCTCTTTCACAAAAATATTCATCTTGTTCAAATTCAGCCAGTTGGAAAAAGGTGCAAAGGAAAAGAGATGGGACTCTTACACACTACTGGCATTTGATACCATGGTATCTTAGTTTCCCATAGCAGTGACATGCAGAGGTTTAAGGATGCAAACAAAATGTCTGCTGCTACTCAGGCTTTCCAGCCCCCTTCAGATACTATTTGTTTTATTGTGTAATACTTACTTAAATATTTCAAACCAGGAACTTCCACTTCTACTCTACATACTACTGGTTATCTAATGTGTAATCAGAGCTATTACTATCTGTTCACTGAGATCTCTTGGACCATGTTTTTCATTACTCCTTACACCTCCACGGGTGCCTGAAGCAGTGTCCACTAGAGTTATTTGCATCTTTTCCATCGACTCCTGTGGACTTTCGATCAGGCCGTGGGTGCATGAAAGGAAGGCAGAACAAAGGGGACTTTAAGCTACATTTATGCCCTGTGAATTCTGACTTGATTGGTCCACCCATACAGAGCTCACTGCAGGAGCAGTGGGCCTAAGCCTAAGCTCTGAATTTTTGTTTTGCTTTCTTTTGTTTTTGGCTGGGTAGGGGAGAGAGGGAATAACTCATGTACAACTTTCCCATTTATTCAAGTACATTTCTTTATGGTACCTTCTCCAGTTTTCCTACTGCAATTACTAATGTCTTTGAAATGTAGTTTTAAGTTAAGTACAGTGAAATTGTTTCCTCATCTATTTTCTTTGAAAAGACATACTGTATAGGGAAATTCAAAATGTCAAATCCAAATTTTTTCAGTTCCTTTCAAACCACAACAGAATTTTGCTATAGTTGTTACTAAGTGATTATGTTACTTACGACTTCAAGCTTATCTAAGAAAGCACTTGTGACATGATTACAGCTAAATGCATGCAACATCAACATGGCAATATATGGAAATAATGTAGGCAACAGCTGCTGTCTTTGAGACCATATATAGTCTGTGAGTAATAGCAAGAAATACCAAACATTTTAGCTATGCCAGAACATCTCTATTTGGGGAGGAGGGGGAAAAACTTATCACATATGCACAAGAGTCATTATCCTAGTGATAAACTACATTGTTGTTCTATTTTTAAAATAATTAAATAGCAGCTGAAACAATCTGAGCTTAAATACAAACTACAGTTTGACACTTTCAATCTAAAATGTTTGTTAAAGAAAAATGAGAAGCAGTTCAACGTAAAAAAGCCAGGTTTTTCTTGAGTAATAATATACAGGATTTTGTGAGTTTGAATCAAAAGATGCTGTTTGTGATGTGGTTCATATTTAAAATGCTTGCACTTGGTTATAGAAGATAATACATTATTTTTAACAACTGTTTTACTGGAGTACCTTTAAACAGAGGTCCTTCAAGAACAAATAATAAAAACACTGCAGTTTTTTATAGCAGCTGTTAAACCAGGAGAGCAGAGACTGCAGTCCATAGCCAACAAGCAGTCTACCAAATCATTTCTGATGAATCATAGAACAAAGCACTTGAGATCCAAAAGTAGGAAATTTGGGGTATTGTGAGGGGCTGTGGTTCTTTAGAAGCAATTATCTGTCTCAAAAAACAATTTACTAATGAAAAATTGCATCTCTGGGTGAAGCACTGACCAACTACATGCCCATAAATCTCAAGTTAAATTTTCAGGATCACTGTGGCCAAAAGCAGTGGAAATTAGATGCCCAGGTAACAAAAATAGTAGAGTTCCAAATGGCAGACAAGAGTCCCTCAACACAGGGTTTACATAATCTGTGCTTTTTCCTCTGTACTTTTACATAATCTGTGCTTTTTCTTCCATACCAAAACCAAAGTGACATCCTTGCTTCCTTGAAATCAATGGCATAACTCTACAGAATGTGAGTTCAATGGGACCAGTGAACTAAGACATATCAATGCCTCAAGCCTCTATAAATACTAGGTTAGTCATTGAATGGCACTACATGCATCAGATAAAATGGAGATACAACTTTCCAAATAATTTTCACTCCAGAAGAGGAGTAATAGGGCAGTTGCAGGAGAGAGCATCAACATAAACATCTTGAGAAAAAGTCCAACTATCTCTTCTCTAAGAGTAACTTTTGAAGCAAACTCCAAAAGTGACTCCAGCACTTTTGTGCTGGTCTTCATCAATCAAAACAAAAGGATCAGACTCGAGTCACAATGCACAAATTCCCCAGCACTTACAGAACCTTGAGTGACATCAGCTGAAATGCAAGCAGATAAGAGACTGCATTTGTACTTTCCAGCTTCTGGTCTGCAACCAAGGGACAGATAACTTGGATTTGGAATCAGCGAACTTATCCAGAAGATTATTTTAAAAATCCAACATGATCACCACATAGAAACTGAAGCTTGTTGCAGACACCTAATAATTTATGAAAAGGCATATATGCAAACTACTTAGCTGCAATGCTCCCTCTAAGGTTTTGCAGCTTGTGTGTAAAATTTTCAACCCGTGTGCAAACTTTTTCTGAATAAAATTTGTGTGCAAACTTTGAAAAATCTAGAACAATGAAAAATTAATAAACATTGTTATTTAAAGTTGTTTTTCTTTCCCTAGCCCAGCACTGCCACGAGAGGCTTGGGCTCGGAGACAACACTCACCATGGCGCTTTGGGCAGTGAGGGTGCCTCCTCGCCTGCCGGCTCCTCAGATCTCAACCACTGAGCCCCAGTCCCCTGTGCTGCCAACAAATGTGTGTGCGCAAAGGCCAAAAAAGGTATGTCCAGTCATGCACACGCACATCTTAGAGGGAACAGTGCTTGGCTGTCACCATAAAAAACAATGTCCAGTGAAAATTAAAAACTGTATGCTGTGACATGTGCCTATGTACATATATAGCATGTCACAATTTAGAATGTACATCCTTACAAAGACACTAAAATAAACAAGTTAAGACTTTTAACAGTAATAGAATGTGACATGAGTAATAGGCAATGAAGTTATGGTCTGTGTGGTATACCACAAATTAAAACCAATATACTGGTGCAAATAACTAAGAATATTTGCAGTATTAACAAACTGGAATTTATTGTACTATAGTTCAGCTGCTTAATATTAACTTGAACAGTTCAACAAACCCTTGGTGGAAAATAGTCTGTGAGCACTTAATATGTCATTATATGATGGTAGGGGATAACACTGAACTAACCTTCTTTTAAAATGTACAAGCTATATGTAATCTAGTTTATTATTTATTTCTGCATCATCTTTAGAGCCCTGCAGATGCACACGTATCTGCTGCAGATATGGAGGTTACTCGCCTTTGTGCAGTAGCCGAAGTTCCTCAAGATGCGTGTTCCCGACATGCTCCACTCTGGGTGCTTGAGTGCAGCCACACCTAAGTCCAGAAGATTTTTAAGCAGTGGCTCGGGCCACGGGGTGGGGGGGAGCGAAGGCGCTTGCGGCAGCTGGCTACATTTCACTCCACTGCTGACGCGTGCCTCCAGCTCCCCCGCCCCCATGCGTCTGCTCCTCAGTTCCTTTCCATCGCAGAAGCCCAATGTTAATCGGGAATACTCCAAAGTAGAGGGCAGGAGGGCAGGTAGTGAAGCATGTCGGGAACACGCATCTCGAGGCACTTCGGCTACTGCATGAAGGTGAGTAACCTCCATTTCCTCCTCGACTGCTCCACTCTGGGTGAGTATTTAGCAGTTGTCCTGTGTGGAGGCGGGAGCTTCGGATTGTGTTCTATGAACAGCGCTGAGGACTGCATAACCAACAGCTGTGTCCATGGAAGCCAGCTGTTCTAAGGCGTAGTGGTTTGCAAAGCTGTCTGTTGATGACCAGGTGGCTGCCCAGCAAATGTCCATTATTGGCACCTTCATGAGGAAGGCCAAGGAGGATGCAAATGCTCTGGTGGAGTGAGCACATATTGATTCAGGTAGCTGCGTTCCAGAGTCATTATAGGCAGTGTGTATGCAAGAGGAAACCCAGCGCGATAGTCTCTGTTTAGAAATGGGTTGCCCCTTGGAACGTTCAACAGTGGAAACAAATCGTCTGGAGGTCTTCCTGAAGGGTTTGGTTCATTCGAGGTAGAAGGCCAATGCTCGTCTTACATCTAGCGTATGAAGGGCCCTTTGTTGTGGTTCAGAATGCGGCTTTGGGCAGAAGACTGGCAAATGTATGGTCTGGTTGAGATGGAAAGACAATGTAACCTTTGGTATGAACTTCGGGTGTGGTCACAGTGAAACCTTGTCTGTATAGAAAATGGTGTATGGGGGATATGCCATCAATGCTGCTAACTCCCCGACACGCCTGGCCAAGGTGATTACGACCAGAAAGGCTACTTTCACAGAAAGATAAAGTAACGAAGTGGTCGCCAAAGGTTCAAAGGGTGGCTTCATGAGGGCTCTGAGAACCCGAGTGAGGTCCCATGGAATTGTTGGTGGTTTGACATGAGGGTGTAAGTTCTGTAGTCCGAGCATAAATCTCTTTACCGTGCGGTGCAAGAAGAAAGAAGTGCCCTCTGATAGTTGGTGGAAGGTTGAAATGGCAGCTAAGTGGACTCTAATTGTATTAACAGATATTTGCCTCTTTCAGGTATGCTAGATAATCCAAGATGTGAGGAATCGGAGCTGTAATCAGATCGATGTGTCGATGGCTGCACCAGGAGGAGAAACGTCGCCATTTCTGCAGGTCAGTTGTTTTAGTTGCAGGCTTTCTGCTGTTTAATAGTATGTGTTTTACTGTATTAGAACACTGATTTTCTAGAGGATTGAACCATCCAGGTTCCAAGCTATCCAATGGAGACATTCCAGGTGGGGCTGTATAACTGTTCCGCTGTTCTGAGAAAGTAGGGTTGGTGTGAGGGGTCAGGTGATCGGTGGTGTTTTGGACATTTGTTGTAGGTGAGTGTAACATATTTGTCAGGGCCAAGCCAATGCTATTAATATTACTGTTGCCTAGTTGTGCTGCATTTTGTGAAGGGTTTTCAGGATCAAAGGTATTGGAGGGAAGGCATATGCTCTTATCTTGCTCCAGTCTATGAGGAAGGCATCGCCTGTCGATCCCTGGCCTATGCTGCCTCTTGAGCAGTAATACTCGCATTTCTTGTTTTTGGCGTTGGTGAAGAGATCTATGGTAGGGAAACCCCAGCGCCTGAAGATGTGGTTTACTATGTCATTCCTGATTTCCCATTCGTGTTGGCTCGTGAATGAGCAACTGAGGTAATCTGCCATCGTGTTGTCTTTTCTGGGGAGATATTCTGCCAATATGTGTATCGCGTTGTCTATGCACCAGTTCCAGAGTGTCAACACCTCTAGACAGAGGGGTTGTGATTTGGTTCCACCTTGCGGTTGATGTAGAACATTGCTGTTCGATTGTTAGTTCGGATCCTGACGTGCTTTCCGGAAATTATGGGGAGAAAGTGATGACAGGCTTTTCTGATTGCTCTTAGTTCCAGTACATTTATGTGCAGGGATGTCTCTGTAAGAGACCATCTGCCCTGAGCTTTCTGTTCATGCATGTAGGCACCCCAGCCAATCATGCAGGCATCTATGGTTATTATGATGCCTGTTTGTAGTGGGGTGAATGGAGCCATGTGTGATAAGTTGGTGCTATCTATCCACCATGATAGGAATTGTTTGATTAGTGTAGGGATGAATAGGCAACGTGCTAAGGAATGGCGTCGTGTTTTTAACTGGCAAAGGAACCATAATTGCAATGGACGCATGTGGAGTCAGGCATGCTGTACAAGGTAAGTAGTAGCTGCCATATGACTCAGCATCTGCAAACACCTGTGACTGGAAACTAGTGGTGAGTCTCGAATCATGATGGCCATTTGTTTGATGTTGTGGATCATGTCGGAGGGAAGGAAGGCCCTTGCTAGTGGAGAATGAATTTGTGCCCCAATGAATTATATCTCCTGAGCTGGAATTAGGAAGGACTTTTGTGATTTATGGTCAATCCCAGTGAAAGGAAAAGGTTCACTGTTGATTGGCCCACACGCTCGGCCACTTGGCACGTGTATCCTTTTATCAGGAAAGCCTCCAGGTAAGGGAAGATGGAGATGCCTTGCTTGCGTAGCCAGGCTGTCACTGGGGCCATAAGTTTTGAGAACATCCTTGGTGCGGTGGAGAGGCCGAAGGGGAGTACCATATATTGGTAGTGATTTTCCATGAAGCGGAATCTTAGGAACCTTCTGTGTGCGTGGTGGATCAGAACATGGAAGTAAGCATCCTTCAAGTCGAGAGAAGCCAACCAATCGCCCTGTTGAAGTGATGGTAGTATGGCGTTCAGGGTCACCATCTTGAACCTCTTTGTTTGCACATATTTGTTCAGTTGTCTTAAATCCAGGATGGGTCTCCAACCCCCTGTTTTCTTTTCTGTTAGGAAATATGGAGAGTAAAAGCCCTTTCCACGATGTTTGGTCAGAACTGGCTCTATTGTTCCAAGATGCAACAGATTTTGGATCTCCCCCTGCAGTAGCTGTATGTGACTGAGGTCTCTGAAAAGGGACGGGGAGGGGTAGTGGAATAGTGGGTTGGAAATGAAGGGAATGGAATATCCCTTCTGCATGATTTCTAACACCCATCTGTCTGACGTAATGTTTGCCAATTGATGGATAAAGGGCCGCAATCTGCTGCTGAAATTCTGAGGTTGTAACGGTGATTGGTGTTGTGGAAATTGATTGAGTGTTCCCTAAACATGCACATCAAAACTGTTGCTTCGAGTTGCTTCCCTGCAAGTTTTGGGAAGGTTGGTTATTTTGCCGTCTATGCTGGGATTGGCGAGGTTTGTTTCTAGAATAGTTTGGTCCTTGGTTAGATTGGTTTTGGTAAAATTTTGGTGCATATGCCATGTTTCTGGAGTACCTCGTCTTAAATTGGTAGAGGGTAAATCCCTGGAGTCCTTCAAAGTATGCATGACATCATTGGCTGTTTTGCCAAAGAGGTTGTCCTTGTCAAACGGGAGTTCCTCTATCGTATTCTGCATTTGTTTAGGCAGCTCTGTAGCCTGTAGCCAGGAAGAGCAGTGCATTATCACTGAAGTAGCCAATGTCCTGGCTGCTACGTTGGCCGCATCCAGGGATGCTTGGAGAGCCGTTCTGGCAACCAGTCTGCCCTCTTTGGTCGTAATTCGAGAGAAGTGCTGTATAATTAGCAATCCTTAACTGAAGAGCTGCTGATGTATATACTTTTTTCCCAAGATTATCAAGTTTCTTGTTATCTTTATTCACAGGATTGGTTTTTGAGTACGAATGTTTGTATATCTGGTTGGCTGCTTCTATTACGAGGGAATTCGGCTGGGGGTGTGAGAATAAAAACTCATTACCCTTGGGGTCGATGAAATATTTCTTATCCACTCGTCTGTTTGATGGAGGAATCAATGCCAGTGTCTGCCATATGGCATTAGTAGGTTCCATAATGCCAGGGTCCATTGGTAATGCTAGCTTCGTGGACCCTGCAGCCTGGAGGATCCTATATAGTTTATGTTGAGTGGTTTGATCTTCACTGAGTGTGATCTCCATGCTGTGGGCAGCTCTTGTGAACAGTTCTCTAAACTGTTTTAATTCATCAGCCTTAGAGCGGTGAGGGGGGTTGCTTGTGTTGTCCTGTGACCATATTGATGGTGCTATTGTAGGTACTGGTGACCATTGCAGTCAGTGTTGTTGTTTGGGGGAGGGGGTATTAGTGATTGTTGTAACGGTCCCCCTGCTTGGAGATTATTAGGTATCGATTGGCACGTGCCAAATTGTGGCCAGAGGCTGTAATTTATGCCTGGTATTTGGGATTGTGGATAGAAGATCCACAGTGGATACGGCCATTGCCAGGTCATGGCTGGGTTTATGAGTGCAGACTGAGTAATTTGTTGAGTCGGTACTTCAGGCGTTGTAGTGCATGAAGCCTCAGATGAGGAATCATGTTGTGGAGAGGCAGATAATGAAGACAGACTGCTATCCGAGGAGTCTGTCTGAAATAATGGAGATAAGGGGGAGGATTGGACCTGAAGGTCTCTTCCCGTCCCATACGTTTAGTTTTCTTTTTATGCTTGCTATGGTGCTGTAATGGAGAGTTCTGCCCCACTGTCTGCTGCAGTGATACAGATATTGTTGCTGGGATTTCAATCTGCTGTGGCAGCAACTGAGAGTTATTTGAATAGAGCGCCGGTGCCAGTGATAAATAGAGTGGAGCAGAGTTCGGCACTGGAGTCGGAACCGCGCTCAGCACGGAAAGCTGAATTAGGTGCTGGTGGTGTGGTTGTTAGCGGCGCCATTGCTTTAGGCAACATGCTCAGTGCCGCTGAGGTTACCGGTGCCACTTTGGGATCCACGGCTTTGCCAGAGAGGTGCTTTGTTTTGTTAGGACTGGGGCCATGTTCAGAGGCTTTGGCAGTGACTCTTGGCTCCGTACCTTTAGATTTTTTTTGTAGGTAATGGAGATGAAAGAGTGAAGTGTCTTTTTTTGCGCTCCCTCAGGTGACTAAGGAGAGGCACCGGGATCAGAGGCTGGTCTGAGAGAGCCTTTGAGGAGCAGGAGTTTAAGTTTCCTCTCCCATTCTTTCCTCGCCCACAATGTTAAATTGTGGCAGTTATCACATTTGTGGGATAAATGGCCTTCTCCGAGGCATTTAATACAAGAGTCATGACCATCAGAGTTTGGCATCACTTAAAGCCTGACAGAGTCGGCATGCTTGCTCCGTTCGCAGTTATATTTTGTTCTTCTGCTTAAAATGTATAGTAACATCTTTTCTCTCTTTTCTCTTCTTTGTTTGTTTGGGTTTTTTTTGGTTTTTTTTGGAAGAAGGAGTGAGAGCCAGAGGATTCCATCCAAAGGCGGCGGCGGTTGAAAGGAACTGAGGAGCGGGACACTTGGGGGCGGGGGAGCTGCAGGCGCGCATTGGCAGTGGCGCAAAATGGAGCCAGCTGCCACGAGCCACTGCTTAAAAATCTTCCGGACCTAGGTGTGGCTGCGCTCGAGCACCCAGAGTGGAGCAGTCGCGAACGCTGCTCTAGGAGGAACTGCGGGTATCCGCATCCACGGATGCGGGGGGGGGCAGATAACCACAGATCCATTACTGAGGATTGACACGTGGATGCAGAATTAATTTTTATCTCTCCAGGGCGCAATCCATTTCTGCAGCTGCTGCTGTGATCTGTGTTGGCAGCACACAGGGAAACAAGGAAGAACTCCAGCCAATCCTAGCTGAGCTCTGAGTGTGGTCTGCCATCCAGAGTTGCAGTCACAGCAGGCTGGGGCTTGGAAAGTCACCACTCACTGTCAGTCAGTCAGCATGCTGGCCTTTGATTGGCCCATTCCTCATGACTTCCCTGCCCACTTCTTCCTTTTCTTGTTTGCAGTTTGCGTGCTGTCACTCAAAGATTTCATTGGTGGCCAAAGAAATCTAATTGACAGCACAGCATGCAAACCTCAAACCAGAAAAGAAAAAAGTAGGTAGGATTCATGTGGGCAATGAGCTAATCAAAGGCTAATATGCTGACTGTGAGTCTAAGCTTGCTTGCGGATGTGGTTATGGACATAGATGAAACATGGCATGTGGATCACGGCCCAGACAGATACTGTCACTTGAGCGTATGTGCAACCACATTTTTGTATCCGCAAATGGCTTTAGTCATCTTCAATCTTGTTTCTGAGTCAATAAATAAATGCAAAGTCTGAAATATTTCTATATTATCTAGATATAAAAATCAATAAAACTATGTGGGTTTTATTTTTCATCATCAGCCATTTTTAAAAAGGCCTCCGCTGAGTATGTATCCTGTGATTACACCGGCTCTTGAAAAATCCTATGTGCCAGGTCTCCATGGAGCCTAGGATTTTGCCCCTGGTGGCTAAGAACACCAGCCCAAGGGCAAAGGACCACCACCACAGAGTGTGCTGGGCTCCCCCTCCCCTGCCACTGAAAAAAACCACTGCCGGCAGCTCTTTCAGCTATGCGGGGGGATTAGGGGGAGACAGCAGTGCTCTCCTCCTCCAGTGCCACAAGCTCCCCCCTTCCCTGTTTCCCACCCGCAGTGCTGCAGAAAGAGCTCCTGGCAGTGGCTTTTTATTACTGGGGTGGGATAGGGGGTTCTTTGTCAGTGAGCTAAAGAACCCCCTCCCCTGCCACCAAAAAAAGTCACAGCTGGTGGCTCTTTAGACCACAGGGGAGGGGGATGGCAGTCGGAGGGGGTGGCAGCACTGTTCCCTTGCAGCACCGCCATCTCTCTCCTGCAGCCATGCTGACTCCAACCCTAGCACTGCTGACAGAGCCATTTTTGGCAGCAGGAAAGGGGTTTGCTGCTGAAAGGAGCCACAGCAACTCGACAGCAGTGGGGGGGCATCTCTTCGTCCCTTCAAAATAAGAAAACATCATGTGGACCTAATCTTTTTTATTTTGAAATAACCAGTGTTATTTCAAAATAAAAAAGATGTGTGGACATACCCAAGGAGTATGTGAATCTGCCCAAGAGCTTTTGATGATTATTTGGTGGATGGGTGGGTATAGGTGCAAGATGAGTAGGAATGAAGAACAGACAAAAATCTGGGAGAGACTGGGGGGTACATCTGCACATAAACCACCATTACAGGAGTGCATCTATACCCCTTCAAGGAAGGCACTATCTATAGGACAGGGAGGATAATTTGCTTGTTGACCTAGCACTGGTTACATTTGGGGTTATTTTGATTTAACTATATTGCTTTTTGTGTGAATACCAACCTGATTTTCTAGTGTAGACTAGACCTGAGACAAAAAAAGCTAGAAGGTGCAGGTGAATGCAAGGTGTTTAATCTTGACAGAAATGCCTGGAGAGGGCTTTGAGTCAGGGTGCTGCAGGCAAAAGAATCTGTTTCTTGTTATTTTATTCAGAGAAAGAGGACTTTATACTTTCTTTGTAAATAAACAAGCTGCATCAAAGAAATACCTGACTATCACCAATTCCTGCTCCCATCTGGAACATGCCTGGGGGACCCAAAATGACTCACATCAGAAAGGGGACAACATTATTATATTTGATCATATAAAATGTAAGTGTATTGAAAACCAATAACATCATATTAAGAGTACAGAATTTCGATTAAACTGTATAACGTGTTTTAAAGCACTGACTTTGTAGAAACTTTCCCTTCTTTAAATTAGATTTAAAAAAAAAACCTAACATCTTTTCTTGTGCTGCATCTACAAACACATATACTGGATAATCTTCAGGCTGGTGAGTGCTAAACTAATCTCATGGCAAACAAAACTAAACAAGAACCAAGGATATTATTTCACCCCAATGATATTCTTTATATTTAAGAACTTCAGTAAATGGGAAATATAGCTTGCACTTTATAAATAGACAAGCTAACAAAAATGATATGCATAACTGAATTCCTTAAGGCACCTGCTTTATTTATCACAGTGGGCACTGTACTTACTTTCTTTACGAACATCATTAAGTGCTACATTAAGTTCCTCTTTTAACACAATGGCTTCCTTAGCAATTTTCTCCCCTTTGTCCAATAGATTCGAAGTGGCTTTTTCCACAGAAGCTAGGAGAACACAGGCTCTTTTGGAACATCCTTTTTTCTTATTAGAAGGGGTTTGTGGACAGTTCACTAGTGTGGTAACCTGAAAATTAATTAATTAGTTAATTAAGTGAAAGTGTCTTTAAATTCTGAAGCAAATAGTCAAATATTGCTTTCAATTATTTAAAATTAACAACAAAATAATGAACATCCCTGGGAATGAACAATAAAACTGCAGATGCTTTAAAAACACCAAGCCAAAACCAATGAGATATTGTCAGATTGGTCAATATTTTTATCATCTCGGAGTTTGACTTTTGAAATTCTCCTAGACACATGACCTTCATTTCATAGAGTTTGAAACAAAGCACTCATTGTTGCCCATCTGATCCATCATATTACTTCTGCCTTCAAATCCTTATGCTGTCTCCTATAAAATATCATGACATAAAAATCAAATTCTTTTTTATTCTTCTAGTTCCTTATGCTCTGCTAGCACATCTTTAGTATAAGTTACATTCAAGTTCAGATCTAACTTCTGCGCTTAATGAGCACATTTTCATATGTATATAATTATTTCATAGTTCTTAAATGGCATTTCAGTCACCAGAAATCAACTTGCTTCTTTGTGCAATAGGGAGATTGGCAACATGATTACATAAGTAGAACAAAAGGAGCATATAATACAGGGGTCTCAAACTCAAACCCAAACCACCACAAGGGCTACATGAGGACTAGTACAGCGCTGCATGAGGACTAGTATGTTAGCCCAAGGGTTGCACCACTGAAACCTTCTCACACATATTGCAAATATCATTGCGGACCACAGGAAATAGCTTTAGGGGCCACATGCAGCGCATGAGCCACGTGTTTGAGACCCCAGTATAATATATATCCTATTCCAACAGGCACACTCATGAAATTCAAGCAAACACATTGCATTTTTGTTTCATATCAGCAGTTCCCAATCTTAGAGTGAGATCCCCTTGAGAGGGCACCAAAGATTACAGGGGGTCCATGAGACTTCAGCAAGACTGAAGACATTTAGCCCCTGAGCTCTGCACTGGTCAGAAAAGAGGAGTAGCTCCCCTATGCTCCACACGAGTCAACTACTGCCCCCCCTCCCCCCAGCTCTGTGCTGACCAAAGGGGCAGTCGTGTTAGTCTAGCCCAAAAAAAAAAAAAAAAAAAAACGAGAGAGAGAGAGCGAGCCGTATGGCACTTAAAGACTAACAGATTTATTCTTCACATGAGCTTTCGTGGGAGAAAATCCCACTTCATCAGATGCTTTGAAGATGGGTGAACTTACAGAATGGAATGAAAATAAATGCAAGGGAGTATAAAACATAGGATCAGGCAGGGACTGGCTCCACTTCTCCATAGGCTCTCTGCTTCCCATTGGGCATCCCAGGGAAGATCAGAGCTAATTGGCCCTATGATCCCCACCTTCAGTAATTTAAACTGCTGCCCAGGTTTTTGGAGCCTCTTGTTCCATCCCACCCTTCCTTCCCCCATTTGTTGTATAGGAGCTGTTTTTTAGGATGCTGCAAATCTGACTGATTGCTTGTTTAGGATCAGGAGGGAATTTTTCTCCTATGGTCAAACTGGCAGAGATCTAGTTTTGTCATTTTCCTTCCAGCATCCATGAGGCATAGTTCAGTTATTAACAATAGAACTTAGAAAATGCCATTAGTAATTGGTGGAATTGTTTAACTTGTCATAACTTGCAGTGTTCAGGGCAAATAAGGACCATATTCAGAGGTAAAAAGAGACCTGATTTTTCACTAAAGGACCTTGTGTCTATGGGAGAGAGGAAATTCTGACATCTCACAGACCTTTTGTACCCTTTATCCCTTGTGCAGGGGCTATTATCTGAATAAAGTATTCAGAAGAGTGAGCTGAAGTCTAGGTTAGGCCAGAAAGGGTCTACTCATAGTTTGGGTTATACAGTGGGAGACATAACCCACTGCACTGGACCCAATTAAATGCCTGGTATGTGAGAGTTGGGGGGGGATAGGCTGACCCCCCCCCCGAGTTAAAGTAACAAAATATTGGTCTGCCACTGAAATCTATCCCCATGTCTGTCTCCATTTAAGTCCATCACCTGATCAAGACCCATCCACTGATATGCAGGTTTTTATGAAGAAGTTCACATAATTTCAAGCTACGCTGGTTCAATGGCTAACAGTGGGATTTCAACAGAGATCCTCAGGAAAGCGTTTCGATAGCCAGTCCTTAAAACAAGGACATCTTGGCTCCTGCCTAATTCATGTGGCATTTTGGGACAGAGAACAAAGACAAGTCACCTGACTTGAAGTGCTTTAAAGAGTCATAAGGGAGACATGGTCACACAAATGTCTCAAGCCTAAGTTATTAGAGTTTTCTTTCAGCTGAGAAGCACAGCCTGAGTTCAAACTGCAGTGGAAAGAAACCAAATTATTTACTTCACATAAAGCAGCCAGCTGGTGGAATATGCATTGAAAGCAACAATCTAAACAATTATTTTTGAAGTTCTAGAACTTTATTTTTAGGGGATTCAGTATATAGCCACAAGGATCATATTTTGTTAAAAGCCAGTTTAACAGTTTATAGGATGGTATTCCCAATGTAGAAGAAAGCAAACTGAATATTAAAGAGCAGCACAAGCATGAATGAATTATTTGGTCTTGAGAGAAAATTACACTTCACTTAGATGAAAACCAAAATGGATTTAAAGAAACATGCTCACTTGCCATTTTAAGAAATGTATTACCTTTTATTTATTCTAATTTTCAGTGCATTTAAATTTTAGTGTATTGTTAATCTTTCTGCATATGTGATGGTTGTTTATAATGTGTTTTGAACAACAAAAAAATTAACAACTGAAATACAACAAGTGAAAATACAACAAATAGTTATTCCAGCAGTTGAAAATTTATACCTAAAGGATCCTGCATTTTCAGGATCACTCCAAGAAATATTAACAGTATGTCTACACGAGGCTTTTATTTCGAAACAACGCTGGTTATTTCAAAATAAAAACCTAAATGCCCACACAACGTTTTCTTGTTTTGAAATGACGGAGACCGTCATTTCGAAACAAGAGCTGTCATTTCGAAACAGCTTAAACCCTTCTGTTTCGAAACGACGGTAATTTCAAAACAACTCATTTCGAAATAACACCATTGGGACACAGTTATTTCGAAATTAGTCATTTCGAAATAACCGTCATTCGGACATGTTATTTTGAAACAAGCGTTGTTTCGAAATAACTGTCCTGACCTTCTTCCCAGGGTGCACAGCACCCAAGGGAAACAGGAAGTCCCTTCCCGCGCATGCCTGCCAGCGTGCTGACAGCCCTGTGCAGGCATGGCAGCACGTGGCACCAGTGCCCCAGGGGGGCAACACCGTGACCCCATCTGGACTGCTAAGGAAGTCCACTCCCTCCTCAGCATCTGGAGGACGGAGGACATCCTGTCCCGGTTCCAGGTGAGCCACCGGAACCGGGACATATACACAGACTTCGCCGCGGCGCTGTCTGCTGAGGGCCATGAGCACACCACAGAGCAGGTGTGCTCCAAAATAAAGGCCCTCAGGCAGGACCACGCCCAGACCAGGGAGGCACGGGAGCTCCAAGGGGCAGGTAGTACTGCTACCTGCCCCTTCTATGATGAGCTCCACACCTTCCTGGGCCCGGAGCCCAGTGGCCTGCCTGTCAGGGCCATCGACACCGGCCAGCACCACAGCTCCTCCTCCAGCCCTGAGGCAGCGGACACGGAGTCTGAAGTCTCCTGGACGTTGGACAGCATCCTGCCGCACCGCCACCAGCAGCGGAGGTGACACCAGGGACCCCCGAGCTGTTCCCTGTCCCAGAGGCAGAGAGCAGCGCAGAGGAGCAGGGGCCTGAGACCATCCCGGTCCCTAGGGACTCCGAGACGGACACAGGGGCATTGCACTGGACCTCTGGAACCCCTGTGGGTGAGTCTTCCTCTCCCACAGAAGCACGCAGGGCTGGGTCCGTCCAGGTCACGGGCAGCAAGGGGGTACAGGGCCGGGCACTGGGGCAGGTAGGGCATAGGGTCAGCGGGTGCAGAGGCCCTCCCATGGCCACGGGTACCGGAGAGACAGGTAGCACCAGGTTCACAGGCCCCTGTGTGCCTGGGGGTGGTTAACAGGGACTGGGTGTCAAAGATGCACCCGCATGTTGGGCAGGGTGGAGAGCATGCAGGCCACGCCACTGGCAAGTAGCCTTAGGAGACTCCCTAGAGAAAGGCATGGGTGAGTTGAGCTCACCATTGTGGGCACCACTAGCAAGTGTGCCTCCAGGGTACGGTTACCAGATGTCAGGCAAAAGGAGAACATAGTCCCCTCTTTACCTTTGTGTTCTTCTGTGTATCCTCACATTCTCTGGCTGGCTGGCATTTTAAAATACAGGATTTTGTCAGGCTTTTTACTATAGGGGTTGAAGTATCCTAGAATGCCATAGAATACTTATTTGTATGGGAAAGTGTTCCAGGGCCCCCTAAAAACCAAAGAATATTACATGCATACTACATTTTCTCCCATGTGTCCTCCAATGTACTTTTCGTACTTCCCTGGCCTCCTTTCGAGGCTTTGGGATCTGGTAGCCCTACCCCAGGGCAATGTCCCACAGGATCTTGAGTCCTGCTGACAGTCAGGGCAGAGGTGTGTGCTGCAGACAGGCCACACACAGACAAGGCCAGCAGGCAGCAAGAGCCAACTGTGTTTTCTGCTGCCCTCCAGCAGGTCGCCCAGCTGCCTGCCGTGTACCACCGCCGTCCCAACGTGGCAGCCCGAGACTACCACGGAGGAGGAGGAGAAGGAAGAGGAGGGCCCCCCAGACGCGCGGGGAGATCCTGGAGAGCCTGGAGGAGCTGAGGGAGAAGACTAAGGCATCCACCCAGGCCTGGCACCAGGACCAAGCCAGGCGCCAAGACTCTGCCCTCCTCCTGCTGCAGCAGGTGGCATCTGTGGACGACTGGGTGGTCACCACCCTGGAGCGCGAGGCGCAGGCCAGCGAGTGCCAGGCACAGGCCTTCAAGCGCCTCTGCGACCACCTGCCCACCACGGTTGAGGCCATTGCTACCAGCGTCCGCCAGGCGGTGGAGCAGATGGCCCCTCCAGCAGCTGCAGGGGAGTCCTCCACCTGGCCTTCCCCGGAGGCGACCCTGGACCCAGGATGGCCGTGGGCAGGGGCGGGGAACACCACCACCCCCAGACCCCCTCACAGGCCCCACCTAAGGACTCCCCTGCCACCCAGACTCCCCCACCCCCTTCCCCAGTCTCCCCCTTCCAAGTTGCTGGCCCTCCCCCCAGACTCCCCCTTCCAAGTTCCTGGCCCTCCTCCCAGATGCCCCCCACATTTCCCCATCCTCTAACCCTCCCCAGCCCTTCCTTGCCCAAACCCTTGTTTTGTTAAATAAATAGCTTGAAACATATTCTTGGTTGTGAGTGGTTTTATTGGGGGTAGTTCACAGTGCGGGTTGATGGGTGGGGGCTGGCTGTGGGCGAACGGGGCAGAGGGTGGTGTGGGCCAGGGCAGGCCTGGCCCTCAGAGTTCCTCCATGGCAAAGGTGTTCATCAGTGCGTCCCGAACTGTCACAGCTCACTGTGATGGCTGCTTCCGTGGGGGCACAGGTCTGGGTTCCTCATAGTCCCCGGTGAGGAGTTGTGCCTCAGCTTCCCAGGCAGCAGCAATGGTCTCACCTCGCAGCTCACAGAAGTTGTGCAGGGCCACGCATGCACTGATGACCTGCAGCACTGTCCTCTCTGCAAGGTGGAGGCATCTAAGGAGGCACCTCCAGCATGCCTTGAGGCGGCCAAATGCCCGCTCAACCACCTGGCGGCAGCAGCTCAGCCAGCAGTTGAAAATCTGCCGGTGGGGATCGAGCGGCCCTGCATACAGCCGGATGAGCCATGGGTGGAGGGGATAGGCCACGTCTGCCACAATGAAGATTGGCACCTCTACTCCCCCAACATTGACATTATGAGGGGGGAAGAAGGTGCCTGCCTCCATGCCCCGGTACAGGGCAGAGTTACAGAGGACTCTGGCATCATGAGCCCTCCCTGGCTATCCCACGTAACAGTTTTGGAAAATGCCCTGGTGGTCCACAAGGGCCTGCAGGATGATAGAATGGTACCCTTTCCAGTTTCTGTACTCCACGGCTCTGTGCTCCGGGGCTTGCACAGGGATGTGCGTTGCATCCAGGATCCCTGCACAATTAGGAAAGCCCAGTGTGGCCATGCCGGCAATGGTGTCCTGCAGCTCCCCTTGGGTAACCAGGCATCGCAGCAGGATCTGGTTGATGGCCCTGCTGACCTCCAACAGAATGTTCCCAGTGCTGGACCTCCTGATGCCGAACAGGTGTGCCACAGACCTGTGCGACTGCGGAGTGGCCATCTTCCACAGAGCAATGGCCACTCTTTTGTCCACAGAGATAGCAGGCCTCATGGTGGTGTCCCTTCGGCGCAGCAGCGGGGCGACTTGTGACCAGGAGGTTGAAGCTGGCCCTGCTCATGTGGAAATTCCTTTGCCACTGGTCGTCCCCCCTGGTTTGGAACACTACCCACTCCCACCAGTCTAGGCTGGTTTCCTGGGCCCAGACCTGGCAAGGCACAGAAGGGGGCAGGGGAACTAGCTCTGCTCTGCAGCCCAGATGGATGACAGCCTTGGGCACAGGCCGGGCACCATCAGGGTCTGCAAGCAGAGTGTCCCACATCAGCAGGACACTCTGCAGGCGGGCAGAGGGTCTATTTGTTGCATGGCGCTGGCTAGGCAGCCAGGCATTGTCCACGTCTGTCGCTTGCAGAGTCCTGCTAGCCAGAATGGACAGGGAAGTGAGATCAGGGCCAGCTTTTATACGATTGGCTGGTAACATGGCTGCCGACATGTCCCAGGGAGGTGGCCATGTTGCCACACCTCCTATGGTGCCCTTCCCCTAAAGTGAAATAGCAAGTCCACTGTTTGGACATGCTATTTCGATTGGGGCTTTTCCCTTATTTTGAATTGGATTCTAGTTATTTCGAATTAAGTCGTTTCAAAATAACAGCTTTATTTCGAAATGACTTGTTTCAAAATAAATTATTTCAAAACAAGGCCCTGCGTGTGGGCATAGCCTAAAAGCTAAAACATCATGCATCCATTTCCATGGAAATAAGCTCAATATCATTTAACTGAGACAGACTGTGATCAAAAATACCCATCACAATTTGATAAAAGCTCGTTTCACAAAAATTGGGAAATACCAAAAAAAATTGAAAGATGTGTAATGTAGATTCCAAATGAGATATGCATGTTGCACAGAGCTAACTGAACTGTGCAGTGGCATCATAATGTGACAGTGTTTAACTAACTGGGAGCAGTGGTTAAGCATGGACTGGATAAATGGGATCATATTTTATCTGATTATGTGTGGTCATGTTATCCTTTTGCCTGGATGATGTACCCTTTGACTCCTAGCTCTGTTAATGATGCAGCAAAAGGGGCACACCTATTCTCATGCATCCCAGTGGCAATGCACACCAACTGTATCTCCCAGCATTCAGTGAAAACCTTGATCTTCAAATAGTATTCAAACAAGAGTCTTGTGGCACTTTTAAAGACTAACAATTTTATGTATTTCATTAAAGATAAATACATTTCTTAGCCTTTAAAAGTGCCACAGGATTCCTCGTTCGTTTTGCTGAACTAGACTAAGACAGCTGCCTCTCTGCAACTTGTCGAACAGCATTCAATATCTCTGGAGAAACACAATTATACAACAGATTCAAACATAATTTCTGAGATTCTTGCTGCAAGATCAGATCCACACTGAGTGGAGTGGTATGGAGCGATTTATTCAATTTATTCAGTTATAGCAATTTCTAGACCATTTGGTCTCCTTCACCTTGCAGGCAACAAAGCGACCTCCTAGCATTACATGCTTACTGCATATACACACTTTAGCTTCCAGGAATATGTACTGTTTTTGTTTTTCTTTTTTGGTGAACCTTGCATTCTTTTACCTAATTTCTGCCTAGCTCCTTCTGTCTCTTTCAGATTGGATGAATGTCTTCCTGGCTTGTTGTGACCTAGCCTTCCCTTCACCCACTCCTATTCCCCTAACAAGGCTATAAACCTTTCTTCAGCTGGAGTGTACAACTTCTACTGGCTCCTTTTATACCACTATTGGCCTTGTTGGGGAGGATCTTCAACATCTGGTTTTACCACATTTCCTAGTTCTTCATCCATTTCTTACTTAGTCATATGCTTACTTGATGCTCCAACACAAACCTCTCCTTATGTGGTGGTAGCTGTCCTACTTCTCAATAGGATTATAAAATGAAGAGCAGCAAGCAGAATAGAGAACTAGAGGGGAGAATGCACTTAATTGTGCTTAAGCAGTTTCATGTGACCAGCATCTGAGAGAAGTTTGTCTCTTTTTGCTAAGCTGGAGGTTTCTGCCCAGAACAGCTAAGGCTGCTTTTTCCTGGGTGCCCCCAACTCTCTTTAGGCCAAACCCAAAGCTCAGTCCCTCTCTTCTGACACACACAATTCTCACCCAACAGTTGGGTCCTGATAGTTGCCCCCAACTCCTTGTAGGCCTGACCCAGAGCTAAGCCCCTCTCTCTTTCCACACCCAGTTCTCACCCAATGTGCCTGCAAAGCTGCATGTCAAACAAATGATCTTTGCTTTCATTTCCAAATTCTATCTAGAAGATTCTGGATTAGACCGGAGGCTGGGCTTTCTCAATTTAAGCGTCCCTGCAAGGGGGTGTGTATCCAACACAGATGCTGAATGGGTTAATACAGATCTCAGAAGCCAATCAACATACCTAGCTATACCTGTAAAGTGGACCAGTCTAATCTGAGGCTGAGACCCAGCCTGTTGTTGTCTGAAAAAGTAAGGCATTTTCTCTGAGCTACCTAGTGTCAGGGGCAGACAACGGTGGGTTACTTACCAGTAACCATCCTTCTGTGAGACGGGCTGCTCAGATTCATTCAGTAATAGGTGTCTCTGTGCCAGAGCACCCGATTGGTTGGAACTTTTTGCCCTAGCCGGTCAAAAGAGGGCTGGCAGCCACCGCCCCCTGCGCCACCCCATGGCTATATAGGTGGCTGCTGCCTGGCCCCTCCCCAGTTCCTCGGAGCCGCCAACTCCAAATGCAGGGATGGGGGGAGGGTTCTGAATGAATCTGAGCAGCCCATCTTGAAGAAGGATGGTTACTGGTAAGTAACCCACGGTTCTTCTTCGAGCACTGCTCGGATACATTCAGTAATAGGTGACTGCTAGCCATGCTGATAGATGGTGAGTGGAATTGGCTCTTCCGCCTTCAGCACAGCATACCTCTGACAGGGTGATTATCCAAGGAAATAGGTCCTCAAGGGGTCTAAGGAATTGACCTGAGGACCTTCATCCAGGCAAGAGTAGCCTGGGATTGTAGGACCTAACCCAGTGGAGAGAAGCAGACCCAATTTGTCCGAGCACCAATTGGTGTGCATGGACAGGACGGCCTCAGGTCACCCTACGGATAAGTGTGGTACCAACGCATCATCATGGAACACATCTCTTTATTGCTCTACCTGAGAGGGTACTGGCTGTCCTTAAGGGGGGCTAAAAGGAGCAACCGCCCTAGGCCTTGCATTTTGGGGGTCCCACACAACCGGCAGGAGTAAGGGAGCAGGGACCTTCTTCAAGCTGAGGAGCTAGCCTTCCCAGGAAGCAGCTCCGGCTGGTCGGGGAAGGGGGAAGGGAATTCAGACAGGCAGCATTTGTTTACAGTAACTCTTCACTTAAGTAGCCACCTTCCCACAATTGCTCCTTGAGGGGAAGATAAAGGGCAAGTGTTGAGATAAAACTTATGCAGCCAGCCTCAGTCAAGCAAATGGGGACAAAGCCAGGAGAATGTCACATCCCCAACCTTTACAAATCAGGACCTTCTCTTTGAATTTACATTAGCATCTCTAGAAAGTGTTTGAGATATTAAGGAACTTTTTTCCTTCTACACTTAGCAAGAGTTTTCAGTCTTCAGGGATGTCTTTTTGAGCAAACTTCTCTGGGCAGATAATGATCTACTATACCTGAGAGAGAAGACCCCAGGCTAGCAGTTATGTGGAAATACTGGGTTTTTAGGGTTAATAGCCATCAATCAACACATTAAAGAAGTTTTTTGTCCTTCCTTCTGCACTGTAAGTATGCCCCATTGTCATTGATTGCAGTCAGACCACCAGTTCCAAAGCATGGCAAAGAGGAAAGCAGCTGTGGTCCTGTGGGTCTAGTTTAGCGAAACAAACAAGGAATCCCTGACGTAAAATAAACAAGGAGTCTTGTGGCACTTTTACAAGCTAACAAATAAATTTCTAAAATCTTTAAAAGTGCCACAAGACTTCTTGTTTGTTTTACATCAGGGTATCTGAGAGGAGCAAAGGTCCCTTGTTTCTTTCTCTCATCCTCAAACATTACCTGAGTTTCATTACTTACATCACCTGCAAAGCAATGAGGAATGTATGAATACATATATTAAAATAAGATGGGAAAGGAGAGAGTCAGGCAGCATAAAGGAAATAACATGCATTAGACAATTGGAATCCAGTGCTTTAAGGTAAGAGAGGACCTGGATTTATTGCTTGATATTATCCAAAAATAGCATCTCTCTCTCTCTCTGAGTTTTCAATTTAACAAAAACTTGATCTAAGAAAAATTATTAAACTTGTAAAATTGTGTGCCCATCTTGAACAGAAAACCAAAACCAAAAAGAAGAGTACCTCCAGATGCTCCTGTCCACTTGGCTGTGAGGTTGATGAAGCATCACCATGAGACATTCAGTATTGCCTACCCCAAACATCAAAAATAGTCACAAGTCTGGCTTAAATATATCATTAAAACTCACTTAAAAATAAAGAGAAATTTAAAGAAATAATAAATGAGGGGGAGCTATTTTCTTTGACTTCTGGGTTTTGAGCCTTTAGGATAAAGTCAGGTCATGTTTTGCTGCTTCTCTCTGCAACTTTTTAGCCTGAGGGCTAAACATTTATGATTTTATAAAAGAAAAATTATGACACTGCCCAGTGTTCCCTCTAAGCTGATGATGCAGCTGAACAAGTTATAGGTGCAGTTGGAGTGCCAGTGAGCAGCAGGGAAGAAGCCCGTTGGGGCCTGGAAAAGCAGCGGTGAACTTGCTCAGTTGCATCATCAGTTTAGAGCAGTGGTTCCCAACATTTTTCATCATCAGTTTAGAGCAGTGGCTCCCAACATTTTTCGGGTTGGGGACCCCTTTGTAACAAAAAAAATCTTTGCAGACTCCTCCAACTGATTATGTAATCTGGCCTGCATGGGCAGACTCTGGCCCGCACCAGTGGGACAGCTGGTGAGGAGCGCTGCCATCACCATTGCCCGCACCACCGGGGAGCTGAGACGCAGTAGCTGTGGTCCCCTGCCCTTGCCCCTGCTGGGGAGCTGCTGTGGCTCCATTCCCTGGCCAGGATACAGCCACAGATGGGGAAAGGCAGCCATGGCAGGGAGCATCAGGGCTGTAGCTGGATTCTGGCCCTGGGTAGCGATAGGCTCTGCAGACCCCTGCAATGTGTTTGTGGACCTCTGTGGGTCCCCAGACCACAGGTTGGGAACCACTGGCTTAGAGGGAACATTGCCTGCAAAGTTTAAAATGGGGGGGCCCCACACAAACTGATTCACCTTGGGCCCCGCTCCCCCCTAGGGACGGCCCTGCTGGCAGAGGCATGCGAAGGCCAGAGGATTTAGTGTTCTGGCAGCAACACGTGTTGGCATAGTTCCTCTAAGGGAGTTCACAAGGCCTTGGGATTGCTGGGCTGGCAGTGGTGGTTACCAACACTGCAATAAGCGGTGGAAGGGAGGTAGACCATCTCTACCTGATTCCAGCAGTGTAAGCACATGCAGGCCATGGGCCAGATGGGTACGTGAATGTGGCGTACTCAGTGTCCTGCAGGATGGATGGGCTACCAGGAGCGGGAGGATCTAGAAGGGTTTACTTCGTCCTAGTTTAAAGACGAATGCGAAAAACCGAAGGCGACAGCTGACGACCTCATAAAGCACACTTATAAGCGATGCTCCCTGATCGGCATGGGGAAAGCCAGATCCTTGACCCACCCTATGGCACTATACATGATAGACACAGGTGGGACTTCCTATGGGCCTGAAGAATATATCCCAGACCTACGTGAGCTTATCCACGACACCGTGATGGTCCCTTTTTGAGTTGGGCTGTCAGCATCCGTAACCTTGCAAAGACACAAGGGAAAGGTATCATTGCTATCCCCCCGCCTTGTTTTTTTCACTAATCAGATTCAGCGGCTGGCAAGTGGCTGAAAGAATACAGGGGGCAAGGAGCTGATCACAATAAGGCAACGCCTGAAGGGTAGACTCATGAGTGCGATAGCCCCAGATGCCAGTCCCTGCAGCCTATGGGACCACACTTGCTTTGGCCTACATGACCTCATACCACCGGGAAGGACCCACCCCGGTATGGCACCGACCTTAAGCCTGGCAACACACAGGAGTATGTATCAGGTTTCAGGCCCCTTGTGAGACGGGCCCCGAGGGAGAATCAGGATATAAGAGAGGAAAAAGGAGTCTCCTCAAAGTAGTGGAGCGAGGGTACAACCACCCTGATGGGGCACATCCAGCCAACTCCTTTGAAGACACTTTCAGTTTACCTGAAGCATCCTCTGTGAACATGCTATCGATATTATTAGATCTTACCCTGAAAGGTGAATTCTATCAAGGGTCAGCTAATTCCCGAATTCCTGGTCACTGATAGGAATTTCGGGGTGGGTTTAATGTGAGCTCTATCGAATGAGAAAACCCCTAGTAGTTGCTTAGGGCAGAAGTATAATATGTCAAGTCGTGACTTGTAAGGCTAGAAGATCTTTGGATCGTGATGAGGAAGGAGTTGTACCCACGGGACTCCTGAGGGAGAGTCTCCCGGAGCTAGGCCAGGGTAACCATGGCACTATGGCTGTCCCTGGAGGGTGACCTACATGAAAGGCGCCGCTGGCTGAAACTCTGGGAAATGATGATTGGGCCCAGACTCATATCCCGCCTGCAGGAATGGTCTCCAAGCCATGCCGGTGAGACTGAAGGGTGACTGTGAGTGTAACGAGGGAGGCAGAGGGATGAGTTCCTCCACCTTTTGACCGAATGGCAAAGGAGTGGAGTCTGGATGATATTATTATTGTTATGTCATCTCCTCTTGTTCTCCGTGACCGGAGGATTTCCTGATTTGAGTGGAAGGAAGTGGACACCTGAGAGAGAGAGAGAGGGAAGTGGCACAGGTCCACTTTGTCAGGGGCAAAACCCCATATACAGGGGTTCTGACTTTAGGGCACGTCCCAGGTAGTGGTGATCAACTGCCCAGGGAGGAAGTGATTCATTGTTCATTAACGTATCTTCTTTCCCGTAGGGGGAAAGGGAGGGTAGAGAAAATGAGGTGGAGGCCCCAGTTAGTGCAAGCTCTCTCAAGTGCGCTCACCCAAGCTGTGGACCAGCTGGTAGTAGTGAGTTCATTTCCCACATGGAAACCATGAGCGACTGGCCAAACAATTGTGTCTAGTGGCCAAGCTCCGACATTTGCGTCCAATAGTTGGCAGGTGGGGACAGTTTGCCTGCTCCATGGGTTCAGGAGGGGTTGGAGTACCCCCAAGCTGGAAGCATATACCTTAGAACCCTGAATGGGGTCGATTGAATGCAAGCTATATTTAAGCACCAGCTAATTCCACTGGTGACATAGGAGAAGGGTAAGTTAGGGCAGCATATAAGAAAGGGTGGAGGCCTCCCCAGCCATGAGGATAGAGAAATGAGTGCCTTCTGTGGAAAGGGGAGCAAGAGCCGATGAAGGGCTTTCTGAACATGTTTCAAACGACAGAATGATAAGACCCTGCCCACGGGGAAGCATGCGTGAGCATAGCTCCCAGGTATGGGAATGGCACCCACAGGGAACGACCCCATTTAGTTGGGAGTGGACATAGGCAAGGCAGTACACTCTTCAGTGTTTGGAGTGTGCTTCATGAACGCCTTATGTGTCCTGGAGAAGGCAAGGGAGTCACTGCACGAGGAAGCGGGGGAGGAAGGGGGGTGCTTCCCCCCCAGCAGAGTGTCAGCTACAAGGATGTGGTAGCCCCTTGGGAGTCAGAACCATTAGCTAGGTGTTGCCTGCACGGTTCAGACCACAGGCCTCCATTCTGTCCACTACGGCAGTAGAGGAGGCTCAGATAATCAGACAGTCGAGTCCTCTCAGTTATTGGAAGTATTAGGATCAATAGAGATCAATATGGGGCTAAACCTTGGGTCCTACTGAAGGAGAGGAGGCTGTTTAACCTCTGAATTGCCCACTCTCACAGAGAGAGAGAGAGAGAGAGAGAAAGAGCGGAGGGCTGTGTCAGCTTGTAGGAAGGGTCCCAAGTCTGTGGGCACTCCACAGCAGGGGTTTGGAGGTGACTGACAATGAGTCTGGCTGGTTATAATCAATACTGTTGATTAGCCAGTTGGGATCCCTTCCTGGAGTTGGGGGGTGGAGGAGGTACCTTGACAGGAAGGTCTCCCAGCTGGATTTCATACTGAAGTTGTGGTGGTGAGGATTAAGTCCTCACCAGCAGCTGTTGGAAGGCAGGGGGTTTGGTTTACTATTGGGCCTTATGGGGCCAGAGGATGTGGAAGAGGCCCGACTGGAAGAAGGCCGAGATATTTTAACTCCCCCTGGGGATCACGAGCAGTACCCAAGATGGCTGAGGTCTCTGGTGGGAAAAGGGAGTCGCCCCCAAAGGGCAGATCGAGGGCCACCTGTTGGGAGGCTGGGGGCACCCTGGCTTCCTGTAGCCATGCTGCACAGCGCAGGGTTACAGCAGAGGCCATAGTGCGGGCCACCATATCTACTGCATCCCAGGCCAACAAGAGGAGGTCCTGGGAGGCTATTTTACCCTCCTCAAGGAAGGCATCATATTCTTCCATCACCTCTGGTGGGAGCAAATGTCTAAATTTGTTTATTGACTCCCACACGTCCAGCATATATCTGCTCATCAGGGCCTGATTATTCGTGACCCCCAACTGGAAGGCTGAGGAGTAGTATACCTTCTGGCCCAATAACTCTAACTCCCTTTCATCCTTCGATGGTGGGAGGAGATTGTGGGGAGCCTGTCCCAGCCCTAATGCCGCCTTCACCACCGCACGCAGTGGGGCTAGGTGGTGGATGAATGAAGGGAACTCTGACCCCAGGACTCTCTACTTGAGGCCCACTGTATCTAAAACCAGGGTGATGGAACCCAGGTTTTGCCAGTGGTACGAGGCCAAGTCCCAAATGCTGGGGTGGAGAAGAACCATGACTGGTTCTGCCGAAGAGAACACCGGCCAGAAAAAGGTGTCGGTGGGTGTTTCCAAGGATTGGACCTCCATTCCCATGTGGGCTGAGACACAGCGCAGGAGGTCAAAATGCACTGACAGATCCCCTGTGTAAAAGCATGGCACTGGGTTTAAAGTTCTCATCGGTGCCAAATGGGATGGTACCAGCATGGTTACAGGAGTTCCTGCGGGGACCATTCATGGGAGCGGTACCAAAAGGGCGACGGCACCGAAGGCCAGCCCCAGGGCTGTTTGCAGCCCTTTGAGGCCCCTTCTCCCAGGCTGGAAGAGGGGGAAGCATCTCGGGACCCTCAGGGCAGTACCGGGGATGGCAGGGTGATGTGGTGCTGGGAGGACGGCTCCACAGTACCAGGACTTAAGGAGGTGGTGGGCTCCAGGGTCCGGGAATCTGGCCCCCGTAGCGGAGAAGGGGAACGGTGTCATTTGTGCTGCGCCCAGACCTTCGAAATGAAGGCTGGTTTTCCCCTTCTAGCAGGCACTGGAAAGGGAGGTGTAGGCAGTAGGAAGAGTGCCCTCGCTGCCTCGACTGCCTCCAGGGTTGTCGGAATCGGTACCGAGCCTGACCGGTCCCGAGGGGAGCCCCATGTCAAAGACGTGGAGCTATGCTGGTGCTGCGGTACCGAAATCAGTACCAAGCTGGTCCTGCGTCCCCTATTGGCATGGTGCCAGGCGGGTTCCAGTGTGGAACTGGCACACAGTACCGCAGGAGACCCCAAGGCATCGGGGGAAGGAAGCCAGCTTGGAGGCCAGGGCATGGCACCTTTGCTCCCTGTCCTTGATAGTCCTTGGTTTGAAGGACAGGCAGATGGAACAAGCTGTGATTATGTGGCTTTCGCCCACGTGCTGGAGGCACTTCTCATGGGGATCGTCCCGTGGGAAGGCCTTGCCACATTCGGCACAGGGTTTAAACCCTGACATGGTGGATGGTGTAGGAGCACGATGTTCCGGCCCGAGAGGGGAAACCTTCTTTGGTGGAACTAGGTCCACGAATAGGTGCTCCCAGTCTAGCGAAAGGCTCAGAAAATGAACAAAGAGACAGGCTGCTTGCAAAGCACAAGGAGCGGACAGTTCCACAACTGACACTAAGGCGGAAGAAATGAAACTGGGGAGGGGCAGGGCGGTGGCCACATATATAGCCACGTGGTGGCGTGGGGGGTGGTGGCCACCTGCCCTCTTTTGACAGGCTAGGGCAAAAAGTTCCAACCAATCAGGCACTCCAGCATGGAGACACCTATTACTGAATGTATCCGAGCAGCGCTCAAAGAAGAAACTTGCTTACTCTTTCAAAAAAGTGGCCTTTGTCTAATTTAGAAACTAAGAAGTACTGCCCATATAAATAGTGGTTGTTAGTTTTTCACCACTCTTAAGGCAGATCTACACTACAGAATTACTTTGGTATAACCATATTGTTTAGTGATGTGAAAAATCCACCTAACCACCAGTTTAGACAATACTATATTGGCAGGAGAGCATCCCCAACAACATAGCTACTGTCTCTCACACAACTGATTTAGCTACAGCAATGGGAAAGGTCTCCCCCACCGACATACAGTGTCTTCATCAAAGCATTGCAGCAGTAGTGGCATCAATGTAGATGTGACGACGCAGTGTTTTAAATACACACTTATCCTTAGACTGCACTTACTCTAGTTCTGTCTAAAAACTCAGCACCCCTATTAGTAATAGACTTCCATTAGCCTTTCCATCTAAAAGGCAGAACCCTCAATAACAAATGTGTTGTGACACAGACCAGGCAGAGAGAACAGAAGCTTCAAACCCCCCAAAATACACAGTTAAACCAACTGATTGCATCCTGTGAGCTACAAAACACATCAAGTAATATCTTTTAGGAAAACTTGTAATGTTCTTTATTTACTGGTCATTATGACATGTATACAATCTGTAGTCTTAAATTTATGTATTTTTATATATAACTCTGCTCAAGCTGTGCTGCAGCCTCAGCTATGCCTCTCAACAGGGTGAAGAGTAGTCAAGCAGGAAGGAGCACCTCCAGAGTCGGTAGGTTACTTACCAGTAACTGTCCTTCGAGATGGGCTGCTCACATACATTCAGTTACAGGTGTCTACGTGCCACAGTGCACAGTAGCTCAGAAAGTCTTTAGCGTTAGCCTGTCAGGTCAGGGCACACAGCCAACGCCCCCTCCGCACCGCGACCGCAGCTATATAGGTGACCATGACCCTGACCCTCCCAGTCCCATATACCATTGCCAACTCCATAGCAGGGACAGTAGGAGGGGCCTGAATGTATGTGAGCAGCCCATCTCGAAGGAGGACGGTTACTGGTAAGTAACCAACCATTCACCTTCAAGCGCTTCTCACATCATTCAGTTACAGGTGACTGCTAGCCGTACCAGAGGATGGTGTGAGGTGTTACAGTCTACCCACACTGACTACAGCTCTGCCCAAAGTGGCATCATCTCTAGCCTGTTGGGGAATGGTGTAATGCGTCATGAAGGTACATATCGACGACCACGTAGTGGCCCTACAGATCTCTTGTATTGGCACCTTGGCGAGGAAGCCCGTAGAAGACACCTAAGCCCTGATAGAGTGGGCTCTCACAGTTTCTGGGAGAGGCGTTTGACCTTCTGTAGCAGTCTTTGATGCAGTTTACAATCCATTTGGAGATGCACTGAGAGGAGACTGGGGAACCTGTCATGTGTTCGACTACCGCCACAAAGAGCTGGGAGGTCTTACGGAAGGGTTGAGTACACTCGATATAAGTTAAAAGCACTCTCCTAACATCTAAGGTGTACTACCGTCTCTGGTTTTCTGTGACCTGAGGGTCGGGATAGAAAACCGGCGGGCAAATTTCTTAGTTCACATGGAAGGGGGTGGACACCTTGGGTAGGAAGGAAGGGTAGTGACAGAGGACCACCTTGTCCAGGAAGAACATCATATATGGGGGTTCAGAGGAAAGAGCTCGCAACTCTGAAACCCTTCTAGCTGAGGTAATTGCTACTAAGAAAGCCAGCTTCCATGACAAAACTAGCAGAGTGGCTGAATCCAAGGGTTCGTACAGCGGCTCTGTTAATGCCCAGAGTACAACGTTCAGATCCCACTGAGGGGTGGGCTTATGAGGATGGGGAAAAAGCTTTTCCACCCCTTTCAGGAACCTCTGAGATATGGGGTGTGAAAAGACTGGGGCCCCATCTACCTTTTCGTGAAGGGCCAAAACTGCTGCTAAGTGGACTCTCAGTGGGGACAGGACAGGCCTTTTTCTTTAAGGTCTAGAAGATAGTCCAGAATTGTATGGATTGGTGCTGAGATAGGACCTATGCCTTTGTCACTGGATCAAACGGAGAAGCGTTTCCATTTGTCCATGTATGTGGAGCTGGTGGAAGGTTTCCTGCTACCAACCAGGACCTTCTTAACCTTGTCCAAGCAGCACCTCTCTTGCTCACTGAGCCAGAGAGCATCCAGGCTGTCAGGTGTAGGAGGCCTGGGTTCGGGTGCCGAAGTCCTGTGTTAGGAAATCTGCCCACAGAGGGAGGCAGAGCGAGGCTTTTATGGACAAGTCCTGCAGGGGAGGGAACCAGTGTTGTCTGGGCCAGTCCGGAGCTATCAAGATGATGTGTGCTCCGTCTGTAAGGACCTTCAGTAGCATTCTGTGGATCAGGGGAATTGGCGAGAAGGCGTACATCAGGGCCCCCAACCAACTGAGGAGGAAGGTGTCACTAAGTGAGCCCTCCTCCCAACCCCGGAGGGAACAGAATTGGAGGCATTTGCGGTTCTGTTTCATGGTGAAGAGGTCCACCAAGGGAGGTCCCCATCTGTCTGTCAACAGGGAAAATACCTAGTTGTGAAGGGACCACTCATGGTTCGCTAGGGGGTTTCCTGCTGAGTGAGTCCACTAAGCCATTGTCTACCCCCAGTAGATGGAAGGCAACCACTGTAAAGTGATGATCTATTGACAGTTGCCAAAGTTTACATGCCTCCTTGCACAGGGCCGAGGAGTGCACCCCCCCTTGCCGGTTGGCATAGAACACGGCCGTTGTACTGCCCATGAGGACTTGGACTGTTCCGCCGCGAATTTTGTCGAGGAAGGTCATGCAGGCCAGTCTGATGGCCCGTAGCTCCTTCACATTTATGTGGAGGTGTTTGTCCTCAGGGGTCCAGAGACCCTGTGTGGAGAGGCCCCCAGACAGATGGGCTCCCCAATCTGAGTCTGAAGCGTCCATTATCAGGGTCACTGAGGGCTTGGGCTCCCTGAAGGAATACCCCCCATCGCAAAGTGGGGGTCCTTCCAAATTTGGAGGGAATCCAGGGTGTGCTGGGGAACTGAGAGGTCAGCGGACATGTTGATTAGAAACTCATCTGGTGAGGAGGAGGATTGGGCCCAGGATATACTGTGTTGCATAGAATCAGGAGCAGGTTCGTCGTCGGAGAGATCCGAGAACTTGGGTGGAGGCAACCGGGCGTAGCGGGAGGAGGCATCATCAGTTGTTGTGCTCAGCCAATCGAGGGTCCACTCGTTATGGGATGATCTCGCTAGAGGCATAGGTGCAGTGGGAAGAATGGACACCTCCCCTTGCACCCATGGTCTTGTTGACCTCACTGAGCTCAGGGATGGGGAGCTCTTTCGAAGTCTCTTCCATGGGCGCTCCTCCTGAGAAGGGGAGGGGCCTTACTCAGAGGACGATCTAGAAGACACTCCACCTGATGTCCGGGAACCCGGTATCGAGGGCTCTTCAGAGGAGCGATGGAGTGAAGTTTCCCGCCCCTCTGTACCCGACTGTGGTACCAGTGGAAGGCTGGGCGGTGCCATGCTGGGTCCCGGTGTTGGGCTAGCCGCTAGTACCTGGTTACAGATCAGTGCCAGATCAGAGACTAGCATGGAGCTGGATGCTGGTACCAGTGTTGGTGCTGGGCTAGGTGACAGTACCAGGCTTGTCAGTATCAGGCCTGGCGGTACCGGGCTTGATGTCGGTACCAGGCTTGACATCAGTACTATGAGGGGCAATACCATGTCCAGTGGTATCGATGGAGACGGTGCTGCTTTGGTCGTCTTCTTCTTCTTCTGCACCAGAGCTGGGTTATGGCACCCTTGATGGGCCATCGGTGATGCCTGTGCCGGTACCTGTCTCGGTACAGCTGAGAGGCTAGCTAGTGATCGATGAGCTCGGTGCTGGAGCGGTACTGTAGCGGGTCAAGGTTTTGAGCCTGATACCGATGATTGGTGGCAGGCTTTCTGAGCCTAAGCCGATCACTTGTCCGGCAAAGCACTTGTGGCCCAGCCAGTTTCAGGGGTGGTTGCCCCACTCCCGGAGATCAAGAGAAGGCGGCGCTCCCTTTCTAAGCGGGTCCTCCGCTTGAAGGACCAGCAAATGGAGCATTCCACCATGCGGTGGTACTCATGCAAGCAAGCGAGGCATTTCTCATGCAGGTTGTCCATCAGAAGAGCCTTGCAGCATTCCAAGCATGGCTTGAAACCAGGCATCTTGAATTTTGCGCGAAAGACAGCCATTTGCGTTTCGCAAGTTTACACTGATCCAAACAAATGGTGATGGCAGAAAAAGGAACTGGGAGGGTCAGGGTCATGGTCACCTATGCAGCCGCGGTCACAGCGCGGAGGTGGCATTGGCCGTATGCTCTGACCTGACAGGCTAACGCTAAAGACTTTCTGAGCTACCATGCACTGCAGCACATAGACACCTTTAACTGAATGATGTGAGCAGTGCTCGAAGGAAAACAGTTGTTCGCACCAAACTGGCTTCAAGCAACTATCCCTATTGTCCAGTAAAGGAAGAGATGACGATGGACCATTAGCATTAATAAAAAGACACAGAGAATTTGAAATCTGAAATTATAAAAACTTCCAGGAGACATAGGGAAAAACTAATAATGAGTCATCACAGATGAACAGAAAAAAAAATAAAATGTAAAAGTCGTTTTAAGAAAGCAAGCTTGGAACTGAGGGATTTTTATTCAAAACCTGGGGGACAGTGTAAGTGGGAGGCTGTCTGTGAACTCTGGATGCTTCCTATAGTTATGCTATGAAAGACAATAAGAAACTTTTATTAGAAAAGGTATTTTATCAAATATTAAAGTACAAAGCCTGATGCTGCATCTTCAACTGCTGGTGTTAGCACTGGAGGCCCCCTTAAAACTGTGAAACAAACTGATCCCTTATTTAGGGCAGAGAACTGCCTTCTAGTTTGGTCAGTCCTGTGACTTCAGACTACCATGCATAAGGGAAACTCTGTGCATTATGGTAAGCCTTTACCTATCTTCCCTATATAGATTTCAGAAACTCTCCGATTACTATTGCCACTTCCACATCTGGTGATGACAGTACTATTTAAAAAAAAAAAAAAAGTCAACTATTACATGAAACATCTCTGAACTTGGTAGTTTAAAAAATACAAACAAATTTAAGCAGTACTCAGTGCATCATTTGTACTGCTTATTTAGCAAGGTAAGCCTGGAGATTTCAGGAAGTCCAGTATGAGGTACCAAGGCTATCTATTATTCTTTAAAAATGTTTTGTTATTAGAAAGAACTTCTATAATTTGCTTTTTATTTTTTTGTGCTCCCTGAATTCCTACTTCTGCACTCTTGTATTTCTATGCCCTTTGTTTGCTCTTTTATTGATCTGTCCTCTAGTCACAACACTAGTTACAGCTATTGTCCTTTCAACATCTCAATTTTACTTAAATGAATGCTGGTGGTAATCTCCCCATTGTCTTTTAAATATTCCTATTCCCTTCTTCACCTCTGTAGCTGCTGATTTCACTTTGCAGCCAAATGTTTAGTAAGACACAAATTGAACACACAATGGACAGCACTAGAGCTCCAAAATTCACTCCTGAACTGTTCAAAATAGAATAGAATAGAATAGAATCAAATCATAGGGTTGGAAGGGACCTCGTGAGATCATCGAGTCCAACCCCTCCGGGGCTTGAACCCAGGACATTCTGCATATTAAGCAGATAATTCATGCTTTAAAAAAATTGAGCTTGACATCTTCCTTTGTGGGGTTTTTGATTAGTTGGTTTCGGAACTTTTTTGGAGGGGTAGACGGGAGCTAAGCATTTTTGGTTGTTTGTTGCTTTTCAGCCTGCAAAGACCAGAACAAAGTTTGTTTGTTTATTACCTGTAAAAATGTCCATAGACTCAAAACTAGTTGAGCAGAGTTCTGTCCTCCTGGCATTAGACAGGAGTTCCCACTGTGCAGGCACCTTAATGCTGTCTGTTAAGAACACACAAGCTTGGCACTCCAAGATTTATTTTAAAATCCATTCATACAGCTCTAGCCTGAACTGCTTAATTCAAACACCTCAACTTCAACTGAAACTTTATACTCCAATAGAGAGCTTGTAGCACCTCCATCACTGGAAATTTTTAAGAGCAGGCTAGACAAATAACTGTTCTTCTTCGAGCGCTGCTCGGATGCATTCAATAATAGGTGTCTCCATGCCAGAGCGCTGGATGGGTTGGAAAAACTTTTGTCCTAGCCTGTCAGGAGGAGGCAGGCGGCCACCGCCCCCCATGCCACCCAGTGGCTATATATATGGCCGCCTCCCAACCCCTCCCCACTTTCATTTCTTCCACCTTACGCATCAGATCTGGAATGTCTGCTCCTTGCGAAAGCAAGCAGCCTGTCCATATTTGTATGAGCTTCACACCCGACTGGAAGCACCTTTCCATGGACATAGTTCCACCAAAGAGGACTCCAGCGATCAGGCCAAAACATTGAAATCCACCTCTCACCACACCCGGGTTTAAACCCTGCACTGAGTGCAGCAAGGCCTTCCCCAGGACGACCCCCATGGGAAGTGCCTCTGGTGCCTAGGCGAAGACCACTTGGTCACCACCTGCTCCATATGCCTGTCCTTCAAACCTAGGACAATCAAGGATAGGGAGCAAAGGCGCTATGCCCTAGCCTCTGAACAGGCTTGGCACTCCTGTCCGGAGGCTTCGGGAACCCATCCAATGCCGCGAGCCAGCTCGGCACCTGGACCTACCCGCACCGTGACGACAGAGGCTGCAGGATGATGAGCTCGGTACCAACCTTGGTGCCTCAGCGCCGACATAGTCCACTGGCACCGGGCTCGCCCCAGCACCGCTGTAGGTCACTGCTGGCACCGCAAGCTCACCGCAGCCCCATACCAGCAGTACAGGGCCCGCCCAGGCGCCGCTCTGAGTCGCCTCCGGTACCGCAGGTTCACTTCAGCCCCTTACTGACAGTACCGGGCTCGCCTCGGCACCAGCCATCCTTGGCACTGCAGGGTCCACTTTCACCCTCTTCCCCAGGGCTACTTCACAAAGGCAGCCCCGTCTCTCCTAGTAGGGGCTTGCCACGAGTCCGTTCGGGGTCACTCCCGATCCCAACAACGGTGGAGGCCGCACAGGCACTCCTTTTGTTGCCCACACCTCCCTCCCCAGTACCAGTTAGGAGGAGCAAGCCGGCCTTCATATCAAAGGCCTGGGTGCACCACGAATGGCATCGTTCTCCATCCCCCCCTCTGACCCCAGGCACTCAAGCCCTGTCACCCACTACTCCATTGGGTCCAGGCACAGTAGAACCTTCCCCACAGCAACTTATAACTTTGCTGTCTCTGGTACCCACCTCAGGGATCACAAGATGCTTCCCCTTCCTCAAATCCCGAGGAAGGTCCGTCAAGGGGCGCCAAGTGGCCTCGGCACCATGTCTCGGCACCATCCCCATTCCACTTCTGCCCGCATGAATGGTCCCCACATGAGACGTTGGCACCATCAGTCCCTCTGAGGGCACCCAGTACCACTCTCTCCCCAGTACCGTGCTCACATACAGGAGATCTATCAGCGCACTTCAACCTCTTGTGTCGCGTCACAGCCCATTTGGGGATGGAAGTACAATCCTCCGAGCCCCCCTCAGACACCCTATTTAGGCCGGTGTTTTCCTCAGCGGAACCGGTTACGGTTCCCCTCCACCCCACTGGCTGGGACCTCGCCTCCTCCTGATGGCGAAACCCAGGTTCCATTTCCCCGGTGTCAGACACGGCCGGCCTCAAGTATAGAGTCCTGGGATCAGAGTTCCCCTCCCTCATCGACCACTCAATCCCACCCCAGGATGTGGTATGAATGGCATTAGGCCCAGGTGAACCCCCCAGCGACTCCCTCCCAGCATCGAGGGAGACAAGGGAGTTAAAACTTCAAGGGCTTAAGGTCTACTCCTCCTCAGCCTTCCAACTACAGGTTGCAAACAATCAAGCCCTAACCAGCAGATACATGCTGGATGTGTGGGATTCCTTCTCAAAGTTCAGACATCTGCTCCCACCAGAGGCCAAGGAAGAATATGATGCATTCCTAGAGGAGGGAAGAATAATCTCCCAGGACCTCCTTCCGTCAGCCCGGGATGCAGTAGATATCGCAGCCCGCACTATGGCCTCAGCCATAACAATCCGTTGAGCGGCCTGGCTCAGGGAAGCTAGGTTGGCCCCTGCTTCACAACAGATGGCACTCGACCTGTCCTTAGGCAGACACCTTGTTCCCACCTGAGACCCTGGCAGTACTAGGTACCACGTGCAACCCAAGGGGAGAGGTAAAATACCTTGGCCTTCTCCCATCGGGGCCCCTCCCATGCCCCCCAGCCACATAAGGCCTACAGGCTCAAGACCCACCCCGCCCGTGCTTTCCCTGAAGACACTTGGGTAGGGACTTAGTCCTCCCACCACCACCCTTTCAATTAGCAACTTGGGGGACCACTCAGAAGACGTCCATTGTCACAGTCACTCAGGGTTCCCTGAGAGGAGAGTCCCCCATCGTGAAGCGGGGTCTCTTTACTCTTCCCATTCCTGAAGCAGCAGCTCCGTATACTCAACCTAGATTCAACTAGGTCAGTGGGATTCATGGGAGAAGAGGCAATACTACCCTCCCCCCAACCTCTTCCAAAAGAGTGGGGGGAAACTCGCTTTATGCCTCCCAGTTATCCCTTAGCCAATCCAGCAGCGATGGCTCGCTGACAGACTTGCTGTGCACCACGGGGCTCCACGCATAGCCGTCAACCAACCGGGTTATATCCTAATTTGTCCTCTCCCCCAGGGACGACCAGAGATCCAGGCCTAGCCCAGGGCACTGTCGCCCATGCACCTCGCGGGCAAGATTTGTCTTCCTCTGCAAGACCTCCCTCATGTCCGGAAACCATTGGTAGAATTTGTATGATACTCCCGCCATAGGAGATTGTTAGGCTTCTCCATCTGCTTACTTCATGAAGCATAATCTACCAACCCTGATTTCCGTCTTGCTCAGAAAATCGGGAAATAGTCGTTTTTCCCATGCTGGAATTTGATCCTGGGTAAGACCGGGTAACAACATAGGTTGCCCTTGTCAGATTCCCCAAATATGCAAGGTACACCCTGCATCACAAGGTTGACTGTACCTTGTGAGCATCATATCCCCACCAGACGGTCTCCATAGAAGACCACTGCCTCCTCGGTTAGGCCTTATCACTCGGAGGAGTTAGTTTCCCTCTTATGAGCTTGCATCCCTGAATCGCACTTAGGTGCGTCATAGGTAGGGGCCCATATCACACCTGCTGGTGCCCCGGGCACGCAGGGTCATATAAATCAATGTATCTTCTAATTCCATAGTCCTCCGGGCTGTCACAACTAGGCGTCTAGTCGGAGGCACTGGAACTCAGTGTTAATTGCTCCCTCCGGGTTTTCCACAGTCTTCTCGGTAGTGGAAATTCTAGGAAGAACTTGATGGGACAACAGGGGGGTTTGTCTCCTTGAGTCTTCATAAGACAACCAAGGCCAACAATACTTCCTAAAGCCCACCTTGCTGGCTTGCAAGTGCCTCGTGGGTCCGGAGTATTTCTTCCAAAATGTAAGACGTCTCCTGGGTCAGGGCTCTATAACACCGCTGAAGGTCTGGTGTCATACCCACCCCCCGGCCAGCCCAGGGACTACAGGGCTGAGATGCTATGTGGCGCCAATCGCACCACCTCTGCCAATTTTCCTTTCCCTTAATCAGCTCAACGTTTCTGCCTCTAGAATCTTCTCACTTAATCCTGCTAGCCTTTCCCCTTGGGGGTTCAACGGTACACCAAATACACACAACCCTTTGGGCATGTGACTTATGGCTCTTTGTGTGGCTTGTTGGAGGGATGATATTTTATCCACTCTTATTGCTCTCTGTGTGGGCAGTGACCGTCATGACCAGCCTGGTATCCTTAAGGCTCCCGGATTCTTCGTAAGGTTTATGCCTAAGTGGCCTGTGGCCAGAAGATCTACCCTCTGGCCTCCACACCTCAGGCTAGACCCTCAGATACAGCAATTGAACGCAACTCCCTCCATGTTAGTCGTGTTGCGCTGTTGCAAATCCCTCGTGTAAGGTGACTTAGTCCTTCCGACCCATGAACGCTAATTGGCTTGTGTGCATTGGACCTACCACTTACTTGGGGTTAGCCCTACATTGAGGACTCCATGGCCAGGACAAGAGACCTAACTGGTCTCTTAGTCCCTAGAAGGACCTTGCTCGCTGGGCCTATACCCTTCTGGGGTGTTGCTGTGCTAAAGGCGGAAGAGCCAACTCCACCCACCGTCCATCAGCATGGCTACTAGTCACCTATTACTGAATGCATCCGAGCAGCGCTTGAAGAAGAACAGTGGGTTACTTAACAGTGGTTTACTTACCATTCAGGTCCCTCCCCTCCACCCCCACATCTGGAGTTGGCGACTCCTAGGAACGGGGGAGGGGTCGGGAAGCGGCCACATATATAGCCACTGGGTGGTGTGGGGGGCAGTGGCCACCTGCCCTCTCCTGACAGGCTGGGACAAAAGTTTTTCTGACCAATTCGGGACTCTGGCACGAAGACACCTATTACTGAATGGATCCAAGCAACCCATCTCAAAGAAGGATGGTTACTGCTAAGTAACCCACCGTCAGAGATGGTCAAAGGATTGGACTAGATCACTTCTTGAAGCCCCTTCCAGTTCTGCAATTCTAGGATTCTCATAGGCAAACAAGGGAAATATGGTCTATTTTTAGATGAAATTAGGATAAAGTGGGTACACAATGAGTTAAAAGATTGTTCTATAAAAAGTAGTTGTGATGCTGTCTGGGTCTAGGGGACTGTTTATTATTATTTTGCATATTAATATTTCATATTTGCAATAATCCATACGTGATATACCATGTTTGGTGTCAATAGAAAGACTATAATCTGCCAAGAATGGTTATATGGTTTTTATGTAGGTATCATGTCTGTATTAGAAATTAGAAATGTATTTGTTTTTATGGTTTCAACAGTAACAGAGGATAGAACAAAGAGCAATGGTTTCTAGTTGCAGCTGGGGAGGTCGAGGCTGGATATTAGGAAAAACTTTCTTACTAGGAGGGTGGTAAAGCATTGGAATGGGCTACCTAGGGAGGAGGTGGAATCTCCATCTTTGGAGATGTCTAAGGCCCAACTGGATAAAACTCTAGCTGGAATAATTTAGTGGGATTGGTCCTGGTTTTTTTGGCAGGGGGTTGGACTAGATGACCTCATGAAGTCCCTTCCAACCCTGTGATTCTACGATTCTATGTGTGTTCCAACTGATTTGTTCTTAAGGCAATCCCAGACTGGATGTCTGCAAACTATTGTTTCCTTTAACGGCTCCCATTAGGGGGCCTCCCAGCTGCAGTGGGCTCAAGAAGAAACCTGTCTGACCAGTTACCCAGACTGACTATGTGTCCCAACTCCATTTTGATCAGGCAAGGACTCTGAGATAAAAGGCAGGGGACCCATCTCCATTTTGTCTTTAATCTTTAGCCAGTCTGCAACTGACACCCTCATCTGGAACTATTCTCTTGGGACTAACAAAGGACTGAGACCCACCCAGCTGCTGCTGCTGCTGCTGCTTGGTGCACACCAGAGGAGTGGGACTACCCTTCAAACTAAAGGATCTTCAAGGATTTGCTTTCTATGAACTCTAAGTCATTTGTATGTATATGATCCACTTTGACCCTTGAACATCTCTCATATTTTGTTTGTTTTCCTTTGTTACTAAACCTTTAGTAGTAGTTACTAAAGGATTGGCTGGCAGTGTGGTGTTTTGGATAAGATCCAAGCCTGTATTGTTCTGGGTGATGTGGCTGGCCCTTTGGGGTCAGGAGAACCTATTTCTTTAAGAAACCCAGAGGCTAGAGGGGACCATAGGAACTGATGTGCAGTAAGGGGGCTGTTTCTGCTTTGTTATGCTCAGTGATGATCAAAGTAGGAGAATCAGGAGCATGTTTTGTTACTGACTGGGAGACTGGTTTAAGTATCACCCGTCAGTGGTTTGGGGGTTTGGCCCCTGGTTTTGCAGCTTGCCCTGATTTTGGCACATTCACAAGGTTATCCCAGGAGGCCCGGGTCACAGTAGTTATCAATGGCTCATTGTAAAAGTGGGAGAACTCATCCAGTAGAGTCCCACAGGGATGCAGTACTAAGTCTAGTAATACTCAATATTTTCATTAATGACCTGGACAATGGAGCTGAGACTATGCTTATCAAATCTGCAGGGGATACCAAGTTGGGAGGGTCTGCTAGCACTTTAGAGATAGGATTAGAATTTAAAGCAACCTTGATAAATTGGAGAACTGGTCTGAAATCACCAAGATGAAATTCAATAGTCAAGTGCAAAGTACTTCACTTCGGAAGTAAAAATAACCTAATCAAATGCATGACTATAACATGCGGGGAAATGGGCTATGTGATAGTACTGCTAAAAAGGATTTAGGAATTACTGTTGAAGACTATGAAATTCAAGCTAAGCTGGGCCTACTTATAAAATTAAGATACCAAATACTAAGAAGAAACATACTTCAAAGTATGGTGATGGCTGGAATCCCACTTTGAAAAGAAGTGATTGCTTCTTATTGCACCTCGTAGGCACTGTTTTCTTCAAGCATGTCTTGTATTTCATCAGCGTAACTGCCTTTCTTAGGACAAGTGGCCCCGCTTGAGTGACCATCCTCCTTAATGAAATTAGATTTTGTAATTATCTCAACTATACCTCTGCGGCCCAGTATTTTTCAAAGATACTTTTTGATCTTACCATCTGATGAGTACTACCTGAGGTATTATTCAATTTTTCACCTCAGCAAACCCCAACCACCTTTTGTTAGGAAAGGGTGAAACTTTGTGACAAACACATGCAGAATTGTTTACTACAGTGGTTCTCAATCACTGTGCTGGGCTACATCACTGTGTCACCACACAGTGGTGTGTGGCAGAGAGGCAAGGAGGGGCTGGATTCGGCCTGGGGTGAGAGAGCTGTTGTGTCCTGGAGAGCGGTGCACAATAACAAGCATGTCATAACCTGCAAAAGGATGAGAACCACTGCTCCAGTCACACCAAAATGTAAAAAAGGCTGATAAAAATGAAACAGTACAGTTACAAAAACTGCAAATAAAAATGGGGGAAGACAACAAAAGAAAAAGAATAACATTTGAAGAACAGAAAATTCTCCAAAAAAGAGAAAGAAACTAACACCAGAAAATTGAACACCAGAAATTGAACTAACATGCAAATTAGATTGCATGAAAGCAGGACTTAATCATGACTATGGATTCTTTTCACATTACAACAGTAATTTGACTTCACCTTCCCTCTGTGTGCTGTTTCCTACAGTCTGAAACCTTACAAATGATCTGATTTGCTGTTGCAGTATGACCTGTTCCCACGTCTTACACTCCCCTCCATTTATTTTCATCCCGCTCTGTAAGTTCCCCCTCTTCAAAGCATCTGATGAAGTGGGATTTTCTCCCATGAAAGCTCATGCGATAAATAAACCTGTTAATCTTTAAATTCCACAAGACTCCTTGCTTTTTTTTTTTTTTAACCAGATAAAAAGTAGTTTGAAATACAAATTTAACAAGGAACCACAGTCAGGAGGATAAATTAGCAAAAGGAGGAGGAGTGGGAAAGAGGGGGAAGAGGTGCTGCCAACTTTGACTAACTTCAAAAATTTCAAATTTTTGCCTGAATGTCTTTTTAGAACACAATTTATCTGTAAATGTATATACATAAAGACTGTTTTGCTTTCTTGCTAAGGTCTTTTTCAGCAAAAGGGAATAAGCAGGCCCACAACACCAAACATATTCGACCCTTCCATGTCTCCCACCCACATATTCTTTTTCCATCTGGGCACATCCTGTTCTCCATCTGATGAGGACTCTCTTGCTGAGCCTGAGGAACAGCATCCCCATGAACCCCCATGAGAGAAAACACAAGAGAGAAACTGCAACTGACTTTCAAAAAATGATACTGACTATGCAACTAATGTCATCAAATGACCACAATGAAGAAACTGAAAGAAGATAATTTTTTCCATTAAACTCCTGCAGTCACTGTAATCCTAAATATGACAAATCATGAAACGATAATAGGTACAACACTTTCTGACATTTTACATATTGATGGACTCTCCTTAAAGGAGGGGTGCAACAAAAAAAAATAGAAGAATTTGGTGAGCATCCTTTCTAAGCCACAGATTTCAGGGTTTTTAAATGGATTGTACACCCACAATCCTAGGATGCCTATACACAAAATAATAAGAATACAGTTCTGGTTCAGTTTGAGCTCTGATCACTTAGGTCAGTGACTACCTAAAATCAGTTTTGCCTTTGGTACCACATATGTTATTCAACAACATTATGAAGCCTGCTTCGGTAGTTCACAAATGGAATGTCACTGAGAGTGCATCCCAGCTTTATGGTTCAGACACCTTTATAACCTAAAAAGCCCTAACAGAATATTTCTTGCAGTCCATCAGCCTATTAAATCTGACAGTACAGTCAAACTTTATAGTGCACGTGAATTAGACAAGCAACAAATATGGCACTCATCAGCTGAGCTCTTACCTACAGAGCCACAAAGGCACAAATAAATGTAGGTTGGATCACCTTCACAGCCTGGATCTAGCAGTATGACCCACCTTCCCCAGGTGACACAATAAAGAGAAACAAGTAAAATAAAAAACAAAAATAAAAATAAAGCAACTCTGCACAAAACCATCAACTTTTTTGTCATTACATTGCCAAGTCAGGACTCTTTAAAGTAATAAAGTGTATATGCATATAATTACAATAATAAAAATGTAATTACTGAGGACAAGATTGTCTAATGCATTTCAAGAATTTACTGCAGATAACTTTCACAGTTGCTTCTATTACACAGGGTAAATTGATGGATGACTGAAATGTATCAGAGGCTGGCCATCCATGCACAATTTCCTTACCTACATGCGAGGGAAAAAGCTTTAAATGAAAAATAAATCATGATTTAAAATGAAGAATAACGAAATTGTTAAAAGAACAGGCTAACAATTTATGAGCAAATGAATCTGGAAGTCATACAGTGACCTGAGTCACTATCGATTACTGCAGTGATTACATGTAAAGGTAATTAGCAACCTGGAACTGTAAGACATTCTGCACCCAATGCTTTAAGGAATATAACACAACAATGAAAGCAAGAATAAGGAAGAAATGAAGAAATATTAATAACAATAAATAATAAATAACAAATATTCACTATACTGAATAATGAGTTTTCAAATTTTTTCTTTAAAGATTAATGTTGTAGATCTGAGACCTGGACTGGAAGATATTAACTTCATATAAAAATTTGGTTAAGGCTTTTGAGTATATTTTATTAGATTCATTCAGAATAAATAAAACATCAATTCAATGTTTAATAGAAGGTGATGTTTAATTAAATGTTGGGTTTTTTTCCAACAGGATGCTTTCCACTGTATAGGTGTAAGACAAAAAAAAACATTTCTTACCTATGTGCAAACTTTGTTGTGTAGGATAAAGATTTTCTCTTCAAGTTCCGCATATTAAAGTGGTAAACACTTTTGGAATAACCCTAGATTTTATAGCACAGCTCTGCTTACTCTTAATAGGCTCAGTTTATAGATTTACTGGAGTTTTGTTAAATCACTGTGTCTAAGATTTCTTTTTTGTCAAAAAAAATATCCAATAAATCTAAAATAATGATTGTACATAGTAATTAAATGTATATAGTAATTAAATGTCATTGGTATTATGGACCTCCAAACTGGTTAATCTTAAATACGCCATGGCACAGAGATTAATTGTTTTACAGTCCAAAGGGGCAGTCCAGTTAGTCTTGCTCAGTAAAACAAAGAGTCCTGTGGCACTTAAACTATGTTAATCTTTAAGTGCCACAGGACTTCTTGTTTGTTTTAACCCTTTTTAAGGTTCAGATAACTAGACTCCTCTACTGAGCCCAAGGCCTTTTCTTTCCCCCTCTGTTCATAAACTAAAAAAGGCCCTCAA
>ML681981.1:25504196-25534213 GCA_007922195.1 Podocnemis expansa | reverse complement strand
CATTCACTGGGTAACATAATATATAGGTCTAGGTGGAACAGATTATAGTAAATACAATAAGATGTGCTGCATTCGTGAGACTAGAGAAGACTAAGTGAATTGTGCTATTCCTGTATGAGTGTTGCTATTCTTAGGTACTGAAAAGCCATCAAGTTTTCCATCATTAGGTAGGTCCAAAGTAAAGTAAATTTCTCCCTCTAATGCAGGGGTCTCAAACTCAAATCACCTCGAGGGCCGCATGAGGACTAGGATATTGGCCTGAGGGCTGCACCAATGAAACCTTTTCATACAATGATGCAGAAGTACAGTAAAAAATAAAGAATAATATAGTATGCTAATAAAAGTCAATTTATTAACTTTTTTGAAACTGTAACAAAGTCTGTGCTAACTTTGTCAGTCTTTCCAAAGCCAAAACACACGTTTCCTTTTAGAATGACTTCCATTCGAGATGGCAAAATCATCAAAAAGACAAAGAATAAACAAACACACTTAAAATTTTACATTATAAATCAGTGTTCCCAAACTTTTTTGGTTTGAGGGCAAAAAATATACTTTTCCAAACCCTGAAGGACCACCGGTTAGTTTAATTAAAATTAAATTAAATTTTAATTTATTGAATTCAAATTGATGTTAATTGAAATAAATTAATTGATGTTTGATTTATTAAAATTGAACTGAATTTAATTTAATTTAAATTTTTATAAAGGTTTTATTTTTTTAAATAAAATTAAATTGCTTTAGAAGATTTTTGGGTTTTTTTGTTTTAAAAAGAGGGGGCAGCATGTATCCCCAAGCCAGGAGGGGAGGAGAGCAGCCATATCCCAGGACAGACTGCAAACAGGTTGGTCAGAGCCCTCCACATGACCATAAATAAGCAGCCCCCTGCCTGGCCCTGGGGGCAGCGCTGGGACCGGTGGTGGGGGAAACACCCTCCCCACCACCTGCTCAAATTTGGCCAAGCTGGGCTTGGCAGAGGGGGAAACATGCTTTGTCTACCTGAATTTAGCTGTGCTGGGGTCGGCAGAGGGGGAAACACCCCCTGCCTGCCTGCCCACTTGAATTTGGCTGCGGTGGGGCTGGCATAGAGGAAAACACTCCTCACCCACCCGAATTTAGCTGCTCTGACGTTGGCAGAAGGGGAAACAACCCCCACCCACCTGCCTGCTTGAATTTGGCTGAGTGGGGCCGGCAGAGGAGAAAACATCCCCTGCCTGCCAGAATTTAGCAGCACTGGGGTAGGTGGAAGAAAAAACACTACCCCACCCTCCTGGGGGGAAACATCCGCTGCCTGTGCCAGGACCGGCAGTGGGGAAAGCCCTGGGGATTGTGCTGTGGTTAGTGGCTGGGATTTCTGGTGCTCCTCCAGAATGGAGCCCCCTGTGAACCCTCCCCACAGGCTCAGGCCACCCTCCTTTAAGGCCCTGCCCCCACCTGAGCCTTCTCTGGACAGCTCAGCCTGCTTCAGCTGTTGCATGTGAATAGGGCAGTTCCTGATCAAGAGCTGCATGTGAATAGGGCAATCAACTGCTGCATATGAATAGGACAGCTCCCAGACAGCAGTTCAGCTCCTCCCTGTCAGTGGCTGATAATGCAGGGGGGAGGTGAGGCTGCTTGGTCTCCATCTGCAGAAAACCCAATGGTTGGAAAGGAGGGAGACCCAGGATTCTGGGGGTTATCAGGGGCCACCAGAGGCAGCTCTGCAGGCCTCATGCGGCCGTGGGCTATGTGTTTGAGACCCCTACTCTAATGTCTCTCCTCTTATGGACGTCCATAATATTTTTGAAGTGCTAAAATACCTGAATTATCAATGGTTCCAACAACTTCTCCACTGTAAATGTCTGGATCTGAAGATCCTGAGGATCAATTTTCAATGTAACATTTGGCACTGCTGCTGACATTTAACCTGTATACAAAACAAAGTCACACCAGTAAATAACAAGTGGGACAGCAAGACTCATCCAGGTATGTACTGAGGTAGCTGGATAAGGTGACAACAATCAGAGCCCAGGGAGGTTACTACAGCATATTTGTCATCATAATATTCCTAACAAATCATAGGTAGAATGTTAACTATTTAGCACTTAGAAGACACATTAAACTTCTCATTACTTTAAATTCACATTAAACAAAGTGCAGCAAAGTATATTTAATCAATAAAGTCTTATAACACAAAAATAATGGATATCTGTCTTTTATAAACAGGACTTAACTACAATTGCTGCTGTGGGTCAGTAATAAGATACTATGGTTAAATAGGCTATCATAGTACTTTGTCACCATTTGGTGAGCCTAGTATTGATTTAATATGAGACAGCAGGCTCATGGTTTCCAGTTGAAAAGTTTGTTAACATGTTAGTTGTTAATGTTTCCCTCTATATGTAATGAAGAAAAAATTAGCTTAGGTCATATTGGTAATGATGATTGATAAGGTTGAGGCAATTTTTGATTACACCATGCTCAGTAAAGGTTGCACATTTAGCAAGCTTACCACTTAACTGCAAGTCTATCACATTTCCAGCTAGTCATGGGTTCTAGTATATTCGGTTATCTGTGAGTAAATAACAACTGTGAGGAAGTATTTAGAGTACTATTCCTGACCAAAGAAAACTGCTTATCTTTTTCTCTAGCATTTGTAGCAAGGATGATAGATTTTTAAACAAATCCAAGTACGTTAGTGTTACATACATTAAAAAAATAATAATGAAGAACAGGGCCAGCGCAACGCAGTAAGCCCAGTAAGCATTGCAGGGGACCGCCAACGTTTGAGGGGCGCCAAAACAGGGACCACGCCATTGCAATGCACTATGACATCACTCGTCTGCGCTGGCATCTGCTGCTCTGCAGAGGGGCGCCAGAAATGCTAGCACCATTCCTCATGAAGAACCCATAAAAGAAGAAATTGGGTTATGTGATTAGAATGCTAAAACACCATTATATATAAAGATACAACATGGCATGCATCATATAGAATCATTACCACAGTTTGGGTCTACTGTCAGGCCCCAATTCAGGAAAGCTCTTGAGCACATGCTTGACTTTAAACACCTGTCGAAATCCCATTTATTTTAGTACTTAAAACCCAATACATGTTTGTGCACCCTCCCTGAGTAGTCTGAAGCAGAGGGTACTAACTGCACCAAACCCTAAGTTAGAAAGTGGTTTCCAAGAGAAATGAATTTGGGGAAAACATTAATTCTCATTATACTATCGATACAATGAAGAAGGTTACTTTCTGTGGGAGTTAGAATCTGTCAAGATAGTTGTTGACATGATCACCACCGTTAAAACATGAGCTGTTGTTACCGCCTCCGTAATATTTTTTGTTATATTACTGTAGTAATTAGGAGGTCTAGTCGTGGATCAGGTCCGCAGAGTGCCAGACCTTATACAATCACTGAACAAAAAAAATGTTCCCTGACTCAAATAATATACTGTCAAAGCATGAAAGATTGTACTACCCTACTGGCAATCCTCCAGGAAAAAAATCAAGCATAGTTCCATTTAAAAGGTACTGCTCTCCAATAGGATAGAATAAAACACCTATCTTTAATCTTTATCAGCCTTTTCAAAAAGCCAGTGAAAACTCATGTGACTCTACATCTAGAATGACAGCCAGGTCCTAAAAAAGTCAATGGAAATTTTGCCACCAAGTCAAATGGAGTCAAGATTTCACTGGATTTTAATTTAGCAACAAAACTGGCTTTGCCATGACAGCCATGAGAATGACAAAAACCAGGATTTCACATTAATATTGGTGTGAGAACACCACTTTATCTAGTGGTTTTGTTAAACTATTAAATCCATTTCTTTATTTGCATCCTTATCACTGTCACAATCTATACTATTGAAAGATAAAATAATCCAATACAAAACAATATACAACCACCACTGGGTATGTCTACACTTGAAAAGTTAAGTCAACTCTATTAAGCTGATTTAACAAGTGAACTTAAGTTTTCAAATGTAGACACAGTGGAACAGAGAGCTGCAGCACCTCGGTGAGAAGGGAGCCATGGCTCCCTTCTTGCCAGGACCTATGGCTTCCTGGTAGAAGGGATGCATGGCTCCCTTCTCACCGGGACCTGCAGCTTCCCAGCAAGATCCCATGTAGTCCAGGGAGAAGAGAGCAGGGCTCCCTTCTTGCCATGACCCACCTGGGTCTGATGAGAAGAAAGTGGGGCTCCCTTCCAGGCAGGGAGCCAGGACTCCCTTGTCCTGAGGAGCCACAGCTCCCCACAAGCTGTGGTTCCCATCTGCCAGGGAGAAGAGAGCCATGGCTCCCTTGTCCCCAGCCCTAAGTCAGTTTAGGAAATTAAGTCAACTAAGGGTGTCTGCACCGGCTTTAGCTAGACTTAATGGGTCAGCTTAGACTTTAAGTCGACCTAACGAGCAGTAGTTATTAAGTTGAGTTAAGGGTGCCCTTAAGCCGACTTAATGAAAGGCTGGTGTGGACCTGCAGTAATTTAGGTCAATTTAAGCATCCTTAAGTCAATCTAAATTGCTAGTGGAGACATACCCATTGATGGTGGCCCTTAGTTAAAATAATCTGTAGTAGAATCAAGTTATTCCTCTATTCTGGGGGGACTCTTTCTCATCATTCCATTGAAGTTACATTGGTGCCCCATATTTTTGGGTCTTATCTGCTATTTGAACTGATAACAACCTTCAAAGACTACAAAAGCTGCACAATGAACCATTTATTGTACCCACCCTCCTAAATTCTGTGAATTTTATTTCCTATCCCCTTACATCTCAGGCTACCGTTGCTGCACTGTATATGCTGAGAAACTGATGCTCCCCATTTTATTTCATAGTTATTCAAATGTGTCAGTGAACTTAACATCTCATTAACATTCACTTTTGAGCAAGGACACTTACAATATATTTTAAAATAGCTATTTTTTTCATTTTTAAAAACAAGAACAATTCAGCAGGAGAGAAATTATATATAACCTTTTCTCTATTCTCATTTAGTCTTCACCATGACAAAGACATGGAACACGATGGTTTAGTGCAATGATGACGAACCTAAGACATGAATGCTTGAAATAACATATGATTCATATTCTAGTGGCACACCTTCAAAAAGATCTCCCATAGCTTGGAAGGGACTGATATACCTGTGATTATGTTGCTATGAAATCAAGATACTTTTCGATGTATATAGTGCACCTTTATATTTCCAAGCAGTCTTTCTCTGCACACACATCAAAAACCATCTTGTTTTCAGAGTTTAGTTCAGACAGTCAGTGGAGACACCCACTCGATATACTCTCACTGAGACTTCACTTTTGCTATTTCTTGTTCTGCTACTGTAAAATCTACAATAAAAGGTCACTTTGACTGCAATACTGCTTGTTCTTTGTATTTTGGGGGAAAAAAACAACTGCACAATGCTCTGGTCCCAGTATGGATGTCTAATTTTCAAGAAGGGGCCATCACAAGGCAAGGTGGGGGGAGGTAAAGATACAAGAGATGTCCATAAATATTGACAGCCAGCACCCCTATTTTATTTTCAGGCCCTAATGCTCAGAAATGTTCTCCCATCACGACATAAATAAGAAATAAAACACTTCAAAACTTGCCTAGCATGCAGATGATTTACACACCATTGCTAAATTAGAATTATTTATGCCAATATTTGCAAAAAATCTAACAGGAACCTGGAAAAACCTATTTCCATTCACATTCAGATGGCCACACATTCATTTTGCATCAAGACATTTTGTATAAGTTGTAAATATTAATGAAAGGTCCTTCTGAAGTATTAGAATTAACTTTCATATCAGCACCATTGAGTTCATGGGTTCCAGAAACCTATTATCAGCTAGCCAGCCATGCATGTCCACTTCTGAATTAAATTCCACATCTGAACCTACATTTGACTCCTATTTAATGCTTCCAAAGCTGCCATTCCATGACAAATAAACAAGATTGGCTTTGTATAAAAGTGAAGCCCTTGGTTCAGCCTGGCCATTGAAGTTGCTGACTGACAGAGTCAGATCCTACTGATTTTTTAGCATCAAGGGATAGTATCAAGTTCACACCCCATGAAAGTCCTGTTTTATTCCACCTACTGCAATTCACCCCCCCCCTTTTGGCCAGTAGCTAATTTTCTGAAGTGTCTAGATGAAATTTCAACAGCATTTTAATTTTTTTTTAAATGACCCTTTTTTATTACACATTTTTTATAAGGCACAATGCCTTTGGTTTTTGCTTTGCATCTTTGAACCGATTTCCCCGAACTGTGAATCCAACTTGAAGGGCACCACTGCTTTTGTAAATGGATGGTGATGATTTTGCTTTGAGATTTTTGTTGGCAAGTCCACACGCCAGTTGCAAGGTGAAGCAACTCATGTTTCTGTTGTCAGTTGGAAGAAATCACCAGATTTTTAGGGGTTAATTTTCTCTTTAAACTGACCAAAGAATTAAGTTGTTCTTATTGAGGGTCACCTGAATTCAATAAAAATGTGGCAATACTGTTTACCTCAAAAATACAGAAATAAAAATCACTCACTTCTTGCCTATTTGATGGCATGCTGCAGTCCCCATCACATTATCCTCCTTTAACAAATAGCCAAAATGAAAAGATTCTTCTTCATATGTTATATATTCCTTGACAGGCTGGAGACAGCTGTAAATATTTTAATTTTATTTATGCCACCGTCGTTTTCATCTTACTGAAGATTAGCTTGATATAAAATTTTGGGGGGGATTGGTTTTGGTTTGGAATTGGGAGTGGGAAAGGCAGCCTGGCTCCTGTCACCACAAGGCCACAGCAGCTGCCTGGTGTGGGAGCTGAGAGAGGTTGGGGGACAGCAGCCCAACGCTGCCTGTCTGTCCACAGCACCACTGATCACGGCCACTCACTGCTGGCCAGTTCATGGTCGTGGTTGTGGCAGACTTGTGCTGCTGCCAGTCACTGCAGTGGGCAGTGGCGGCCAGGCCTGCTGACCAACCAGCTGGACACGTGTGCACTCAGCCCCACCAACAGCTACACCCCTGGATTGAATGTGTCTTTACTGATGCTCAATCAGATGCGAAAAATTGATCCTGCACTGTTGACTGTGCTGTCAGCAGTGCAGGCATGATCTAAGAAACAGACGTGTTTATTGACTGCTTAGGGCCAGATTAAATCTCCATTAAGCCATTGACTTCAGTGAGCTTTAGGTCAGAACCTTATGTTGTGAAAACATGTGGCAAAATCCCTGGCACTGCTCTGAAAAATCTCAATCATATAGTCTAATCTACTCTATAGTAAAACAACAGCTTCAGACTATAGTGCTTCTGGAAAGCAGTCTTCTTTTTTAGGATTTTAATGTTTCTTTGTTACAAAAGAAATTCCCCTAAAGGTGGCCTTAATAATTGTGCTAACTTGTTAAGATTTTGCAGTTTTCACAGTATTGTTTACAAGCTATTTTGACTCCTTAGCAGAAACCCACAGATGAATTCATAACATTCTATGTTTTCACTATTATCATTTATTTTTATGTCGTCAGTTATGAGTGGATGAGTAATGTAATAAAGGGGAAAGTAGAGAGACAATCAGGGAAAACATCTAAGCCACTTTCTGATAACTGAATCTTCTGGAGAACCAACTGTGCTTGTAACTGTGGCTATATAGCCTCTTAACCAAGCAAACAACTTTCCCAGGTGTGCATTTCATGGGAACCCTGAGATCACAGTCCACTGTTTAATAAAAACAAAATACCTATTCCACTACAGAATGCCTTTTGAGGAAAGCAGAGCTCTTTCTTATAAGTAAGATACTCTCATACAAGGCTATTGTAACTTGGAACTCAGCTACAGTAATCTATACAGTAATCAATTTCACCAGTGTAGTGCAACATCTCATAGCACTAAGAACATTAGACATAACTTTCAGGTGTCAAGGGTATTTCTGTCTCAATGCAATCAAAAACAATAACCTGCACTCTTATACAACTATATGCTTTAAACTAATTGCTAATTTTTGTTGTGTCTTCTTATTGTAAACTATATCCAAACGGACAATGTTCAAAAAGGAGAGTGGCTGGGAGGGACATTGAGACAGAAAGGAAATAAAAGAAAGGCAAGAACATTTTGTGCAGCCCAAAATTCAACAATAAAAACTATAATTGCTAGACAAGCTCTAAGTACAATGGATACTCCATATTTTAAATAAAATAATTTAATGACAGAAAGTAGATAAAAAATACAGCTAACCTTTCTAATAGATAATCATTAGAATTTCATTTACTGCTAAATCATCACAAATTGTATTAAAAAATAATGATATCACATAACTCACCTATCCTAGAACATAAACAGTCCACTTTCAGGCACTAAAGCAATTGTCTAAGCAATGTTTCTGGTGTTTAGAACTTCAGTACAAATATTATGCCTCATGGTATATCTGCAAGCTTATGGCCTGACAAGCATTCTAGTATATTTCAGTATGATTGACAGGGCACTGTGGCTGCTGGTGGGGGTTGGGCACCATTAAAGCTATATAGCACTGTAGAAATATGTCACATGTAATTAAAAATGGAACAGAATGATTCTAATTTATTTTGAACAACCAGGGAATATGGATATGTTTTTGCCATGACTATCAGTGTATAGCTCTTAATATCCAGAATCACTATTCTTTTGTTTTCCATACACTGGTTATATACCAACCTCCATCTCAAGACCATGATTCAGACTTTCAAACAGAAGAGCAAATGTGTAGGCCCAATTTTTTTCCTCTTTCTCTGTCCTAAGGCAACCCATAGGATATATCTGGCTTACAAAATACCCTTGGCCTTATGTCTAATTGGATAAAAGAAAAGATACAAAGAAACATTACTGATCTTCAACCTTATACCACTTTCACCAACAGCAAAGTAATGTCTTGGGTGCATTCTTAATCATCATCTTACCATTTTTAAACCTTGAGATTATTCTCCTGAATGGATCTTTATTTGCTATAATTTATACGCTGAACTGATGCGAATCTTCTAACACTTGGTTAATCTTGCTCAGCTCAGTAAATGAATGAGATTCAGTAGCAGACACTACAATGCTATCAATCAGCCAACAGAGGTTACTTATTAAATGCATGGTACTTGCTACATTTCTTTCTGGCAAATATGAGATATTCTTAAAACCTATAGTCCGCTAAAGAAAGGAGAAAAAGTGAGTAAGAAAGTCACATGAAACACCTGATCCCCTCAAAAAGATGAAGTATAGTAGGGACATGTTAAACAGGATGTATTTTGTTTTAATACTTAACTCTTAATTTTACATTTCTTATACACAGCATGATCAATTAATGTTGGCACAGCTCCAGAAACATGCTACAAAATCAACACAGCAAAAATAAATCATATTTTACAGAAGCCACAGAAATAAGGGCTATACTTATCTCTATTCCCTTTGATCCAGGAAAGGATATTTAGAATGTAGAGAACTTTTTTGTGAAAGTATAACAGCTTTGTTCGCAACATAAATATATGGCACTTCCTGCCACAACAGCAACCACATGTACATGGGCCAGAACCTCAAGAGCTGTAACACAACATAGTTCTATTGACTTCAGTGGAGCTGAAACTATTTATAAGGTTTATAAGATAAGAATCTGGTCCATTTAACAGTCTAGTGTCCTGCCTACACAAATGGCCAATGTTAGACATTTCTTAGGAAGGTAAAGAAACTCTATATTCCATGTAGCAAATTATTCAATGATGTATTACAGCCTAAAAGCATTACATTTGTTTACCGCTTGTCTTTACTAATAGCATTCCTTCTATTCAGATGGGCTATCTCAAAGAGAGCACAATAAAATACATGTCAGAAGCCTGAAGAAAGTTTCAAGGTGCAGAGACTAGTTAATAAAAAATATTGTCTAATTCCAAAATAATGTATAATCACACAGCAAAATGGAATGATACTACTTGATAAGTTCCACTAACCCTACCAATAAGCTTGCAGTGAAGCACCACACTGCACCATGGCTATGTCTACACTGCCAAGTTAGTTTGAATTAAGGAGACTTAATTTGAACCAACTTTTTGCCTGTCTGCATCAGGCTTTCCTTAGTTCAAACTAAGGAACACTTAGTTTGAACTAGTAAGTACTGGTGCTTAGTTCGAATTAAGCGCTTAGTTCGAGCATTAGTTCAAACTAAGTACAATGTAGACTCCAAATAACCCTTAACTCAAACTTAAGAAGTTTGAACTAAGGGCCATTATTTCAAAATAACAATGTGGATTAGCTCGAACTAACGTTAGTTCAAACTAGTTCACGTTGTTAGTCTGAACTAATAAGTTCGAGGTTAGTTCAAACTAATCCAAAGTCAGTTCGAACTAACCTCAAACTTATTACTTCGAACTCACAAGTTTCTGTAGCGTAGACATAGCCATAACAAACAAAATACAAATTAAATACTAAAAACCAATGTAAAAGTTATGAAACTAAGAAGGTGGAAGGAATAGAGTATCTATACCACAGATAAAACGCTAGCTCCACTGGAGTTAAAGAAATTTTTGCTTACTAGCATTTTTATAGCATATGTTCAGAGCACAGCTCCAGCTGACTTTAGTTGCAGTTGTGAGTACACAGTGCCTCCAGTAGTCTTAGGTGTCTTATATGGGCATGCAGAAAATAAGAATCATATAATTAATGGCCAGCTATGGAATTGGGATTTAGCTGCATCATACAGTAACATCATGACAGAGAAAGGAATAGAATCCAGTGCTCTTGGGCAGCTTTCTACTGCCTTAACTATCCATAGATTCCAAAGCTGGAAAAGACCACTGTGTTCATCTGGCCTGTGTTCACAGGCCATGGAACCTTCCCAGAATAATTCCTAGAGCATACCTTTCAGGGGGAAAAAGACCCAGTCTTGATTTAATAATTGTCAGTGATAAAGAATCCATTTTGTTAAATTGTTCCAATTGTTCATTACCCTCACTGTCGAAGAAGTATATCTTATTTCCTATCTGAATTTCTCTTATCTTCAACTCCAGCCATTGGATTGTGTTAGATCTTTATTTGCTACACTGAAAAGACCATTATTAAATATTTGTTCCCTGTCTGGGTAGTTAATCTAATCATGTCGCCTCTTAACCTGCTCCTTGCTAAACCAAACAGACTGAGTTCACAGAGGCTATCATTACAACTTATGTTTTCTAATCCTTTAATCACTCCTGTGCTCTTCTCTGAAAAATCTACAACTTATAAACATTCTTTCTGAACTGTCAGCAGGAGAGCCGGACATAGTATCACTGCAAAATACAGAAGTAAAACAGAGGCAGCCTTTGGCAATTGGAGGCCCCCCTTAGGTCCTCATTACTGCCCTCCCTGGGGCCCCAGTCTCCCCTGCTGCCCTAACCACCCCCTTCCAACTCCCACGGGGGAGGGCCACAGACTTTCAGGGCCTGAGGCTTCTCCACCCACCTCCCCACAAAGGGGCAGAGCAGCCAGCCCAGCCTACCCCCGCCCCACCATGCCTCCCCAGGGGGCAGAGAGGGCTGGCGCTGAGCTGCAGCATGCGGGGCCAGGGCCCTGGAGCAACCACTCCAAAGAGTTTGGGATGCTTCACCCCCAGACCTCCCAGGCCTGAATGTGCCTGATCCAGGGCTGGGGGAGGCGGCGATCTCTTTGGAGCAGTTGCTCCAGGGCCCCGACCTCGCACGCCACAGCTCAGCGCTTGCCCTCTCTGCCCCTTGGGGAGGTCCAGCCTGGCGGGGGTAGGCTGGGCTGGCTGCTCCACCCCCTCTGCGGGGAGGCCAGGCAGGAAGGTGGCCAGAACAGCCTCTGGCCCTGACTGTCTGCGATGCCCCCCCTCCTCCACAGGACCAAGGGCAGGTGGAGCAGGCGGCCGCTATGAAACGCCCCTTACTGCTGGGGACCCTAGGTGGCCACCTGCTTCACTTACCCCAAAAGCTGCCTCTGAAGTAAAATAGTCTCTCTCTTGCAGTGGTTCTCAATCTTTTCTCTGCCGTAGCACACCTTGATACCACTAATTATTTCAAGGCACACTACCATGAACTCATGACTATTCAAATTAAATCATGAATATTCATAAGCCACAGCGCACTGGTAGGGAAATGCTATATGTGGGTTAGTATGGGTAGCAGGGCAGTGGTGGCAAGAAAAGGGAGGGGAGGTCATGGGTAGCTATGTGGGGTGGCAGGAGACAATGTGGGGCACAGAGCAGAGAAGGGTGGCAAAGGAGAGGAGGGGCGGCCATGTGGGGAGCAAAGCAAGGCAGAATGCGGAGCAGGGCAAGGGTGGCAAGAGAGGAAAGGGGAAGGGAGGCAGGAGTGACTATGCAGGTGTGCAGAGAGGAACTGGGGAGCAGGAGGGCAGGGCAGGCATGGTATGGCACCTATCCCCCAGCAGCTCCTTCACCCTCAGTAGCCTCCTTCTCCCCAACAGCTCCAACCACTTCCCCCAGCATCTCTGCCATCCACAGAGGCTGCTTATCCTGACACACTTCCCCCATCCCAGCTTAAGGCAGCACAACCTTCCCTCGCACCCACCCTTCTACCCGTAGCTCTGCCGCTCCACTGTGGCTCCCTGCCTCCCAAAGGGGTTGCCTCCTACCTGCAGCCCCGTCCCCTTACTACCACAGTAGTCTCCCTCTCGAGCAGCCCCCCACCCACCCACGGCTCCCTATTGCCCCTGCTGGGCCCCATCAACTTCACTGGGGCTCCTGCTAGCCCTCCCCCACCCAGCCCAGCCTAACCATGGTGGTGGCATCCCCCGTCCTTGGTCCACCACTCCCTCTGGCAACAATGTCCCTGGGTCCTGGCCAGGCTGGATCTTGGCAGTGATAGCCCAGGGGATGGATCCTGCCACAGCCTGCAACCCCAGGAACCTGGCTGGGGCTGGACGCTGCTGTTAGTCGCAGATCCAGGATCCGGGCCCAGGACAGACCCTGCCATCGCCACCAGCCCCTGAACCCAGTTTGGAGCTGGATCCCGCTGCTTCCTGTGGTGTTTCCCAGACCCCTGCTGCTGCCAGGGCCGGAACCCACTGCCACTGCCAGCGGCTTTCAGACCCTGACTCTGCCCCACAGCTGGGACCAGATCCCGCTGCCACTGGCAGAACCCAGACTCCCCGCTACCACCAGCAGCCCCCAGACCGGACCCCACCGCTGCTAGCGGCCCCAAGACCCCATCACTGCAGGCAGTTCCTGGACGGAGCCAAGTCCCACTGCCACTGATAGTCTCCACAACACAGTTTGGGTGAGACCCAGCGGCTGCCAGAGGCCCCAGACCCTGGCAGGGGTCGGACCCTGCTGCCGCTGCTGGTACACTTAAGAGGTTGCCATGACACACTGGTTGGGAACCACTGCTCTATTGCTACTCCAGATTCCTCTGTTCATGCATCTCAGAATTGCATTATCTGGGACATCAAGACTTCAAAGAGAAACCGCCGAAATCAAATTAATATGCAAATTAAATTGTGTGAAAGCAGGGTTGAATCGTGACTATGGATTCTTTTCACATTATAACAAGTAATTTGACTTCACCCTCCCTCTGTGTGCTGTTTCCTAGCATTTGAATCCTTACAAATGCTCTGATTTGCTGTTGCAGTATGACCTGATCCCATGTCTTACACTCCCCTGCATTTATTTTCATCCAATTCTGTAAGTTCTCCCTCTTCAAAGCATCTGACGAAGTGAGATATTCTCCCATGAAAGCTCATGCAACAAATAAATGTTAGTCTTTAAGTGCCATAAGACTCCTTGCTTTTTTCAGCATAAGCTTAGGAGCTTGTGTTCAGCTCATTATCCACCACTACTCCCAAATCTATTTCAGAGTCCCCAATTCCTTGGATAGGTTCTTGCACCCCATAAATATAGCTGTATTCTTTGCTTTGAGATGTGTACTTTACATATATCAAAAGACATTCATTCTCTGCCCTCCAATTTATCAAGCAACTCTGCTCACTCTGTATCAGTGACTGGGCCTCTTCATTATTTACCACACCCCAATTTTTGGATCATCTGAAACTTTATCAGTGACAATGTTATGTCTTCTTCAAAGTTGCTGATAAAAATGTTAAATAGTAGGGCACAGAACTGATCACTGCAGTACTCCAATGGAAACACACCTGCTTGGTAACAATTCCCTGTTTACAGTTATATTTGAGACCCACCACCTACCCAGTTTTTAGAACATAAGAATGGCCATACTGAGTCAGACCAATGGTCCATCTAGCTGAGTATCCTGTCTTCTGACAGTGGCCAATGCCAGGTGCTTCAGAAGGTATGAATGAAAGAGGTAATCAATCATTAAGTGATCATCCTGTTGGCCATTCCCAGCATCTGGCAAAGAGCCATTCCCACCTATCCTGGCTAATAGTTATTAATGGACCTATCCTCCATGAATTTATCTAGCTCTCTTTTGAACCTCTCATAGTCTTGGTCTTCACAGCATCCTATGGCAAGGAGTTCCATATATTGACTGTGCATTCTGTGAAGAAATACTTTCTTCTGTTTGTTTTAAACCTGCTGCCTATTATTTTAATGTAGTGACCCCTGATTTTTGAGATGTAAATAACATTTCCTTATTTACTTTCTCCACTCTATTCATGATTTAGACCTTTATCATATCCAACAATAGTCAACTCTTCTCCCACCTGAAACAACCCAGTTTTATTAATGTCTCCTCATATAGAAGCTTTTCCATACTCAATCCTTTGGGTTGCCTTTTTCTGTATCTTTTCCAATTCCAAAATATCTTTTTTTGAGATAGGGCAACCAGATCCGCCCACAGTATTCAAGATGTGGGAGTACCCTGGATTTATAAAGAGCCAATACAATACTTTGTCTTAGCTATCCCTTTCCTAATGATTCCCAGCAGTCTGTCAGTGACTTTGACAGCTGTTGTACATTGAGCAGATGTTTTCAGAGAACTATCCTCAATGACTCCAAGATTTCTTTTGAGTCATACCAACTAATTTAGACCCCATTATTTTATATGTATAGTTGAGATTATGCTTCACTATGGGTATGTTCACACATGCTTCTTGTTTCGAAACAACAGAGCTTGTTTCGAAACAAGAAGTGGCATGTCCACATGACGTACTCTTGTTTCGAAACAACGGGTTCCATTGTTTCGAAACGAGAGCTGTTGTTTCGAAATGGCTTAAACCCCTTCCGTTTCAAAACAACGGTTGTTTCAAAACGAGTTGTTTCAAAACAACCGTTGTCCGGACACATTATTTCGAAACAAGCATTGTTTCGAAATAACCGTCTGACCTTCCTCCCTGTGTGCACAGCACCCGAGGGAATAGGAAGTTCCTGTCAGGGCGTGCCTGTCAGGCAATGTGGCCTGAGCCTTCATCAGCCATGGCAGCCCAGGCAGGAACGTCCGCAGGGGGGCGACACTGGGCCCCTGTCTGGACCCCTGAGGAGGTGCAGTGCCTCCTCGGGATCTGGCAGAGGCCAGACATCATTTCCCGGTTCCGGGCTTCACACCAGAACCTGGCCATATACCCACACATTGCCAGGGCAATGTCCGAGGCGGGCCACCCGCGCAGCACTGAGCAGGTCCGCAGTAAAATAAAAACACTGCGACAGGACCATGCGCAGACCTGGGAGACCCAGGACCTCCAGGGGGCAGGGAGTTCAGCCACCTGCCCCTACTTTGAGGAGCTCCACTCCTTCCTCGGGCCAGAGCCCAGCGGTCTCCCCGCTGAGGCTCTGGACACAGGGGTCCAGGGGAGCCCCACACTGGGCCCGGAGGCACCGGGGACCACATCCGACATCTCCGTTGGGGGGCCTCCAGCCGCAGCACCACCAGCAGTGGAGGCCACCCTGAGCAGCCCGGACCTGTTCGCTGGCCCAGAGGCACTGAGCAGTGCGGAGGACCAGGGACCCACCACTATCTCAGCCCCTGGGTCTAACACCAAGCCTGGGACATCGCGCCAGACCTCTGGAGCCCCCATGGGTAAGGATTCCCCTCCCACTGAGGCACACAGGGTTGTGCCTGTCCAGGAGATCCCGGGCAGCGAGGGGTCCAGGGTTGGGCACAGGGGCAGGTAGGGCACAGGGTCAGCGGGTGCCGAGGTCCCCCCTCAGCCACGGGTCCCACAGAGACGGGTGGCACCAGGGTCACAGGCCCCTGTGTGCCTGGGGGTGGTTTACAGGGGCTGGCTTTTAAAGATGCAGCTGCATCCTGGGTGGGGTAGGGAGCATGCAGGCCACACCACTGGCAACTGGCCTTGGGAGACCCCCTAGAGCAAGGCGTGGTTGAGTCCAGCTCACACTCATGGGCACCACTAGCATGTGTGCCTCCAGGGTACAGTTCCCAGATGTCTGGCAAAAGGAGAACATGGTCTCCTTTTTACTGTCCTGTTCTCCTTTTTATCCCCACATTCTCTGTCTGGCAGGCAGTTTAAAATACAGGAGTTTGTCAGGCTTTTCACTGTAGGGGTTGAAGGATCCTGGAATGCCGTAGCATACTGATTTGTACAGGAAAGTGTACCAGGGCCCCCTAAACACCGACGACTACCACAGCCAGACAACATTTTTGCCCAGGGTCCTCCAATGTCCTCCGTTGGGTATTGTCCTGGCCTCCTTCTGAGGCTTTGGGGACCGGGAGCCCTACCCCAGGGCAATGTCTCATGGGATCCCAGGGCCTGCTGACAGGGCAGAGGTGTGTGCTGCAGACAGGTGCACAGAGACATGGCCAGCAGGCGGCAGGGGCCAACTGTGTTTTCTGCTTCCCTCCAGCAAGTCACCCAGCTGCTCGCCAGCCACCACCACCAGCCCGATGCGTGAGCCCCAGGGCACCCCAGCGGCAGAGGAGGGCCCCCCGGTCTCGCACCGAGCTCCTCCAGGAGCTCGGGAAGTGAATGGAGACTTCCACCCAGGCCTGGCAGAGGGAGCAGGCACAGCGGCAGAAGGCCGCTCTCCGCACCATCGAGCGGGTCACCGCAGTGGACGACTGGCTGGCCACCACCAAGGAGCGCCTCGCCGAGCAGCTGCCAGCCGCCATCCGGGAGCTGGTGGACAGGATGCCCCCGCCACAACGTGCCGAGTGTTCGCCACCTGGCCCTCCCCGCAGGCGACGACGGGCAGAGGGCAGCTGTGGGCACGGGTGGGGTACGCCACCCAACCCGGACCCTCCCACAGGCCATGCCTAAGCTCCCCCTAACCCCTGGACTCTTTCACCCCCTTCCCCTCCCAAGTTGCTGCCCCCTTCCGCCACTCCCCAAAGTCCCCCTTCCCCTCCCAAGTTGCTGCCCCCTCCCCTGGACTGCCCCCACATTGCCCCATCCCGTATCCCCCCCCCCAGCCCTTCCCTGTCCCAACCCCTGATTGTAAATAAATAGTCTGAAACTTATTTGCGGTTTTGCATGGTTTTCTGGGGGGTAGTTGACAGTGCGGGTGAATGGGTGGGGGCTGGCTGTGGATGAATGGGGGAGAGGGTGGTGTGGGGCAGGGCAGGCCTGGCCCTTAGAGCTCCTCCTCTGTGAAGGCGGTCCGGAGGGCATCGCGCACAGACAGGGCTCACTGGGATGGCTGCTCCCGTGTGGGCACAGGTCTGGGGTCCACATAGTCCCTGCCGAGGACTCAGGCCTCAGCTTCCCATGCAGGTGGAATAGGCTCACCGCACTGCTCACAATAGTTATGGAGTGCCACACACGCGCCGACCACTTGTGGCAGCATCTTCTCTGCAAGGTGGAGGCGGGTGAGGAGGCACCTCCAGCAGGCCTTGAGGCACCCGAATGCCCGCTCCACCACCTGGCAGCAGCAGGTCAGGCAGCGATTGAATAGCTGCCAGGAGGGATCAAGGGGCCCTGCATACGGCCACATGAGCCATGGCCGCAGGGGGTAGGCCGTGTCCGCCATGATGAGGACAGGCACCTCTACTCCCCCAAGACTGATGTTGTGAGGGGGGAAGAAGGTGCCCGCCTACATGTCCTGGTAGAGGGCAGAGTTCCAGAGGACCCTGGCTTCATGGGTCCTCCCTGGCCAGCCAACATAACAATTCTGGAACTGGCCCTGGTGGTCCACAAGGGCCTGCATGATGATTGAATGGTACCCCTTGCGGTTGCAGTACTCAGCGGCCCTGTGCTCCGGGGATCGTACGGGGATGTGTGTGGCGTTGAGGATCCCCACACAGTTGGGGAAGCTGAGGGTGGCCATGCCTGGGATGGTGTCCTGCAGCTCCCCTGGTCTCACCAGGCATCGCAGCAGAACCCGGTTGATGGCCCTGGTGACCTCAACGAGGACGGTGCCAGTGGTGGACCTCCCGATGCCGAACAGGTGCGCCACTGACCTGTGGAACTCCAGAGTGGCCATCTTCCAGAGGGCGATGGCCAGTCTTTTGTCCATGGGGATGGCAGGCCTCATGGGGGTGTCCCTGCGGCACAGCTGCGGGGCGAGTTTTGCGACCAGGCAGGTGAAGCTGGCCCCGGTCATGTGGAAGTTCCTCCTCCAGTCGTCATCCCCCCAGGTGCACAGTACGACCCGCTCCCACCAGTCTGGACTGGTCTCCCAGGCCCAGACATGGCGAGGCACAGAGGGGGGCAGGGGCAGTAGCTCTGCCCTGCGCACGAGGTGGAGGAAAGCCTCAGGCAGACGCTGGTCACCCTCTGGCTCTGCAAGCACAGTATCCCACATGCGCAGGACACTCTGCAGGCAGTCAGAGAGGCTAGGTGTCGCACAGCGCTGTCTGGGCAACCAGGCGAAGTCCATTGCTTGCAGCATGCTGCTAGCCTAAGTGGACAGGGAAGTGAGGTCAGGGCCAGCTTTTATGGGATTGGCTAGCAACATGGCCACCGACATGGCCCAGGGAGGTGGCCATGTTGCCACACCTCCCATGGTGCCCTGCCCCTGAAGTGAAATAGCAAGCCCACAGTATGGACATGCTATTTTGATTCCCGCTTTTTTTCTTATTTCGAATTCATAGAATCATAGGGTTGGAAGGGACTTCATAGGTCATCTAGTCCAACCCTCTGCCAGAGGCAGGACCACTCCCACTTAAACCATCCCAGTCATGGTTTTGTCCAGCCAGGCCTTAAACACCTCCAAAGATGGAGATTTCACCACCTCCCTCGGCAGCTCATTCCAAGGATTCACCACTCTCCTGGTAAAAAAGTTTTTTCTAACATCCAGCCACGCCCTCCCTAACCACAACTTGAGACCATTGCTCCTCGTTCTGTCCTCTGTTATTACCGAGAACAGTCGAGCGCCATCTTCCTTAGAGCATCCCTTCAAGTAGTTGAAGGTTGCTATCAAATCCCCCCTCAATCTTCTCTTCTGCAGACTAAATAAGCCTAATGCTTTCAGTCTTTAACTCGTTTTGAAATAAAGCATTATTTCGAAACGGCTTGTTTCGAAACAAGCATTTGTATGTGGACATAGCCAATGTGTATTACTTTGCATTTATCAACACTAAATTTCATCTGCCATTTTGTTGCCCAGTCACCCAGTTTTATGAGATTCTTTTGTAACTCTTCACTGTCCACTTTGGATTTAACTATCTTGAATATCCCTGTTTATCCCCTTTTCCAAATCCTTTATGAATATGTTGAACAATATTAGCCTCTGTATAGAATGCAGAGGGACACCACTACTAACCTCTCTCCATTCTGAAAAGGGACGAGTTATGCCTATCCTTTGCTTCCTATCTTTTAGCTAGTTACTGATCCAGGAGAAGACTTTCCCTCTTATTCCATGACTGCTTACTTTGCTTAAGAACCTTTGGTGAGAGATCTTGTCAGAGGCTTTATGAAAATCTGAGTACACTACATTGAGTGAACTGCCCTTAACCACATACTTGTTGATCCCCTCAAAGAATTCTAGTAGATTAGTGAGGCATGATTTCCCTTTACAAAAAAAAAAGCTGACTTTTCACCAACAAATCAATTTTCTGTAGTTCCTAGTTTTTTATTTAATATTATTTACAATAAGCATCTCCTTAGAGTTGTTATATATTTCAGTGGAACCATCCTTTCTCTGCCTGCAATGTCCCAAATTTAACTGGGAGTGGATCAAAGAGGGAAATGTTAACAAGAACTCAATATGCAATCATCATATTCTTCGGTTTACTGAACAATCAATATCATTGGCTTACAATCTTGTAGCCTATTAGCAGCTTCCTCATTTGGGAATTAAGCTGAAGGGTGAGCCTGAAGCCAAAAAAAAAAAAAAAAAGGCTATCTAATTCTAAATATTTATGTTGATATTTATGCTGTGGACATCAATGGTTTTTTTCTAACCATTCAGCAAATATTACTGACTTTGGATGGCAATAAGCAATCCAAAGAGAATGAAGTTCACTTTTCATTTAAACATACTTGCTTCTGTATGTATCCAAGGAATGTGTTCAACTTCAGGTTTGACTTTCATATGCTCCCATACTAACTTCAAAGCTACTCTACTATACCATTCTAATAAAGCAGGCTAATGTTGCCCTCTCCATTAGGTACACTCTGTGTCAAAACAATGCATGTTTAAATGTAGGAGTTAACAGTGATTTATGCAATACAGCCTCTGTGTTGCATTTATTCCATCAGAGATGATAATCCTATGATCTCCCCAGTTGCAGGTTTTAGCTTTGAACTTGCCTATCAGTTTCTAAGCAACAGACCAGAGTATTTCCAGTTGGCCCAAAGAGTACATCATGGTCCTTATGCTGGAATCCCTACTCAGGAAAGCCTCCCATTAAAATATAACCATAAGAACCCATGGATTTGATTCCGCTAAAGTTATACCAACATCACACCAGTATAACTGCACTGAAGTCCATGAAGTTATGCTGGATATATACCAGCAGAACTGAGAACAGCCTCAAGTCACATATATAAAAAAATTCTTTAATAGTTGTGTTCATAGACTCATAGACTCTAAGGTCAGAAGGAACCAATATGACCACCTAGTCTGACCTCCTGCACAACATAGGCCACAAAACCTTATCCACCCATTCGTGTAACAAGCCTCTAACCTATGACTGAGTTATTAAAGTCCTCAAATCATGATTTAAAGACTTTAAACTACAGAGAATCCATAACGTTTCCCCCATGTACACAGGTCCACATATTTATGAGTCGAGGAACTTTTTAGCAGAGCTGAGCAAACAACTAATTTTTCAGCTCAGTGGTGAAAACAAAAAACAAAAACAACAAAACAAACAAAGAAGCAAAAAAAGAATCCCCCCAAAATTATTTTGGATCAACCCAAAACCAGAATTTGCAGTCACCCCCCTTACAAAAAGCAAACACAATAAACTGTAGGTGGCTTTCCAGTCCTGCTTGTAACCTAGTGCATATTGCAGATCTGGGTCTGCAGCAGTCAATCTCCAAAGACCTAGCCAAAAGCAAGGGTGGCTTGAGTTGTGCCTCACTACTTTAGGGAACTCCCTAGTTTCATCTTTCTGTTTTTGGTTCTCGAATCTAGGAAATAAAGAAACATAATCTTCCACAAAAAGTAGTCTATGTTTTATCTGTTTGTATGCTGTGAAAACAAACCACTACTTCTAAATCCTGCCAAGTGTATGACTGCTGATTATGGATGCCTTCCATAAAATGGAGTTGGATTGGGACCTCACTAATTAACTGGGTGCCAGAAAGAGTATTCTACCTACCATTTTATACTCCTTCGTCTAAAAACTCTACACCAGAGATTAAGAATACCCAAAGCATTCAAGTCAAATCCTTCCAGAGATTTTTTCTTCCCTAAATGCCAGTCTACAGGTGTAATTCTGAACTTTATGAAAGTTTATACCTTATACCAAGAGTAAATTTGGGGCTCTGTCTTTTTAAAAGTGCTCAAAATATGATAGAAAAAAATATTTCCATGCAAACACACACACTCTAACAAGAATCAGCTTGGAGAACTTTCTTAATGTGTACAAGTAATTAAGCTGTTTTCTGAAATGTGCCGATCTGCTTTTAATAGTCTGTTCTTATTACTATTTCCGAAACAGCACTTTTTTAAATGTTTAATTTTATAAATTATTTTATAAAACTGCCTTGCACAACACGTCAATATTTCATGTCTTAAACTGACAAATTTACATCTATATAAGCTTCCCCTGCACTGGAAGCAATTTCCAGCAAAGTATCAGGAGATAAGTGTAGCCTACTAAAGGCAACAGCATTTGTGCAATATCTTATCTTCCCTTGTACAATATTCTGATATGCTTTTCATAGCTGGGAAATATGTGAATGTACTGCACAACCATGACTAATGGCTTTAAGTTACAAGATCGTGGTGATTTCTTATATTTATTAAACCAGTATGAAAATGTATGTTTACAAGTAAGATGTTCAGTCCCTAGAAAGTTTGAAAAAAGATTCACCCTACTTTTCACAGACATTTGTGGGGATGACAATTCAATTAAGCACCTGTAATTCAATTCATAACTCAATGTAGTTTCACTATAACGAAAATTCCCTTTACTTAACTTCAGTCTTACCTTTCGAATTGAGAAGTCAGCTCTAACAAGAAGAGTTTCAGGAAACAGCTCTCTCTAGAAGTCTTGCTGCACAGTCCTGACACCAGAGGCAATGACAATGAATATGTTCTCTGGTTGCCTGTCAATCACATGGAAATAGGAGGGGAGAACAGTGGAAAATGTAGTGAAGGGGAGAGCAGTCTGGTACCCCGTTCTGAAGTAAGAATTACCATCTTCACTGACTCCTTATTACTGAGAATACATACCTCTTTGAAAAAGCTTGGATTAATTCTTCTAAAACCTGCAAACACTGTCACTTAAGGTTTTAGAGTTTCATCCACAGCCCATTAAAGTCAATGGAAGACTCCCACTGATGTCAGTTGGTTTAGGATTGGAGCTCTAAAGAAGAGTCCTTACAAACAGTTTTTTCCCCTTCTGTTTCCAAACTGCTGATCTCCACATGAATGAAGAAATTTTATTGGCATGAAAGATCAAAGAAAAAGAGTGAAATGGATAAGCAAGAGACCAGTGTCAGATACTGGAACTGGAAGTCATGCCAAATATTGCAACAATGTACAGACTACAATTTCATCCACATCAAGCCCTATAATATATAATGGTTCACATGTCAGAGTACTCCAATGAGATCTACTTATGATGATAAACTGCAAAAGGGGAGATGTACACAGAAGGACTGTAAAGAATTGAATGTTAGAAGTTTGCTTCCATTTTGTTAATTTAAATTAATTTTTGTTTATACAAGCTAAATTTTCAGTTCATGAAAAACAAGTGTTCTTTCCCTATTTTGCCTCCCTCTTGTAAATCCAGATTTTTCTTCCCTCCCCAGCTTCACCCTCTTATTCTCTCTCTTTCTTCCTCATTTACATATCTGTCCCCCTGAGAATATGAAACAGCAGCATGTAGTCACTGCCAGAGTCTCATAAGGATCCTTCTTTTTCCAATATTAGCCCTCCCATCTCATGTGTTTAATGGCAAGTACATTTAGATGCAATGTGATTAGTGTAAAAGCTTCCCTATTACTGTAGGTAAGGCACAGTCCTATCCACTTAGAAACACACTTCAAACAACTCTGAAGTTCCATTATTATTTGTGTACCACAGCCCCTGCATTAATGGCAAGTTAGAGTTTGTACTTTGGGAATAGCCATCTTCAAATTAGGCAAGCCCTGTTGTCACTCAAGCAGAATGTTTAATTCTGAGCCAGTCTCGGTGACATTCTGGATGCAGACAAATGGTTTGTTCAGCTTAAGTACACAGATAAAAATTTTTCACTGAGTTCTGGTCCTTTATGAGTACGCAGGCATCAAGAAAGAGATATCTTCAAATAATTCAAAACATTTGCAGTTTACTCCATTATACATCATACAATTATAATTAAATGCAGAGAACATAAAACTCAGCACAATTCTAATTAATTAAATTCCTACTAATTTCAATGAAGTAGGAGCAGGTCTTATATTTTGCTGACATTCATCCCTTAAAGAGTGTTACACACATCACAAAAGAGTTGATTTGTATAAAGCCAGAGCTAAACTTAGCGTTATTCCCTCCAGATACATCAACCAACAAGAATTTGTTCTGATGGGATAATACTTGTTATATTCCATGTTAGAGAGTTTGAAGGGATGGAGAATTTTTGTAATCAGAAACTAAACTATCTACAGATGAAGTCTTAGGTATTGGTCCTGCAGTGCGCTCAACACGGGCGGACCTATGTGACCAGACCAGGATCTACCTTCCTGGAGTTGCTGCAGAATCAAGTCTTTGATGCAGCACATGTAGAAATGGTTTGAGCAGTCAAAAGGTGATTTTGCATATTGGAGCAATATCTGCAGTGATTTCTACTTCAATCAGTATTCTTTGGAACTAAAAATATTTTTGTGGATGATAAAATGGTTCACTACTGGGAAAGAAAAGCTGATGATGATTCATTACTTTATTCATAACTCGTTCCTCTTAATGAGGCTCAATGTCAAGAGATAGATAATGGTTTTTGTTTACAGTCTTCTAGCTCCTGAACTTGAAGGGAATGGCATGAATCACACTTCTCCATGCAGAAAATTTCTGGGTCCAGACACATTTTGTTTGCATGATACTACATTAGTGTCTTGCTGTGCTCTTCACACTGAATTCTGTGTTTGTTTTAATTGTTTATATGTCTTGCTTTTATTGCTATCTTTTATTAATGTCTTCAAACTCAGTTGATACAGTAAAAAGAAAAAAAAAATGCTCTCCAGCCCTCCCCAGCCACCACCTGATGGGGAATCAAGACTTTGAACACAGCCTTTCATGTGAGTGCCTTAACTTCTGGGCAATAGGATATTCTGCCCCCTGCAGACGCATGCTGCAGCCTCATTCTAGGCATCTGCTCTTAATTTTTTTCCACTGAAAATAAATAATCAAAGTAATTGAGCCAGAGAGAGAGCACGTGCACAAGTATCACAATGACTAAGGCTATATCTACACTGCTGGCAGCGCCACCAACAGAGCAGGACCAATTTTTAACATTCAATTGAGCATCAATAAAGACACGATCAATAGAACCCAGAAGTAGACACATTAAGACCACCCTCTCAAGTAGCGTAGTGCTGCATAGACAGGAACGCATTCCCATTGGCACAGCACTGTGAAGACACTGCATAGAAGTTATCCCCTCAGTTTGAACATTGCACTGGAGTTTAGGTATCTGGATGTTTAAAATGAGCTGCATCTGCCTACGGTGCCTCATGGGGTTATAGGTGAGGTTCCTCTTGTCCCCATTCTCCTATGGCTTGACTACAACTCCCATAATACACCACATAGCTCAGTCAGATGGGGAGCCATGGTGCTTCATGGAAGATGCATCCAGAGAAGCCAGACCCACAGGAAGAACAAGGGACATGAGGCACCCAAACTGCAACTTCTCTGAAACACCACAACATCACAGGCAAATAATAATTAAAAAATAAATAATTCATCTTAGCGCCTATAGAGTGCTTTCCAGGAGTAGATCTCAAAGCATTTTATAAAGGATGTCAGTAACATTATCCACATTTTAGAGGTGGGGAAACAGGCACAGAAAGAGGAAGTGACTTGCCCATGGTCACACAGAGAATCAGTAGTGGGGTTGAAAATAGACCTCAGGTCTCCTGAGTCCCAGTCCAATGCCATGTCCTCTAGGGCATGCAGCTTAATGTTAATCTGATTCAAAACAAAAAAAATTTACAGCTTGTTCAACAAACCAAAAATGTTTCTAATTAGGCTGAATCAACTCCAAAAGAAATTGTTTTAATTTTCCTGATAGAATACCAAATAATCTCAGCAGAATTTAAATTTTCCCCACTAGGATGCTATGAGGGCTGTCCCTGTCAGCTGTGTCACACCCTGCAGAGTGCAGTCTGCAAGTCAGGAGTTTAGCCAGGCTTTTGGTTTAAGTACAGCTGTGGCTTGGGCCTTACCTAGACAAGCTCCTCAAGGAGGCTCGGGGAGTGTGAGCGAACTGAGACTGGAGCTGAGTGCTTGGTTCCTAGAGAATCAGGGGGCCTCAGACATTTGTCACCTCTCCTGGAGCCTTGAAGACTGAAGAGGACAGAAGAGGACCATTTAAGTCCCTGAAGAGACAGAGATCTCGGGGTCTGTTTGACACCCCTAAAAGCCCTGTTGCAGCGGACATTGTCTTGGGGTGAATAGACTTTGTGTTAAGGCCTGAGTGGAAGAACCCCAGAAGACACTCCCAAGTTTGGACTGTGGCTGCTTCCCCGGAATCAGAGCATTGAGGGACCTCTCTATTGCCTCTGCCAGAAGCTGGGGAAAGGAGGATGTCAAATTGTGAGCACAGAGTGGGGTTCCAGCTTGAGAAGCTGACCTGCCTCTCTGGGAATTTGGGGAATTTTACTGCTTAGGGCAGTTTGGGAGGACTTGTTCAGTTCTGAAGGTGGGTTTGTTTTTTTGGGTTTTTTTTCCTGAACTCTGGGTACAGGTCAAGGGTGGTTTCCTATTTGGTTTTACTAAAACATGTTGCTTACCTGTGCAGTCATATAGATAGGACAACTTAAGATACTTTATTGATTTTTGACAGTTTTCCTCTACCCCGCCCCATAGTGTTAATAAACCTGTGTCATAAAATCTGATCCGCCTCCATTATTTGTTTGAACCTGGGCTGGCCTTAGGTGATAGAAACTCAAAAGTTTGGGGACACCTTCTGGGACCCACTGTTGTCCGTTAAGAATGGAAAAATTCATTAACACCATGGTCCCCTCACCTAGCCGCTCTGCTGGCTAAGGTCAGACTGGGCTTCACTCCCCTTGCTTTGAGTCCTGCCTGGGCTGAGCATCCAATATGGGCACACTGGTGGCTAGGCAGAGGCTGAGGCTCCCCCCTGAGCATGCTCAGGGCAGGAGATTTAAAACTCATAGGCTGGGGCTGCTTTCCTCTGGCTTTCTTCCACAAGCTGCACTTTTTCATTCAAGAGCCACATGCGGCTCCTGAGCCACAGTTTGGCCATGCCTAGTATAGACAGTCAGTAGCATCAGAAGCGTCATACATACCACCCTACCAAGAACCCAAATCTTTGACTAACAAGGACCAACTCTCAAAGTAAAGAATAGTTTAGTCTACACATTCATACAGTTGTTGGCTTTTCTAGAGACTTCTTGGCATTCGATGCTTATAATGTATATTTCTTTTTAAATGGTGAACCCCTTTTACTAAAAACTGAACAAAGGCACTAACTCATTTAACAGAAGCTGCTCAACAACCAGTAGAATGCAATCATTTAAACTGGTGAAAGGCTCCATATGTCACTTAAATTCCCGAGCCAACTTATCCAACCGTTCTTGGCATCCTATGGCATTGGCTGATGCCAATAACAAACATTAGAAAAATATTCATAAGAATTGTATCTATTAACCTTAGAAAAAGAAAATCTGATGAGACACAATGTCAGGGATGAACAGATTTAATTAGAGATACAGCTTTGAGAGCCAATTGGTATTGTCTCTTCATTTCTGAACTAACAAGAGGTGGGAAATGCAGTATCAGAACAGAGACTTAAGATTGATAATAAATGCACTAAAACATCCAGAAATATTATCATCCCCCTCCAAAATGAACATGTAAATATCTATAAGTGAGCTTTTTATGTCTCTTTCTTTGCCCCTATAAAACACTTATAAAAATCCATTAAATTATTTTTGCTCTAATATATTGGGATTCTATTTTAACATTTTTAGTACCACTGCAAAATTATCATTGCACATTAGAATCTAAGTACATAGATTGATTGTGTTGATCCAAAAAAATTCTCAAAGGTTTTATCCACTAGAAATACTATTACAGGAATGTTTTTAATAATAAAACTTGGTGTTATAAATGCAGAGTCCAGTAAAAAAAAGCTTAGCAAATAAAAACACTTTTCATCTTGGGAAAACCCTTGATATGGAATTTGAGTATTCCACTGTATCAGTGTTTTTTAGCATGGGCAAAGAAAATTAGGGCAGCATGGTACTGTGTTTAGCAATGGACTAGATAGGAGCCACAAAACAAAGAGATACACAACATTAAATTAGAAGAAGTGCCAGAACATGGCAATTACCGAATGCACTGCACAGAAGTGAAGAACTATATCCTATTTTTAAAAGAATGCACTAAGTAATTTCTTTAAAGAAATTTAGGACCATTCCAAAGTACAGTATGATGAAATACAAAGTATTTGGGAGTTAGCCACTCTGTTGATCCCTTACTCATGCAGCATACTCATGAAGCGTGCAAAAATTTCATACTAAAATAGTAATTGTTTCATAAGTGAGTTAGTTTGGTTTAGCAGTCAGCATTATAAATGAAGAACAGGCTTTCAAATTATGAGGTCATCATATGTGGTGACCCCTAAATGCCTTAATGAAACCCCCTATAAATAAAGATTACTTGAAAGATAGCAGACCCTTGAAAGAGAAAAAAATACATTTTAACAAACAAAAACATCACCCTCCAAAGCAAGTCACTTCTAACCCACCATCCTTAGTCATAAATAATCCCCATCATCCCAGACAAAATAAATCTGAAATGAAAACATCTTTAATCTTCCCCAGAATGTCACAGATGAAAAGTGTTCTCAGGCAAAACTGCAGGCCATACTTTCAAGATTATAAAGGTGAATAGTTACAGCCCCATGAACCACAAGCACCATGATGGCTGGAAGCAGCAAATTATCAAGTAGATAAAAGTTGCTACTACTTAAAAGTCTGCATTACACAGTGATATCTAAGTGATATCTATCTTACACCATATTGAAGCCAACAATTTTAAATATGGATACATATTGTTATACAATAACTCCATCTAGGCACTTAAATAAACATGGCCTAATTTTCAGAGTTCCTGAGCATGACATGAGCCACTAAATAATAGAGATTATGAAGAAGATTCCTATATGGGAAGGTTACTCCACAATTGTATATCATGACTGAAATCATGCCATTTTTATTGCATCCTCCAAATCTGAACTAAGGTGCCTTATTTTAGGTAACCACATTTGAAACTGTTGGCCATGGGGGTGGGGGGGGGACCACCACCACCCTCTAAATAGTCAATAGAAATGGCAGATAAAAGTATTTTTATAGAAACACTTAAAGCATTCAGTGGTATCAGGATTTTATACATTATCTTTCCATGGATAAAATGCAAATCAAGGCCTACCATGGTCCAGGAAGAATCCATTGCAATGTGTGTGAGGTTCATTTATTCCTCATTCAACTTTTTTATCAGGGGTAAGCAAACTTTTTGGCATGAGGCCCACATCCACTGTGTGGCACACCACTGGAGGTGACAGTGTAGAGGATTTTTATAGTTTATTGGTGTTAAATGCTTCATCAGTTTAGGATCATACTATGTTTTGTATGATAGGGAGTATAAGTATGTTATGATGCGCGGGGATTACTTGATACTGTTCCTCCCCAGTAGGAGGTGGCACAACCTGTGATAGTTAAGGAGTTTGCATAACTCTGTTTATGAATAGAGTAAGTTAGAGTGTTTCCATAAATGTAACTGACAGGAGTACGTGGCAGCTTGCCAAGGTCTGTGGGTCCGCCCAGAGACAGGCAAATGAGCAAAGACTGAGAAATCACATGGGCTTCTCCTTCGAGAAGATTCCTCACGTAAGTAAGAGGGAGAGCTTTTTCGGCGCGAAAAGGCACAGCATTGATTGGTTTAGGACCAGGTATTTAAGGGGAGTTTGCGCCGAAATCGGGGCTTCGCTACATGTCTCTTCCAGGGTTCAGAACGCTGTGAGGGCTGATCCTGTCAGCTGTGTCACACCCTGCAGAGTGCAGACTGCAAGCTAGGAGCTTAGCCAAGGGCCTTTGGTTTAGGTACAGCTTTGGCTTGGGCCTTACCAATAGCGAGCCTTGGGATAGGGTATCAGTTTGGACAAGCTCCTCAAGGAGGCCGGAGAGTGTGAGTGGACTGAGACTGGAGCTGAGTGCTTGGCTCCTGTGAGGGAAATATTAGGTGATCTCCTTTGCAGAATAGTAGGGAAGGTGCCACAGTATAGGCCTTATAGGGGCTGCAGGTTGCCATGGTAGTGGGGTCTGTCATGCTAGGCCTGAAAAGGCCAAGCCATCTTTGTAAAATACAT